>JAJEJH010000286.1:334977-504481 GCA_026122585.1 Anacardium occidentale
TAAATCTACCCCACCACCTTGATTAAATTTCCCATGCTGACGACTACAATGACGAAGACTCCAACAAACTATCAATAACAACCAAGCCACCACTCAATGCCATCACTATATGCATTTCCACCTAATCAATGTTCCTATTATCCACAATCATGGCATAACCAAAAACCTCTCCCACCACCACTACCACGACCACCATCCCCACCCTCATCTGACAACACACCATTGCCACTGATTGTAGGAGTGTCATATGCCTCTCATTCTCTCGTATAATGCCTTGTTACTATCCCCTTCTAAGTGATTGTTTCAAATTCAAAGAATATAATCTCGAGATATTTACATTCTTTTGCTACAACAATTAGTGGGGCTTAACCCAGTGCATTGCAACAATGACCTATTCAACATTATGCGTTTTTGTTAAAAAATGTTATATTATATATTTATTTATTTACTGTACTTTCTTACTAAGAGATTAATTTATAGCATAATATATATTTCATCACCTCTGATAATTATCTTTGATGTTCTTGTTATATATGTGGTAATGGTAATCGGTGTTTTGATTCTTAAATACGTAAACAAAATTTATTATATTTTTTTACCTATAATTAATATTAAATTCAATGAAAATAATAAAAAATAAATTTACAATTAATTATTGTCGACAACATTCGTGGCTAGCACGTGCAATTCTAATTGAGGATCACATTGATTTAGTGTAATTTAATTCCAACTGGAATAATAATACAGTTGTAATTTATACTTGCAAGAATAATTAATATAAGTAAACATTATATCTTTCCTTTTATTTTCTTATTTTATACTTTGATATACAACTCATAAATGTGATCTTCATGACAAAGAAATGATTGAAACACAACTCTTTTCACAATTTATTTTTCCAATAGAACAAATAGTCAACTAGTCAACGCATTCAATATTCCATAAAAGAAAGGTTGGAAAATCCGATAACACAGCTCAAAGACATTAATTTCATGAACTCATAAATAATGTCAATTTATTTTATTTTTTGTATTATAAAATAAAATTAATAATTTATTAAATTATTATATTTATTATATCATTTAAGATAAAAATTTATAAAATTAAATAATATTGGTGAAAAATCCATTATAATTAGTCATAAATGTCAATTTACTGATGAAGATCATCATGAGTATTTCCATGGTTTCTTTTCCAATGGGTCAAAAAGTCAATTAGTCAATCTGAATGATTTAATGTGTCGTGTAAGAAAGGTTGGAATTATTTATGATAATAATATACTTATTTAAGACTTGGTGCACACGACATGACTTCCTTTTCCACACACTAGTTCATTTTTCACGAGTCAAGTGTACAAGACACGCACATTAGGACATTTTCTTCTAATTATTTAAAAGCCAAATGAATATGTCCCAACCATGGTTTGATGAATTAACAAATTTCCATCTTAAAAATTTGAGATAACTATTTTTATGCTTGTCTATTAATTTCTTTTAAAAAAATGTTGTTTATTTTTTATAAATTTATTGAAAAGACAAAAAAGCCATCAAACTAAATAATACTTTACTCCTAAAATTTTATTATTTTTTTTACCAATAATTTATATTAAATTCAAATTAAAAAAATATCAATTAATTGTTGTCGATTACATTTGTGGCCAATGTATACGATTTTAGTTGAAAATCTCACCGATGTAGCATGAGTCACTTCATTTTCCTTTTTTCTTTTCTTTTTCATGGTCATTATACATTTTATTAAATTTTGATTGACTGACAATAATAATAAATTAATTAGAGATTTGATATCAATCATTTGGAAAGCCTTACAATAAGTTTAAGAAATACATCTGTAGTTCTACTTATATAATCTCTTTGAACTATGTATAGAAATTAAAAATTATGTTACACAGATGTAATTATACTAATTCGTCTCATAAATGTTATTATGTGTAAAGAGGTCAACTTTATGAGTCTAAATAGCACAATTTTAGATTTGACTTATCTATGTAACTGGAAGTTCAAATTGGTACATTCACTTTTCACACTTCTATTAGCATTAATCAATCAATTATCTTAATCCCATATCCCCCACGACATTGAGTAGCTAAATGTAAGTAAGAGAGATTAAAAATGAGACTTTTAGGGATTACCCTTTTGAATTATATTTTTATTACAAGAGTAAAAGTGAAAACAACTTGGTAAATTATATTTACTCTCTAAAAATGTCCAATTTAAAATAAACTATAAATTAATTAAAAACTAATTAAAAAGTCATCATGGGTTTTTTTTTTTTTAATAAGGCAAAAAAGTCAATTAGTCAATACATAAATTATTTAATATCCCTTTATTAAATATATAACTTGGGAGACTTGATGGATAATAATTTCATATTGGAAAACGCTATTGTGATAGCTCATAAATATCTTGTATAGTCATGAAGACTATCACAAATCAATACAATTTCCACAAATTATTCAAAGTTGGAGGGAGTCTTGGAAAAGCAATTGGAAAAACCAATCATCACAGCTCAAATCCATAACACAAATAGTACAAAATTTTTATATTATTTTATCTTTATTTTCTTCTTTTAATTATTTAAACTAAATAAAGACCAGTAAAAAAGGTTGTAAAATTAGACTAAACCATTCAAAATTGTGATTTAGTTGTTTATGATTGAGTAGACAAGAATAAAATAGTACCAAACCTTTTTGTTATTTTAATTAACTAAACGGCCAAATGAAAATATTTTCACTCTTCTATCAATCTCATTCTAAAATCTTCAATAAATCTACCCCACCACCTTGATTAAATTTCCCATGCTGACGACTACAATGACGAAGACTCCAACAAACTATCAATAACAACCAAGCCACCACTCAATGCCATCACTATATGCATTTCCACCTAATCAATGTTCCCGTTATCCACGATCATGGCATAACCAAAAACCTCTCCCACCACCACCACCACCACCACCGTCCCCACCCTCATCTGACAACACACTATTGCCACTTATTGTAAGAGTGCCATACGCCTCTCCTTCTCCTGTGTAGTCCCTTATTACTATCTCTTTCCAAATGATTGTTTCAAATTCAAAGAATATAATTGCGAGATATGTACATTCTTTTGCTAAAACAATTAGTGGGGCTTAACCTAGTGCATTGCAACAATGACCTGTTCAACATTATGCGTTTTTGTTAAAAAATATTATATTATATTTATTTATTTATTTATTTACTGTACTTTCTTACTAAAGGATTACTTTATAGCATAATATATATTCCATCACCTCTGATAATTATCTTTGATGTTCTTGTTATGTATGTGGTACTAGTAAACGGTGTTTTGATTTTTAAATACGTAAGTCAAATTTATTATAGAATATCTATTATGTATAATTGGGTTTTAACCTATGTTTTTAAACTCAAATTGTATCAATTGGTCAAACTAATTTGGATCAATGTTTTGCATTGGGTGCAAGTTGAACTGATCAAATCACATCGAGTGTTAAAATCAATATGTTTTATAAAATTTTATAATTGTTCAAACTTGGTTCGAATTTATATGATAAGAAATATACATCACATATCACATAACAATTATGTTGTTCTAATGTTTGATATAAATGTTGGTTTTCATCACTTAACTTGCTTGATGGATTCGAATCCTTGCTTATCCCTTATCGGCAAATTCAGAATGACTTTATTGATGACTTCGAAAGCTTCAGACACCCAAAATATTTTTGGGATGGCACGAACGCAATTTGTGGTGAATCGACCCTCAATAGCGCACAAAAGAGTGAAAAAATGCAAAATGGGTAGAAGTTGCATGTTGCAACTGATGTGTAGGTAAATCGACCATTGCTTGTTACGGAGCAGAGAGCAAGGAGGGCCTATGGAGTGGTTTATAAGGGTATAGGAACCCTCACTTGACAAGTTGGTTTTCCAAGTTGAGTTCTACATTGCCCTGTTCCACATCATTTGGTATCAAAGTCTACATGTTCCTGGCACTTTATCCACGTAGGTGCTTGCAGGGCCCTATGGTGGTGGCCCACTTTCTATGAGAGTGGGGCCCTTTGTAAAGACATAAAACCTAGATGGGATGTAGTACGATGTGTAAGTAAATCACCCATTACTTGTTATGAAGTAGAGAACGTCTCATATCGCCTAGGGGAGGGCCTATGAAGTGGTTTATAAGGGTGTACGCACCTTCACTTAGCAAGTTAGTTTTTCAAATTGAGTTCTACCTTGCCCTATTCCATATCATTTTGTATCAGAGCCTATGTGCTCTCGACACTTTATCCATACAAGTGCCTTAGGGGCCCCGTGGTGGTGGCCTACATCCTACGAGAGTAAAGCCATTTGCGAGGATGCAAAGCTCGAATGAGGTGGAGTATGATATGTAGGTAAATGGCCCATTGTTTGTTGTGGAGCAAAGAGCATCCCACATCACTTGGGAGAGGGCCTATGAAGTGGTTTATAAGGGTGTAGGCACCCTCACTTGGCAAGTCAGTTTTCCAAGTTAAGTTCTACCTCACCCTGTTCTATATCATTTGGTATCAGAGCTTAGGTGCTCCTACCACTTTATCCATGTAGGTGCCTATAAGGCCCCATGGTGATGGCCCACATCCTGTAGGAGTGAGGCTCTTTATGAAGATATTAAACCTAGATAGGGTGAAGTATGATGTGTAGGTAAATCACTCATTACTTGTTGTGGAGCAGGGAACATCCCACATCGTTTGGAGGAGGGCATGTGGAGTGGTTTATAAGGTTGTAGGCACCTTCACTTGACAAACTGATTTTTCAAATTAAGTTCTACCTTACCCTATTCCATATCATTTAGTATTAGAGCTTGCGTGCTCCTAACAATTTATCCATAAGGATGTCTATGGGGACCATGATGGTGGCCTACATCCTCCAAGAGTAGGGCCAATACTTATTGTGGAGCAGGGAACATCTCACATCACCTAGGAGAGGGCCCATGGAGTGGTTTATAAGGGTGTAAGCACCCTCACTTAGCAAACCGATTTTTTAAGTTGAGTTCTACCTCGCTCTGTTCCACATTATACTTAGTTGTGCCATGTGCCATATATTGATCAAGGTAATGAGGTTGGCTCTTCTTCAGCGTAGGGATTGCATCTAAATAAGACACATATTTACCTTTATTCCCATAGAAACAACAGAACAATTCGCTAATTTTTTCTTCCACATTATTGGCCTCCAAGTCATAATCTCTAACACCGACCACATCCGTTCAAAGAATGCTTTCGATAAAGAACCTTCCATAGCTCCTATACTATAACTTTCATTATGAAAGAGAAAAAGATAGCCTATCAACTTAGTCCTTGAACTAGGTCTTTCCTACAACTACTTCGGATGCTACAATGTCCTCTTAATCGAAAACACTTTTCGATATGTTTGGCTCATTGTGATATCAGAATCTGCCTCAACAATGTAATCAAGTGAATCAAGAGAATGTGATCTTGATTATAGCTCACCTGATTTTGGAATGGCTTAGTGGCAGCTGATTGAGTCGATTTCAAGATGGAAACTATCAGTATACTATCGTTGAAAATACTAAATCCATAAACAGAATTTTGAGTTATTTTTGTTTAGTTGTAACATTTGAAAAGCCTAATGAGAGATGAGCAAACAGGCATTTATTGAAAGTATTTCCAAATAATCATTGATTAGTACTTGGAAATGTTTTCTCTAAACTGATATTTAAAGCAGAAAAATTACATTAGCTTAAAAAATTTTGTTAATTTGTCATAATAATATTATAGAGTAATTTGGCTAGCCTTTATGTAGTCTTGATAGAAGTTTTTCAAAAGAAAGTGATCTTTGCATCTGGGCTTCGTGGTTTCTCTTTGTTAGATTGTATTGGATTTGTAGTTGATTTGATGTTTTTAAATAATTTTTCTTCTTTGCCTAATAACAATTTGTGTTGTATTTGATAAATTTTAATAGAAAAGGAACAAAGATTAAAATCTGCCCACTTCATTTATATATTAAATGCATATATTGCAACGTTCTTTGTGTTTGACATTGGTTCCTTAAATGGTTTATATCCAACTTGGTTATAATAGATCTTTGCCTTGGCTATTGTTGGACTCTACATTTAATAGGTTTATTTTGCTACTCATATGTATCCAAATTCGAATCCAAATGTGAATTTAGAAACATCATCACTGATTCATGCCTTGATGCCTCTAAATTATCTCTCAAGTTAATACAGGCCTTTCCAAGCCATCAAGACAAGAAAAATAAGTTTATTCGGATTTGATCAAAGTATTTGATGGAGATTCCAGATTATCTTGCATGATTTTTCCCAAAGTCTTCAGGTCATGCTTGGGCTTAGCAACAATAAAAAAGGGCACATCAAAGCATCAAAATTTATCAAATGACTTCATACGAAGCCAAGGAAAAAAATGGAAATTGAATTGGATGATTTCAGAAAAATTAAATAAATGGAAATTTTATCCCTAAAATTTTATTAAATATTTTTTACTTTACTTTATATCAAGTAAAATTAAAAATAATAAAAATATTATATATTGGTATAAATTATTTCAATGATTTCAGTAAAATTAAATAAAATTGTTTTCAGTTTAATTAGTGTGAAATATAAAATGTACAATTAAAGAATTCATAAATCTATCATTCTCCCCAAATCTTTTATTGTAAAACTTAATTCAATGTATTAATAATATAAATGTTATTTTGAAAATTATAATCAAACAATTCATAAATAAGAAGTATCTTAATTTATTCAAAATACATAATATAAAAGAAGCAATTATTCGTAAATATGTTCTAACATTGATCAAATAGGATATCGTTAAGATTACTATACCAAATTTTAATAGACTCAAGAGAAGTCATTGCTCTAAGCATTTGAAAAAAGTTATTTTGATTAACAGCATCAAAGATAGCTTGTCAAATTCTTGAATGTAGCGAATTCTACAAATGAAAACAAAAGTATTTGTAAAGGAAATAGAAAAGACATTTCGTAAACTAATTGTATATATGAATGTGGTCATCCCAAAAATTTATCAAGTATTTTTCATATAATTATAGGTTCTAATAATAATTTCAAAATAATTGTATTATAATCATAAATTAAATGTAATTATAGATTAGAATAAATTTAAAATTTTAACAATTTATAGTTAAAATGATAAAAACAACCTGATATTTTATTAACCGTTAAAATAGTTAAAAATTAATTTATTGTAATACCTCTGTTAGTGACAATTTTAACATGTCCACTAAAAAATAATTTCAACAAGATTAAATAAAGTTGTTTTCAATTTAATTAGCGTGAAATATAAAATGTACAATTAAAAAATCTATAAATCATTCTCACCAAATCCTTTATTATAAAACATAATTTGATGTAATCATTCTATTAAGGAGATTATCAATTTAAACTATATCTCTTCTATTAGGGAGAGTATTAATTTAGGACAACTTATTTTGGAAACAATAAAACTTAAATAAAATGACTATTCAACACCTAAATTTTCTGAAATACCCTTGTTAGTGACTATTTTAAGTTGGCATATAATATTCAAGTGTCTACTAAAAAATAATTTCAGTTGTTTTCAATTTAATGTGTGAAAATTATAATATGGTATATTTAAAAAATATCTAAATTAAATTTCAATTTATTCCTTTATTATAAATCAAAATTCAATGTTTTTCATTTATTTCTGTTGAAAAGACAAAACAAAATTTGCCAACATAATTTAATTATCTTTTTTTGTTAGGCAACACTAATGTATTTACCATGACTAAGAAGCCCTCCACTAATATTACAATACGAGAATCGAAAACTTTGCAGGGATGGCAATAAGCCCAATGTCTGTAAAAGACTGTTTCCATCATTAATATTCACATCTGTTAGTTCAAGGAATACAACTTCTTTAAACCTCTGACTCCTGTGCATATGTGAAAAAATTCAAACACAACTATTTTCAATATTTTCTCATTAAAAAAAATTCTTTAAATTTATTTGATTTAAGGCATAAGAATATATTTGTAATAGAAATACTACTTTAAAGTCAAAAAGATGAGAAATACCTTTTGAGAATACAATTTTGTTAATCTCTTTTCCTCTCATCCATAATACTTTCAAGTTGCTCAATGAGACCAATTCTAAGAATAATTAAAACAAGAGCAAGTTAAAATTATAAATATTCAATATACAAATCCTTTGAACTAAGAGAGACAAAAAGAGAACATACGATACTTGTAGACATTCCTTGTATTATTTAGAAATATTTCTATCAAAGATGAAAGATTATTACTTTTATTTTGTTTAATGATAAAGTCTTTTTATTAATTTAATTTTAAATTATGTTTCCAAGTTGGCCATTGACATTTTTTCAATTTTACAAAGCGAAAGAAATGTCATACATAAAATCTTGCTATCCACTTGAGAAATCAAAATTGAGAAGCAAACTTACCTTGTAGATCAAATGTTCCTTTCAATCCAATGTCAGCAATATATAATTCTTTTAATGAAGAATGAGTAGATACACATGATATTACGCTGTGGTTGAACATATTACCATTTAAATTAAGATACTCCAAGTTGCTTAACCTTGAAACTAAAAACAATCCAACAACAGCAACACTAATAATAATTATAAGAATAATAATATATAATTAACAATTATGTTATGTAATGAAACAATACCATTAAAATGATTTAGTTCTCTAAATTAATTATAAGCTAAACTTAAATACTTGAGAGATGAATGCTTGCTCAAAACAAATAAAATACTACTATTATTAAACATATTGTAACTGATGTAAAACAAATATTATTAATAAAGTAAAATATAAAATCAATTTATTATAAAAATGGATAGTATGATAAATACCTTTATTCTCAACCCAACCGGCTATAAAATTATATTTTCAATCAAGTGCTTCTAATTTTTGAAATGGAGAAAACAAAGAAACATTTAGGTTCCACTCTTCTAACCCCTGTTTTCTTGTAGAGGAAAGATCAAGACCTATCACTCTACCTATTGTATGGTTGCATAGAACCCTTGTCCATTGACAACAATCTAATGAATTTCTATCCCTCTCAACCCAATCTGGAAGTGAAAGGATCATTGAAGGACTGTTTAAGTTGCAAGAGTGCATATCTCTCTTGCTCCAAACAACTCTCAGTCCTCCATTTTTCAAGTGAAATAAGTATCAACATCAACATCAACCACACTCTTACACAATTTAACTCCATCTCTTAATAATACACTAATCTCTCTTCTTCTATGATTGCCACAAGTTTAGGTTTGCGTATTTATACTATGGAGCCGTATTGAATGTCTTTTCCAACTCATTTTCCTTTGTTCTTTCCTTTTTCATGGTCATTATATCGTTTCTTTATTTAATCTTATTCATGAGACAAGACGGTTTCAATTTGACTTAAAAGATCATTTTAAAGTGATATATTTGAGCAATAACTTCCTGGAAAGCATTCCTAGTCATTAAAGTCACTTTCATTGTGAAGAATGACCAAAACATCATGCGGTCCACTAGTCAACATAAATTATATATTGTGCCGTGGAAGAAGGATTGGAATCGCTTTCATGATATTTCCTTTTCCACACGCGGCTTCGTTTTTCAGGAACTCACTGTATAAGACACGGTTTCCTTTTCCACACACGGGTTCGTTAAATTTGGAAAAGCTATTTTCTTATCCGTTTATTAAATTTGTTAAAAAATTTTGTTTTGTTATAAAATTATTAAAAAAACAAAAAAACCTCTCAAACTAAATAATATTTTTTCTCCAAAATTTTATTATAACTTTTTGCTTCTAATTTATATTAATTTCAATTACAAATAATAAAAATAAATTTAAAATTGACTATCCCCAATAACAGTAATCGTTGATGTGTGTAATTTTAATCGTGAATCGCACTAATTTGATGCGATTTAATTTCAGTCCAAAATAATAATATCATTGTACATATATTGGCCAAAAGACTTAATCTCATCAAAGGTTTTCTTAAATGACAAAGTCTCACTTATAAATTTTTTTAAATTCAAATATTTATCCATTGATTAAAGTCAACAGTTAAGTTTAAAAGTTAACGGTTAAAAATTAGTGGTTAAAATGACACATTTTTCTTTTTGAATAAAAAAATTTTAAAAATAATAATAAAATAAATTTTAAAAATATTAAAAAATAATTAAAAACAATTTTTTTAAAAAATAATTTGAAATTAAAAATTTTAAAAAACAGCAACCACCATTGCCAAAAGTTGAACCATGTGGCTATGGTGTGGATAGATCTGACTGTCTCACACAATAAAGGTAGTTAAGTGGTCATTTTCATTCATTTGGTTTGACTTTGGATGGTCATCGCTACTGATGACGTTACCACCGCAGAAGGTGAATCAAAGAAAGGTAGGTTGCTTCTCTGTGGGACTAATGGCAACTATTTTCAATTGTTATGGAGCACTGAAGAGATCAACTTCATGAAACCAAATATCATGATTTTAGACTTGACTTATTTATGCAACTTGAAATTCAAATTGGTACATTCACTTTCCACACTTCTATTAGCATTAATCAAACAACTATCTTAATCCCACATTGTTAACAAAAAAGCTTTTATTTATATGGACTAATAAAGGAGCTGATTTCTGAACTACTTCTTTTATTCATTAACAGCATTTATATAGAAAATATTTCAAACATAATAACATGTCAAAACTAACTCCTATAAACTAGATAAAAGGCACTCCATGTTGAACACAACTTACCAAAAAAATAGAGCACTACTAACAAACTTATTTGACTAAGTAAAAATAAAATAACTTGGCTACCCCATTTGACTACAAGAATCCCTCCCTTAAACTGAAGGTTTGCAAACATTCAATTTAGTAAGCATTATCCTGTGTGCAGACACCAAGTAGCTTCCTTAACTTCTGAAATGTAGCTAACTTGAGGGGTTTGGTAAAGATATCAGCCACTTGATCTTCACTTTTACAATAAACAAGATCAATTGTTCCATCACTGTTAAGATCTCTTAAAAAATAATACTTCACATCAATATGTTTGCTTCTTCCATGTAACACAGGATTTTTAGAGAGTTTAATGGCTGAGTTGTTGTCACAAAAGATTGTATTAGCTCCCTCTTGCTTGAAATTCAACTCTTTAAGAATTTTCCTTAACCAGATGGCTTCACAAGCACAAGTTGTTGCAGCAACAAATTCAGCTTCAGTTGTTGACAAAGTGACAATTGGTTGCTTTTTTGATGACCATGAAAGAGCTCCTGTGCCAAGCATAAAAACATAACCTGATGTGCTCCTTCTATCATCTTGATCTCCTGCATAATCGCTGTCAGAAAATCCAATCAAATCTGACCTTTTACCCTTTTTGTATAACAACCCAAAATCTTTAGTTCCTTGCAAGTAACGAAAGATTCTCTTGGCAACTAAAAAATGCAACTCTGTTGGATTCTCCATATATCTACTGATTAGACTCATTGAATACATTATATCTGGCCTTGTTGTGGTTAAGTACATCAAGCTACCCACAATTTGCTTATACAGTATGCTGTCCACCTTTTTCCCTTCATGATCTTTATTTAACTTCAAGCCAAATTCAGTTGGAGTACTTATAGGATTGCAATCCTTCATCTGAAACTTATTCAAAATTTCTTGCACATACTTCTTTTGAGAAATAAAGATTCCATTAGCAGACTGCACTACTTCTATGCCAAGGAAATAATGCATCATTCCAATATTAGACATTTCAAATTCAATCATCATGGATTTTTTAAATTTATCAAACATGGAACTATCATTTCCTGTGAAAATAAGATCATCAACATATAAGCATACAATGAGCATTTTTCCCTCATTTCCAAGTTTAATAAAAAGTGTATGCTCATATGGACATTTTTGAAAACCTTCCTTCAAAAAATAAGCCTTAATCCGACTATACAAAGCCCGTGGGGCTTGTTTTAGTCCATATAATGCCTTTTTTAGTCTATATACTTTATGCTCATTTCCAAACTTCACATAACCAGGGGGTTGATCAATGAATACCTGTTCATCCAAGTTGCCATGTAGGAATGCTGATTTCACGTCCAACTGAAAGATAGGCCATGAGTTTTGTGCTGCTAATGCGATTATCAATCTAATAGTGTCATGCCTTGCAACTGGAGCAAATACTTCTTTATAGTCGATGCCGAATTCCTGCTTATAGCCTTTAGCGACCAAACGTGCTTTGTATTTATCAACTTCACCATTCTCATTCAATTTTGTCTTGTAGACCCATTTTACACCAATGGTCTTTTCTCCTTTTGGAAGTTTTGTCAACACCCAAGTGTTGTTTCTTTCAATGGCAGCAATTTCAGCATCCATTGCCTTTCTCCATTTTGATTCTTTAACAGCATCTTCAAAAGCCACAGGGTCACAATCTGAAAATAAGACAAAATGAGTAAATGAATCTTCATTATTATTAATTCCTTGTATCTCATAATCCTCCATCCATGTAGGTCTTTTTCTAACTCGTTGAGGTTGCTGATCATCATCTGCTTCAGCTCTAACTCGTTGAGGTCGCTGATCATCATCTGCTTCAGTTGCAGGAATGTTTTCATTTGCTGGAAATTCTTGCTCATTTTCCGCAGGTATGCTCTCCAAAGTCTGTTTCTTTTTATCTTCATCTTCTTCATCAAAATCTACTTGTATTTGTTGCTTGGTATTATTTTCAATCCATGTCCAAAACTTTTCTTCATCAAAGATCACGTCACGACTAATGACAATTTTCTTGGTGATAGGATTGTATAATTTGTATGCTTTTGATTGCTCACTAACACCAAGAAAAATGCATTTTTCTCCTTTATCATCAAGCTTTCTTCTTTTCTGATCTGGTATATGTGCATATGCTATGCAGCCAAAAATTTTGAAGTGATTGACACTTGGTTTACATCCACTCCAAGCTTCTTCAGGTGTCATATTCTGGACAGCAAGTGTGGGACTTCTGTTCAGTACATGAATGCTCTAATTGACAGCTTCTGGCCAAAAATTTCTTGGGATCTTGCTTCTTGTCAAAATAGTGCACACCATGTTCAAAATTATTCGATTCTTTCTTTCTGAAACCCCATTCTGTTGTGGGGTATAAGCTGCAGTAAGTTGCTTTTGAATCCCATGAGCTTCACAAAAATTTAGAAATTCTTGTGAGTTATATTCTCCACCTCGATCACTGTGAAGAATTTTTATAGGCCTACTTGCTTCCTTTTCGACTACAGCTTTGAAAGTTTTAAAGGTTGTAAATGACTCAGACTTCTCCTGCAAAAAATAAACCCAAGTTTTCTGACTATAATCATCAATGAATGTTATAAAAGAATGTTTACCACCATTTGATGTCGGATTAATGGGACCACATATATCAGTATGAACCAGCTTTAATGCTTTCTTTGCTCTCCATGATTTTCCTTTCAAAAACTGATCTCGATGTTGTTTGCCAACAACACATTCTTCATAAATTTGAGAAGGACTTTGAATTTGCGGTAAACCTGTCACCATATTCTTTTGTTGTAGCGTTCTTAAGCCACCAAAATTTAGATGTCCATATCGAAAATGCCATAGCCATGCCGCATCTTTCATTCTCGCAGAAAAACATGATTGAGTGGTGTGGTTGAGATACAGCGGAAACATTCGATTTGTTGTCATATTAACTTGAGCAATTAAACCCAACTTTTCATCTTGAATGCGACAAACTCCATCTTTGATTGAGATCTCATGTCCCTTTTCTTATAGTTGGCCAACGCTAAGCAAGTTGGTTTTTAAATTTGGAACAAAGAAAACATTTGATATAATATGATCAAAGTTTTCTTTTGTACCGATTTTTATATTTCCTTTTCCCATTATAGAAACTGTAGAGTTGTCACCAAACTTCACTGTATTGCGAAATGATTCATCCAAATATGAAAACGCTGACTTGTCTCCATGCATGTGATTACTGCACCGAGTATCTATATACCACAAATTTTGGCTACTTTCTTCCTTTGCATGACATGCCAGCAGGAGAGAAATTTCTTCATCTTTCTCTGCAAAATTTGATTTTTCCCCATGATTCTTTGACAAATTAGTTCGACATTCAGATTTATAATGACCATACCCATGGCATCGATAGCACTGAACATTGGACTTATCTCTTGGTTTATAAATGGCTGAATTAGATTGTTGTTGTCCCCTTCCTCTTCCTTGAGAATTGTGAGATTGATTTTTTGGATGATTTCCGCGATTCGAGTTTCCTCTGCCTCCTCTACCTTTACCTCGTCCTCTATTTGCTTTATTTGATGTAGAAAAATGATTGTCTGTTGAAGCCTTCAATATTTGCTCATCCTTATCTTGCTGATTGAGTTTCTGTTCATGAACCAACAAGGAACTCTGCAAATCATCAAGCGACAGTTCATCAATATTCCTAGACTCCTTTATAGAACACACAACAAAGTTAAATTTTGGTGTCATAGATCTAAGAATCTTCTCCACAATGGTGACGTCCTGTGTCTTGTCTCCGTAGATCCGCATTTTGTTAATAATAGCCATTGTCCGTGAAAAATAATCTGTGACTGACTCTCCCATTTTCATTCGAAGTAATCCAAACTCCGAACGAAGTGCTTGAAGTTGCTATCTTTTTGCCCGTGTTGATCCCTGGTATTTTTTCTTCATAGAATCCCAAATATGCTTGGAGGTATCTTTGCAAAGAATGGTTTCCAAGATTGTTCTATCTATTGCTTGAAAAAGATAATTTTTAGCCTTGAGATCCTTCAGTTTCAAAGTTGCTAACTCTGCTTTCTGTGGGTCCATTAGCTCAACTCCTTCGGCTGGCTCTACTACTCCAGATTCAATCACCTGCCAATACTCCTTGGATCTCATGAAATTTCCATCAGCAAGCTCCAATGATCATAGTGACCATCAAAACGTGGGATAGCTGGTTGGGCAAAGTTTTCGGATGTCATTGTTGTACACTACTGCTACTGCTACTCTTTCACTCTCTAACCTGGAGCTCTGATACCACTGTTAACCAAAAAGCTTTTATTTATATGGACTAATAAAGGAGCTGATTTCTGAACTACTTCTTTTATTCATTAACAGCATTTATATAGAAAATATTTCAAACATAATAACATGTCAAAACTAACTCCTATAAACTAGATAAAAGGCACTCCATGTTGAACACAACTTACCCAAAAAATAGAGCACTACTAACAAACTTATTTGACTAAGTAAAAATAAAATAACTTGGCTACCCCATTTGACTACAACACACATTTCCCACGGCATTGAATAATTAAACGCAAGTAAGAGAGATTGAAAATGAGACTTTTCGAAATTACCCATTTGAATTATATTTTTATTACGAGAGTGAAGATGAGAACAATTTGGTATATTATATTCACTCTCTCAAAAGTAACCAATTTAATTAACGCCCTATAAATTAGTTGAAAACTAATTAAAAATGTCAGTTTTCTAGACAAAGAAATAATTGAAACTTCATGTGTCTTTCCATAGTTTATTTTCAATGAGGCAAAAGAGTTAATTAATCAATACAAATGATTCAATATCCCTTTATTAAACAGATAACTTGTCGGATGATATTGTCATATTGGAAAGCACTATTATCATAGCTCATAATTATCTTGTATATTCATGAAAACTAACACAAATCAATACAATTTTCACAAGTTATTTTCCAATGGGGCAAGAAGTCAATACACAAATTATTCGAAGTAGGAGGACTTTATGGAAGAGTAGTTGGAAAAACCAATCATCACGGCTCAAATCTGTAACACAAAGTACAAGTTTTTTTTTTATATCATTTTATTTTCGTTTTTTTCTTTTAATTATTTAAACTAAATAAAGACTAGTAAAAATGGTTTGGATTGTAAAATTAGACTAAATCATTTAAAATTGTGATTTGGTTGTTTATTAGGGTTGGATTTGAGTCGAACCGAATGCAAACATATAAATGTTTGTGTTCAAATTCGTTCATTGTGATTTGATTTGTATTCGGATTCATGTTCATTGAATTTTTATAGTGAAGCTCAGGTTTGTATTTGATTTGTGTTTGATTCATATTCGAATTCATATTTGCATTCGATTCGTATAATTCATATTTAGATTTTATTAAAAATTATAATTAATAAAAAAATTAAAAAAATTTAATTAAAAAAATTTTAATTTAAGTTCTAGTTCGTGTTCACCGATTTTCAAAACTATAGTCATGTTCGAATTTGTATTTGGATTTAAACAATTCGTTTTGCGCTCTTTCAAACTAAATTTAAAAATAAATTTGAACATATTCAATTTGAATTCAGCCCTATTGTTTATGATTGAGTGGATAAGAATAAAATAGAACCAAACTCTTTTATTACTTTAATTAACAAAACAATTGAGTGAAAATATTTTTACTCTTCCACTGATCCCATTCTAAAATGAATTGGATTTTGAATACTACGAACAAAATCCAAACAGATTTAATTGAAACCCAAACTCCAAAAAAATAAAGAAAAGTCTAGTTTATTAGGTTCAAATTAACATTGAAAATATGTTAATTAACATGTGAAAATAAGTTAATTAACATCAAAAATTTGGCCTGAAGTTACATAAAAAACAAAATTTTGATGCCAATTAATATTAGAATATGCTTTGATGTTAATTGGATTCTAATTAGAATCGAAAATATATTCAATTCTAGTTAGTATTAAAATTTTGTATCTGATTAAAATCAAATATGAGTCAGATTAACTTTGAAAAATTATATCCCATATTATTTCGATGTCAATTTTTAATTAACATCAAATGATAATCCGATACCAGTTAGAATAAGGTAATCACCCGATTCTAATTATAATTGAATTATCATCTTCATGGGCCAGCTGGAAACCCTGTGTCTTCAACTCCTGACGCTGAAATCTTACTCTGTTTTCCATCTCTCTTTATTTTTCTCAGGAAACAAACAATTGAGCAAAGCGTTCATAGCGCCGAAGGTTTTCCTCTTCTTTCATGCTGCTTCATTTCCACCTCTCCCCAAATCCAAAACCCTAGGAATTGAAATGAGCTCCACTTACAATGTGAGGTCGAATCACTCTGCCCTTACAATATGACTAACCGCTGACAAGAGGAACCGAACTGCGATTCGGCTGGTTGTAGTGACACGGTGTTGCCAGAGCGTGAACTACAAGCTAACTGGGAAGTTGATTTGGCGAATAAGCTGGAAGACTATCTCCTGAAAGTTTTCTCCAGTCAAATTAATGATTCTGAACATCTCATCCCCCTGGTGAATTCTTCTTTGTTTTCTTCAGTTGAATATGTCTTCTAAATAGCATTTTTTCCCTTTTTGTGTGTGAATTTTAGAGTTCAAATTTTGGTGGGGATATTATAAAAATTGTTTTGCTGTTGTTAGCCTTGCTTGATGATTGATATTTTCAGCTGTTTTTTTGCTTACATGGGGTTAGTGATCTGGGGCATGAATTGGGATTTTTGATGTTGAACTTCGAGTTATATTCATAAGGTATAGTTATGTGAATAGCTTTGAATGAGTGCCTGTATGTGTTTTATGTGTTGGGATAAAAATATGAATGTTTTGTAAATGCCTTTGTTTGGCTTGTGATAGAGACATCTGTGAAGAAGATTAAGAATGTTATGCCTATAGCTACTGGACATGAGCGGGAGGAGAGGGAAATCAGAAACACTGCATGCTCAATATATAAATAAGAAGGATGTGAGGTTTGTCTGTAAATTTTCCATGCTAAATGTATTCGGCTGAATTCCACTAGTTGCTTCTGAGCGAAAATCAATTTTGCTGTTTGGTTATCTGCAGGGTGACAATACACACCTGGAATGTTGCTGGAAGAGTTCCTTACGAAGATCTTGCTATTGATGATTGGCTTTGTACACGAGCCAGAAGATGAGAGAAGACTTCCATTTCGTATTTCGTGTTTTTTTTTTTTTTTTTTTTCTATTTGCTTGTATGTTTACAAATGTCAGAGTATTGCATATACAAAAGCAATAAACAGCCTTAACAATTTCTTGTATGTTTTTTTGTTAATGCTAAATTGTGAGTTTATTATTATACAATGTTGAATATTTTTTTCGCATTGTCATTAATTTTAGTAGACTTTGATTTATTTATTAAAAAAATTGAATTAATTCATTTAAATCAAATTTAAATAAAAATTGAGTTGATATAGTTAATTTGTTTTAAAAGAGATCAAAATTTGAATTAAAAGAAATTTGATTCAATCTTACTCATGAGCCAAGCAATCTCTCAATTTGAAAAAACTTTGATTTTATGTTATTGGCATTGCTTGGCTACAACCAGATACAAGATTGGAAATCTTAAGATGACAATGAGCTGTGATATTCAGAGTATAAGCAATGTCTTTATACACCGATTGAGTCTTAACTCGGCTAAGGACCTCTTTAGGTCTTATATTGGTGTATTATATCTTTTAGCAAAAATCATACCACATCATCAAATTCATTGGATCAGGATTCATCCAATTCAGTCGTAGTTTAAAGTGGTTCAATGACTTAAAGGCTTTTAAGACTTCACGCGGACTAGACAGGCCATTGGGTCTTAATCCGCCAGTTTAGGTTTCAAAACCATTAGTACAAGTTTGTTGCAATCCCATACAGATTTCCAATGCAGTACACTAGAAGCAAAAATGGATCATTTTGATACAAGCAAAAATGAATTTGTATTTGGAGTGGATATGAATTTCTGCAAACTTTTTGGAAGAATTATATTAAAACATAGAGAATTTATTCTATGCTAATGATAAAACAAGAACAGTAATAAAATAAATAAATAAATAAAGATGTCAATATATATACCTAATGAAATAATTCAATGTCCTCACAATCTACATCACTAATTTGGCACAAGCATGAACAATCATACCAATCACAACCATCTTACAAGGAGGTTTCAATATCATATGCTTTATTTGTCTACATTGTATACAGTACCAAAATCAAATTTTCTTTCTATCAGAGCCAAATGAATTAGTGCCCTTATTAATTGCACCCATGCCCCAGAAACAACCAGATGTAGATCTGAGCAAAAAAGTGGCCAATGACAAAAAGAAAAATGCAGCACACTGCTATATCAAATGCTCTACCGTGATTCTCTCATTCAAAAGAGCTATACTATATACATAAAAAGTTTTCTTACCCAATTGCTGCTCCTGATTCCATCCACTGGCCCTTGAGCTACTACTGGCTCTAACGTTGCGATTATCCAAATCGGATTACAATGCATGATATATCATCTTTACTCTTTCTCGCCAGTGCTTCGGTTGTTAGACGTTTAGCTGCCACTTGAGAGGGTCCTTAATGGGTTTGACAATATCCACTGCCTCTTGATTCTTCATAACCAGCCAGTTATTGTACTATAATTTCTGAATGACATTAAACATAGCAAATGAAACAGCATCTTCATGCGTCTACATTCCTTAGGAGTATTTGATGCATTATTGATTATGAATAACATTCCTTAATTATGGATATACATTAATCCATAATTTCTGAATAAGGACCACATTATTTGTCATATTGATGATAGAGTACTTGATGCATTATTGATTATGAATAACGTTCCTTAGAGGTCCCAAAATATTTTCAAAAGTAATATCAATTCCTCAAATCATCGTCATTTTAGATTAAACATTTATGGGGTCCAAAGCATCTAATGCGGATAACTAATGAGAACTTTATTAGTAGCAATTATTTAATAATATTGTAGCAAACAAAAATTACAAATTTTGTGTGACAGATTTTTGCCGTATCATGATAGATAAGATTTGCTATTTTTGTTTAGTCATCTTCCCATACATAATGAGTTTAAGACCTATTATGGAGTGACTAAGGAATCACCACTAAGATTTCATTTAGAAAATAATCAGTATAGATGAACGACTTTAGAAACTGTTGCAAATAACCTAATCTCATTCTCACTTATCTAATAAGAGAGTTCGAAAAGTTAGGTATGACAATGAGAAAATTTTAGTCACTCACGTCACCTAACTCAAAGGATAGCCTTCAGTAAGATGGTTCGGTTTAATAAATTTACTAAATTCAATTAAGTTTTTATTTATTAAACACACATTATGCAACTATTCTAATCATTCAAAAAAATAATTAAAATAAATTACATTCACATAAAAAATAAAAATTTTATCCTTTCCACTTTACGATCTAATTTTAAACAAGCTTAATAAAATAAAAGCTGCAAAACAAATGACTTAGACAATACAATTAAATAAAATAAATCCGTGAGATAATTCTATAATTTTTTAATCATCCACAAACGTGCCTTGCATCGAGTGTCCACAGATCGTCTTTGTCATCCGCTTTTGTCTCCAAGTTGCTTCAGACACTATTTGAATGCTTTTCACACACAAATTACAGCAGAACAGAAAACAGAGGTATGAGATTTATGTATTCAACTCGAATCAATTTTGTTGATAACATCAATTATCATCAATGAATATGAATACAGACACACAATCATCAATTATCAATTCTCATTATAACCAAATTATGCAGCAAATTATTGATGGATAGAATAGAATGCAGATTCCTGAACGTTACTTAAGCAACGCAGGTTACAAATTAAACAATGCTGCAAGTTTGCATTTGATGGCTGATTTACGATGAAGTGGAATGAAATTGCAAAGGATGGTAGAATTCTACAGGTTTGCAAAGGATTAAATTGTGAGGAGGCCGTGACATTGTAATATGGTGACTGCACATCCATTATCTTGAATATTAACACAATCTTTTACTGCATCAAAACCAATATTTATATGTCAAACACAACTATATATGAAGCATTCATCATATTGGACACATTTTAGAGCACAAATGCTTTTGCCACGCATGTCCTCTTGGCTCTTTCGGATTACAGTGGGAAAACAAATGTAATTTTGTTCTTTCTTTTTCACTTTATTCAAGTAACTGGAGTAAGAAACAAAGACAGTGGCTAACATCTTCACATGCCATTAATATGAATTTTTAAGACACTAAAATTTTTGTATTAGAATTCGCTAAATTTTTAAAAAAGTTTGGGAATCGTTTGTTTATATTTCCAATATAAATTTGCATGAATCATATTTATTTAATATTTTAGCAAATTTATAATTGAATAAAACAGAGGGTTAGAGAGAAAAATGTGATATGGTACTTCCAAAGATCCACTCTCACAAGCCTTTCATTCCATTTTTTTTTTCAATTCACTATAATCCAACACAAAATGATGAGACTAGTACTATATGTGCCAGCAATTGCACCTTTACAGGTTTAAAACCAAAATTTTTTGAAAGCTATGGCACAAAGATAATCAGTTAACACAAACAGAAACTTCACTAAATCCACAAACAAAATTTTGAATTATCTTTGTTCATTTGTAACATTTGAAAAGCTGAGCAAGCTGGAATTTACTGAAAGTATTCCAAAATGATCATTGATCAGTACTTGGAAATGTTTTTCTCTAAACTAATATTCAAAGCAGAGAAATTACATTAACTTAAAAAATTATGTTAGTTTGCCACAATAATATTATGGAGTAATTTGCCTATCCTCTATGTAATCTTGATAGAAGTTTCTCAAAAGAAAATGATATTTGCATCTGGGCTTCATTGGCTTCTCTTTGTCAGATTGTATTGGATTTGTAGTTGATCTCATGTTTTTAAATGATTTTTCTTCTCTGCCTAATAATGAGTTGTGGTTGTATTTGATCGATTTTAAATTTTAATGGAAAGGATGAACAAAGATTAAAATCTTTCCACTTCATTTATATATTAAATGCATATACTGCAGCACTCTTTGTGCTTAACATTGGTTCTTCAAGTGGTTCATGTCCAACTTGGTTATAACAGATCTTTGCCTTGACTATTGTTGGACTCTGCATTTAATAGGTTTACTTTGCTTCATGAAAACAGAGCTAGGAAGACTCAGTAGAGCATTGACACTTCCTTTTAACCCAAATAGCAAGTGTTGTGCTTGGCTTCTTTATCCTAGCAACTGCAGTATTGGATCATATGTTTCAATTTTAGCTAAGCGCCTCAAATGTCATATGCTTGTCTTGGTATAATGACGGTCCTTCTTATGGCTCTCCTCTGGCTATTCCCATAAAGATGACATTTTTCTAAAAGAGAACTTGCATATCAAAGATATTTGACCAACCAATAGGGTCATTGGACTGTTCAAGTCCAGGAGGTAATACAGACAAATCAAATTCAGAACCTCTATTGGAGCCATCTTCCTCAACAATAGACGTAAGAAGCTTTCCCGGGAGCAATGATGTGTCAGACGTAAGAAGCTTTTGTGTTAATTATAAACTTGTCTGTTTTTGTTGCGACCAGGTCAAAAGCACTTCCTCGTACAATCTGGATGACTTAACATTATCTATCTAATGTTTGCTCCTGCCATTAGCAGTATTTCTTTTTGTTGCAACTACATTACTTGAAATCTACTACAGTGTTCAATTCTCTGCTATGATTCCAAGTGTCGCTGAGCTTTTCGGCTCGAAGCATTTTGGTATAATCTATAACTTCATGTCATTAGGGAATTCTGTTAGTGCATATCTTTTCTCTGGCCTCCTAGTAGCGTCATATATGATAATGAGGCAGCAAAATAGCATGGAATTGATTTGCTCAATCCCAATGCATCTTGCTTGGATCACAATTGCTTCAGGATCGTCCTCTTGGTTCTGGCTGGTGTTTGTGGTCGATAATCCATTTTGGGCATCACCTTGAATGTAAGAATAAGGCTTATTTTTCAAATGCTTTATTGTAGGGGTTCCTTCAGGGCACCTTAAAGTTTAAATAATTGAGAAGATTGAAGTGGACCATGGAAGCTACAAAACTTTTTTTTCAACTATTTTTTCAGAGATGCTCTTCAACAGCTTCTTGTTCAATACTCAAGAACAAGACAAAGATGCATAGAAAAGGAAAAAATATTTGCGTGTAAAATGTAGCAGGTAAAAGAAGAAGTTCTATTAATGAAAAGTCGTTTGGATCAGCTTCTTTTTTTGTCAAAAGCAAAAAATAAACGATTTGGACTTAAAAATGTCATTAAAAAAATAACACAAAATTCAATTTATTGAAATAATTGTTAAGCTCTTGGTGTTGTAAATCTATAATAACATAAAAGAATTTCACCTTATAATGATTTGAAAATACATATTTAGTGGTTGTAATTACAAATTAAATTAAATAATTAATAGAAAATGTATATATTTTAAAATTTCAAATGGGGTCAAATGATCCTATTGGTTACTATGAATATAATCATCCATGAAAGTAGCCATATTATTTTCATGAAAAATAATCAATCTATTATAATGATGCATTACTATTTAATTATATTATTTTTTAATTTAAAATTATTTAATCATATAATGATATTTTATTTTAAGTGTATATAATATTTTATTCTCATAAATAATATAATAACAATAAATAGTCATTTTCAAACCCCCAAAATTTTAATATAAACTCATTCTTGAAACCCTAATTTTTATGAAAAAGGAATCCTTCTTGAAATCCTAAGTTTTGTTTTAAAAATTTTAATTTAGAATTCCTAATGGTGGAATTGCTAAGGTTTATGAAGAAAGCCCCTTGGGAGAATCACTCGTCTAACCCTGATAATGGGCCATGAGATAGATTCCAAATCTAAAACGTAATCTGCAAACAAGGACTACCTTATAATTCGAAAGAAAAGCCCGACTCTCTCTTTACACGTGGCTCCTACTAAGACTAAGTTTGTCATGTGGTCATGCTTTAAAACCATATTCTTATATATGAATTGAGTATTGATTCAATCAAAAAATACGATTGAAGTAATGATAGATTAAATAAATATTATAATAATATATATTTATACATAATTACTATTGAATGATATGTGACATATATCCTTTATTTACTATATAAAATTTGATTTGAGTCTTAATTTGTAATATGTTATATAATATAATCAAACATATTTGTTTGGAATTTTCTTTAGCATGCCACCATGGATTAATGTGGTTAATATGAATATTTACATGGAACAATCCCCAGAACAGGCAGAACAAATAAAACAAGTTTACAAATGACATGTCATCAACAAATGCCAACACACTTTCTCTCTTTCCATAATAAATAAATAAATAAAAACTCAGTCAATAGTACGAAGAAGCAAGTAAGCTCCTGACCAAGCATCAATGGTGAGCCTGAAAGCAGGAAGCAGACCACCGTGGGTGGGTCTAGGAGCAACAGTCTCATTTCAAATAGCTTCAGGGAATGCATACAACATCCCTCTTCATTTCCACTCTTTGAAATCAGTGTTGGATTATAGCCAACACCAACTCCCAGTGTTTGGGGCTGATAATGATGTTGATGAATTTAATTTCCCAATTATGTAACCTACGAATTCAGTAAATTGCATACTCAGAAACAATCCTTTCACTTTGATTGAATTGAAAAAATGTTTCCTGTGATTAATTGTTAATTATTTTCACAGCACAATTTATCTCGATCTATCTTGATTATAGTTGGTGTTTGTGGCCTAAAATTAATCTTCAACATCATATGTGTATGTGAAATGTAAAAGGTTAAAAAATATCCTTAGCTATTTAGTTAGATATTTGTAAACTTAGAATCAGTTACCATTGCATAATATGGTTCTATAATAGTAAAAATTTGCATTGCCAGATCATAAAAAGAAAGGATTTGGAGAGCATGAGCATTAGCTCACAACATTGAACCACGTGCATAACGTGCTAGAAATATATTTGACCACAGCTTAATCATAGCAATATGTATCTGTTTAATTTCAGACAAAACTTGAGCATGTAGGTTTCAATCTTGAAAAAGAGCTGCCCACTGCCCAAGTTTTCCTTGCTGCCGTTGTAGTCTGCATAAATCCTTGGGCTTGGAGGTCGTTTATGCCCAGATAACCTACATAGGTCCATCAAAAGAACCAGAAGATCTTGAGCTCCTGTAAGTGAAGAGCAATCTCTCCTGCATGTTACTATCCAGAAGCCCAGACAACTTCAAGCTTCTATTAAGTGTATCATAAGCATATCTAAATTGGACCGTAAGGATCAAACAACAGTATTAACAATATGTAACACTTTCACTTACCTGAACCAATTTATTTTCAACCAAGTATGTAAGTAGAATCAGTTTTAAGGGTCAAGCAGTATGCCTTAAATACTAATGTCTCTTGTAATGAAAAGCTACAAAATATATGTTGCCTTTTCAACCAAGTATGTAAGTAGAATCAGTTTTAAGGGTCAAGCAGTATGCCTTAAATACTAATGTCTATTGTAATGAAAAGCTACAAAATATATGTTGCCTTTTCAGTTAGCAAAAGATAATCCCATCTCATGGTGATGTCTGCCAATGAGCCCCTTAGAACTGACATACCTAACTTTATACAAACAACAATGCAAAAAATAAAAATGAGAAGAATGTAAATGTAAATGAAAATATATATAATAACATAAAAATAGTAATTCCATCTCAATTAAAGCACAAAATAAAACATAAAAAATAATCCTCTCAGTACTGTAATTTCAATTGATTCAATGTTAATTATACAACCAGCTTCCAAAAGATTGTGCCAACAGCTTCAGGGCTGAAAAAGATCAAGACATCCAACTAAACTAATCGAAACATAGGTTTTCAAATTCTTTCTAGTAACAAAGTAATGAAGTATGGATGATAACACCCTCTAAAAAAAAACCACACATATCACATGTATCACAATTCCATCTCGGAGGAGCAGTTATGTTACAATAGTATTTTAATAAATTATAAATGAATCATATTTACAGAAGTTCATTCTTACAAAATTTCATTCAACACTATTGTTCTAAATTTCTGTAATGAAAACGCTAAGCCTTATATATATATAAAAATTACATTCTATAAGAAATAAATTTACCTAAACCTATAAACAAAAATACAATGAAATAGATCGATACCACCCACTAAGAATTGGCATGCCCTACAATAACACTAACTAAATATTAACAACAGAATGCAGGACAAAGAAATAAATATGATGGTAAGATAGGTAGCTCTAGAACCTACATGTATTATCACTTGCTTATTAAGCACAACTGCTAATTGACAGGATGCCCAGGTAGGAAGCAACAAACAACTTGGTAAATTCTAAAACTCAATGTAAGCAACAAAACATAATAAAATTAGCTGTCCAGGTGAGTTGCCAACATTTTCTTTAATTGCATTTTCAACGCAATATTTCCTTAAACGCAACATAAAAATTTCTTAAGTTACCAATAATGTAATCCAGAACAATGACCGGAAAACAGTTTACTAGAAACAAACTGATTCCTCATTCAACTAACCCAAATACTAAAAAGACAATAACTCAATCATGTCAATAATTGAAGTAACTTACATGTGCACTAATTCACATTCAAGGGCATCTTTTTAATTTATATTTTGAATTAATTTGGGGGAATTGGAAAAATCAACAAAGTAACAAGGTTAGAATGAACTATGTATCTACTCTAATATAAGTGTCCAAGACAGCTAAGAAAGAACAAATAATTCTGTACTTAAGAATGATGAAATGGGCATAATGTAATTTAATTAGCCACTTGTTACAGAAATTAAGAGCTTAACTCTTGATCTGTAGCAAACCCAAAACATTAAACAATGTAACCTACACTGAGAGATAAAACAAACTTTTCACATGCAAACACTATCATATGTTTATTAACTTAATAACCAATTTTTGACTGTTAAAATTGTAAATTCTCAACAATACCTGACAAAAACAAATATTATACATTCCAAAGAGATTTACATAGTCAAATAAAATAAATCAAGTGACCAAAAGCTATTCTCATACTCAATAACATCAACAATTAAAAAAAAAAAAAAACAAGATCATAAGAACAATCGAACATCTCACACTAATTTTTACAAACACCTAATAAGCACAAATAATCAAAACTCAAACAATAATATCAACAATTCTAACAATCAACCCATAAATTAAAATCAACTAAACAATTTAATTACCAAATTAAAAAAACCAAAAAAAAATGAATAAATGAATTAACAAATTAAAAATTAGAGAGCAAAGAATAATCTCACGGTTATTAGAGAGCAAAAATTTGTGGAAGAATTGAGAGTGGCAAAAATTTGTAGAAGGACCAAAGAGAAGTTAATGGAATTGGATAAGATCCCAAAATACTTGACAATGAAGAATTTTGGGGAAGCGAAGAGCTGGAGAGAAGTGAAGTTAATGGAACCGGAGAATAATATCAGTTTGACAAAGAAGTCCACGTACTCTCCATGCAGGCCCTACTTAAAAAATCAGATCCTATTTTAAGACAGCATATTCAGAGGGTATATGTATTTATATTTGTTCATTCTTTTGTTTATTTCATTTCTTCGGCATTTTGATAGGGGTTGATTTCTACAGATGCTTGATTCGGTTCCTAATAAAAACACTCCTCTGAGCGACTTTTACTGCTAAAGGTAGTCCACTAAATCAAGCTTATTTGAATAGCTCTTTACTTTTCCAAAATTTTACTCAACAACCAAACAGAGCAATAAGTTCAATCAGATTCATTAATATAACTTGCACCATCAAATTCATCTCATTAAAATACCAAAAATTAAATGAAAATTATATTCATGTCTTAGAAATTTAATAAATTCTTTAAGACTAATCTCGTAGAAAGCAAATTCAACCACCGCTCAAATCCTAAACCAATTAAACTTAAATTTCCAGTAATCACAACCAAAAAAGAAACACAAGATAAAAGCTGTTACTTTCTCAAGAACAAGAGAAGAAATTCGAGCTCCATCCAATAAAAAATCAAGAAAACAAACCAAACCTGCTGACGACTGAGGAACTCCTTATCGGCCTCCTCCATGAACTCGTAATCATCGTCATCGTCGTATGCTTTAAATGCTGATGTCTCTTCTAATGAAAAGCTACAAAATATGTTGCCTTTTCAATTAGCAAAAGATAATCTCATCTCATGGTGATGTCTGCCAATAAGTCTCCTTAGAACTGACATACCTAACTTTATACAAACAACAATGCAAAAAATAAAAATATGAAGAATATAAACATAAATGAAAATATATATAATAATATAAAGATAGTAATTCCATCTCAATTAAAGTACAAAATAAAAAATAATCCTCTTAGTACTGTAATTTCAATTGATTCAATGTTATATAAGTTAAAACTAGTCAAAAATTGGTTAAGCAATTATACAACTAGCTTCCAAAAGATTGTGCCAATGGCTTGAGGGCTGAAAGAGATCAAGACATCCAACTAGATTAATTGAAACATAGGTTTTCAAATTCTTTCTGATCACAGAGCAATAAAGTATGGATGATAGCGCCCTCAAAATAAACATATCTCATGTACCACAATTCTATCTGGGAGGAGCAGTTATGTTATTATAGTACTCTAATCAATTATAAATGAATCATATTTACAGAAGTTCATGTTTACAAAATTCCATTCAACACTATTGTCCTAAATTTCTATAATGAGAACGCTAAGCCTTATATATATAAAAATTACACACTACAAGAAATAAATTTACTTATACATATAAACAAAAATACAATGGAATAGATCGATACCCACTAAGCATTGGCATGCCCTACAATAACACTAACTAAATGCTAATAACAGAATGCACGAGAAAGAAAAATTAGCTGTCCAGGCGAGTTGCCAACATATTCTTTAATTTCATTTTCAACGCTATATTTCCTTAAAAGCAACATAAAATTTCCTAAGTTACCAATAATTTAATCCAGAACAATCACCAGAAAACAGTTTACTAGAAACAAATTGATTCCTCACTCAACTAATCCAAATACTAAAAAGACAATAACTCAATCATGCCAATAATTGAAGTAACTTACATGTGCACTAATTCACATTCAAGGGCATCTTTTTTATTTATATTTTGAAGTAATTTGGGGGAATTGAAAAAATCAACAAAGTAACAGAGTTAGAATGAAATATGTATCTACACTTAATATAAGTGTCCAAGACAACTAAGAAAGAACTAATAGTTCTGTATTTAATAGTGATGAAATGGACATAATGTAATTTAAATTAGCCACTTGTTAGAGAAATTAAGAGCTTAACCCTTTATCTGTAACAAACCCAAACTATTAAACAATTTAACCTACAATGTGAGATAAAACAAACTTTTCACATGCAAATACTATCATATGTTTATTAACTTAATAATCAAATTTTGACTGTTGAAATTCTAAATTCTCAACAATAACTGAAAAAAAATATATATATTATAAATTCCAAAGAGATTTACATATTCAAATAAAATAAATCAAACAACAAAAAAATATTCTCATACTCAATAACATCAACAATTAAAAAAAAAAAAAGATCATAAGAACAATCAAACATCTCACACCAATTTTTACCAACACCTAATAAGCACAAATAATCAAAACTCAAACAATAATATCAACAATTCTAACAATCAACCCATAAATTAAAATCAACTAAACAATTTAATTATCAAATTAAAAAAAACCAAAAAAAATGAATAAATGAATTAACAAATTAAAAATTAGAGAGCAAAGAATAATGTCATGGTTATTGGAGAGCAAAACTTTGTGGAAGAATTGAGAGTGACAAAAATTTGTAGAAGGACCAGAGAGAAGTTAATGGCATTGGATAAGATCCCAAAATACTTGACAATGAAGAATTTTGGGGAAGTGAAGAACCGGAGAGAAGTGAAATTAATGGAACCTGAGAATAATATCAGTTTGACAGAGAAGAAGTCCATGTACTCTCCATGCAGGCCCTACTTAAAAAATCAGATCCTATTTTAAGACAGGATATTCAGAGGATATATGCATTCGCGTTTGTTCATTCGTTTGTTTATTTCATTTCTTCAGCATTTTGATAGGTGGTGATTTCTACAGATACGGGATGCGGTTCCTAAACCTGAGGCTGCGCCCATAAAAACACTTCCCTGAGTGCCCTTTACTGCTAAAGGTAGTCCACTAAACCAAGCTTATTTGAATAGCTCTCTACTTTTCCAATATTTTACTCAACAACCAAACAGAGCAATAAGTTCAATCAGATTCATTAATATAACTTTCACCATCAAATTCATCTCATTAAAACACCAAAAATTAAATAAAAATTATATTCATGTCTTAGAAATTTAATAAATTCTTTAAGACTAAGCTCGTAGAAAGCAAATTCAAACCACCACTCAAATCCTAGACCAATTAAACTTTAAATTTCCAGTAATCACAACCAAAAAAGAAACACAAGATAAAAGCTGTTACTTTCTCAAGAACAAAAGAAGAAATTCGAGCTCCATCCAAAAAAAAAATCAAGAAACCAAACCAAACCAAACCTGCTGACGACTGAGGAACTCCTTATCGGCCTCCTCCATGAACTCGTAATCATCGTCATCGTCGTCCTCATCCTCGTTATGGTATCCATCACCGTTAGTTGCATCGTTGATGTTGTAGTAGTCATTGTTATCATCCGTGGCCTCACCGTTGTAGAGCAGAGGCTTGGATAAAACCCTAAAGAAATAATGTAATGGGGGTGTTTGGACGGCGAGAAAAGCAGAAGGAAAATAAAAAAAATTAAGAAAATGGTACGGTTTGTCTAAAAAAATTAAAAGGGGTTTATGATTTTTTTTATAATTAAAAAACAACTTTGTTTGTTTCAGAATTAAGTGTCTCCAGTGGGGGGCCTAGTTGGGAGATTTTAAATCAGATCGACTTGAGTTTACATCCAAAATAGTCTGATTAACTTTGAGTCTCACGTCACTGTATTTGGTTTAAATAAATTTTTTTATATAATTAAAATTAAAATATGAATTATACACGTGTTGAACATTAATATTGACTCTCGAGTTAAATTAAATCAAACTTTTTTTAATTTAAATTCTATTTGATTTTAAAAATTGGTTGACTTTTTTCATTCAAATATCATTTAAATCGAATCGAATCAATTGTCAAGATTAAACCAATTCAATTTAAATTTATTGTTACCAATAAAGTTTTAGAGTTTTTTAATAAAAAAGTTAATATATTCATCATTAAAAGTATAAAATTATTTAATTTTAATGAGAATATAAATAATCAATCGAATATTTATCCTTTCGTCGTTAAAATTTTTTATAAAGAAATAATTAAAATATCTTAACTTTTTTATTCGACACATTTGTTAAGTAAGTAGAAAATCAGTTAGTCAATACGTAAACTATTTACTATAGAGTAGAAGAAATGTTGGTAAATTCTAATCACATGGCTCATACAAAATAATTTCAGTAATTTAAATAAAATATTATATTATTTTATTTTTCTCATTATAAAATAACAATTATAAATTAATAACTTGTTGAATTATAAAATAATTATATTTATTATATCTTTTATAATAAAAAAAATGGTTACTATATTTATGATTTTTTTATGAAAAATTGGTTAATTCTTTTCACGACTTTTTTTTAAAGGCAAAAAATTAATTAACCAATAAATAAATTATTTAATATGTTGTGAAAAAAAAATATTCTTATATTTTATTTCAACAATACAACTCAAAACATCATTATATTTTATTTTTTATTAAAATAAAATTTTTGTTTAATTATAAAATAATTACATTTATTATATTATTTATAATAAAATAAATATACCAATCTGGGGTCCAATAGTTTCATTTTTAAGAAGTTTAAATTTTTTATTTAAAGAACTATTAATATTTAAAAAAATTAGGAATCATTTTTTTAGTTTTCATTTTTTTTTTATTTGTGGACAAACATTTGTTAAATCAATTTGGGTACAAGGTCAAAATATTTGTACTTTTGCTATTGTTTTTGCAGCAATTTTTGTTTTTCAGGTTTATGATATCTTTTTACCAGCAATATCAAGTGAAGAAATTAGAGGTCCAACACCTACTAGTAGAGAATCTTGTAATTTATATTTTGATAAATATACTTAAAAAAGTAATACTTCATTGTTTTTTAATTGACAAAATTGACCTTGAAGATGATTATTTGACATTATAACATCTCTCAAATTTAGCATATTTCACCTTGCAGGCTATTATTTGATAATGCAAGGTGTTGTAATAAAGAACAACCCATAGCCATCTCATGAGGCATCTGTCCGACTAATAAATTATTAGACAAGTCCAAACCTTTCAATGATTTCATGTCACCGAAGGATGAGGGAATGCTACCATTCAAAGCATTTTTGGACATGTTTAACTGACTTAGTCTTGGTAGATAAACTCCAATTTCTGTTGGAATATGCCTATGGAAAGAATTGATGGAGATATCTAATGCTTTCAAAAACATGTGAGGATGAATTGGTAATTGCAAATGACTTGAAAGAGAATTATTAACAAGATAAAGTCTTTCTAGATTGGTGTTGTTATTTAACAACCAAACCGGAAACTCTCCTTTCAAATTAAGGTCGAACAGATAAATTTTTTCTAAGTCATGCTGATTGTAGAGAAATTTGGGAAATGAATCATTGAGTGATTCTGGAGATAAACTATTATATCCATATGTACTTAATGCAATGGCCTTTAACTGAAATTTTGGGGTCAAATATTGTGACTCATTGCCTACATATATCTCATTGTCGTAACCAAAGAAAGTCTCGAGTTTTGAGTGGTTAAAAAATGGTTCAAGGGAAATTGGAATCTGGAAATGATTGTTTGAAAGCCATAAGCTTTGGATGGATGTTAGCACCTTAAGAGGAGATGAGGATATGTCTCCGGTAAATTGATTTGATGAGATATCAAATACTCGAAGGGAAGTCAAGTTTGCAAGGCACCAAGGCAGGTTACCCCCCAAACCACTGTATTCAATATGTAAGTACTGGAGTTGAAGAAACTTACAAACTCCTGAAATAAAAAATTTTATAATGGAATTATAATTATGAAATTAATTTGACAATTAATCAATATGCTCAATTCTTATTCTACTGCACCAATAATATTTGGTTGAATTGCAAGCTAAAACTTTATTAAACTTGTAAAAGGAGAAAGAGAAGTATTAACCTTGTTCAAGAAAAGATCCATTAAACATCCCAAAATGAGTGTTTTCAATGTTCAAACTCTTCAAATTCTTGAAAGTGGGCAAATCTGTAGACATTAATAAAAATTAATATTATCCTTAATTTGTGGAGCATTATTAATAGGTTGCAAAGAAAGAGAAGTATTAACTTTGCTTAATTAAGGTGTTTGTGAGATTGCAACTATAAAACTCCAAATGCTCAAGGGAATTATATGATCCATTCAATATTATTAAAAAGTTCTTGAGAGTAATTCCATTCATGTGCACATCTTTTAAACTCTTGAACTTTGGCAAAACTATAAATATAGATCATCTTATATAATATTAATTGGTAATTAAAATTACCTATGTCATACCCATTTTCAATAAAATAATTAAATCAACATAGAAGGAGATTGAAAAACTTGTTAACCTTTATTTAAATTATAATCAAACAATTAATAAATAATAATAGACAATAAATTAATTGAAAATTGAAAAATCTATCAAATTATTGAAAATTAGGAATTCTACGTGAAGAAAAAGAAATATATAAGTGGAAATAAATAAGACATATCATAAACATGAATCTAAATTAATGTTTTATTATGTTGAATAAAATAAATTATTAAAAAAGAAGGCAAAAAAAAATCAATATTGGACTATGAAATATAAATTATCTATGAGACTAAAGTTAATCTATTTAGTTGAACACTAATTTTGAATGTCGCAAACCAGTTAACTAATATGCTAAATTAGAAATTGTCATCTTTATTAATATTATACATTATAATAATATAAACATTATTTTGAAAATTATAATCAAACAATTAATAAACAATACTAGACAATAAATTAATGAATTATGAAATTTGTGTAAATAATTTGTTTATGTAAGTATTAATATTTCAAATTTATATTTAAAATATTTTCATTTTAATTTTAAGCATAAGCCATAAATAAAACATGTCTTAATTTATTCAAAAAAACATAATATAGAAGAAGCAATTCTATATTTCAAAAAAACATAAATAAAACATAATATAGAAGTATTAATATTTCAAAATAATTATATTATAATATAATCATAAATTAAAGGTGTTAGAGGTTAAAATAAAATAAAATTTTAATTAAAATGATAAAAATTAATTGATATTTTATCTAATAATTAAATTGAAATTTAAACTTTTATTTTTTCTTTCTTCTTAGGAGATTATCAATCTAGGAAAACTAATTTATTTATTTTGAAAGACTGTAAGTTATAAAATTTATTTTGAAAGAAAATAAAGAAAAGACATTAAGTTATAACACTTAACATCTTAATTCTTTTAAAATTAATTGTGTGATGGCATTCCCTGTAATATCATCATTATTTAAATGTCAAAAGACTTACATACATCTAAGGCTTGCTAAAATAATAAAATTTTTCTTCTTAAGTTCGCAAAAATCAAATTTTTTACAAATTTATTAAAAAACAAAAATATCTTTAAATTAAATAAATTTTATCCTTAAAATTTTATTAAATTTTTTTTACTTTCATTTATATCAATTAAAATTAAAAATAATAAAAAATATTATTGGTATATATATTTCAGTGATTTTAGTAAAATTAAGTAAAGTTGTTTTCAGTTTAATTAGTGTGAAATATAAAATGTAAAATTAAAGAATCTATAAATTCTCACCAAATTCTTTATTATAAAATAGAATTCAATATATTAATAATATAAATGTTATTTTGAAAATTATAATCAAATAATTCATAAATAAGAAATACTTTAATTTATTCAAAAAAACATAATATAAGAGAAGCAATTATTTGTAAATATGTTCTAACATTTATCAAACAGATTGTCATTAAGGTTATTCGAGTATATTTCATATCATTGCCGGTTCTAATAATAATTTCAAAATAATTGTATTATAATCATAAATTAAATGTGTTATAGATTAAAATAAATTTAAAATTTTAACAACTTATAGTTAAAAAAATAAAAACTAACTAATGTTTTATCTAATAGTTAGAATGGTTTAAAATTAATTTACTTTAATACATTTGTTAGTGACTATTTTAATATGTCGATTTAAAAATAATTTCAGCTTAATTAGTGTGAAATATAAAATATTCAATTAAAAAGACTAAACAAATTGTAGCAAGTTTGGAAGTTTAATGAAACTGTGCAAAAAAAAAAAAAAGGTGGTGTAATGTTTTTTTGATTCATTTGTGAAATATTGTTTTCAAAAAAGGAATTGGCTGGACATTAAATAATGTTGTAAGGAAAGACAAGTACTTACCTTGTTGAACTGACTTGTTTGTGACATTGCAATTATCAAGCTCCAAAGACTCAAGGGAATTGTGTGATCCATTCAATATAATAGGAAAATTTTTGAGACTGATTCCACTCATTTGCACATCTTTCAAACTCTTGAACATAGGCAAAACTGGAAAAATAAACCATCTTATATAATATTAATTAGTAATTAATTATTTGATATCATTCAAATTTTCAACAAAATAATTAAATCAACATAAAAGGAGAGTGAAAAACAATTAATAAATAACAGCAGACAATAAATTAATGTATTAAGAAATTTGTATAAATAATTTGTTTGTGTGAGTAATAAGAAATTTGTATAAATACTTAGGCATAAGTCATGAATAAGAAATGTCTTGGAGATGAAGTGATTACAATTTTCTAAAATTAAAAAATAAAAATTTGTTCTTAAAGATTAGTATATGAAAATAATTAGGAAATGTAATTGTGAAATTTAATAATTAATCACTATGATTAATTATTATTGTAGTACACAAATCTTTATCGGAGACTACAATCTTTTAATAAGAAAATCTTTAATATATAGCACAATGCGTGTGTGTGTATATATATATATGTATATTTCTTTTTAATACAATTTAGTATGTATATGTATGTGCTAGTGGATATAAATATAAGTTCTACCAGCAGGTATGGGTTCAATTGCAAGCAAAAATTTAATTAAATTTGTATAAGAGAAAGAGAAGTATTAACCTTGCTCAAGAAACATATTTGTTAAATTTGTTTCAGTCAACCATAAAGTCTGAAGGGAATTAAACGATCCATTGAGCATCCGAAAAAAATTGTTGTCAAGATGAGTGCTTTCAATGTACAAAATTTTCAAATTATTGAAAGTGGAGAAATCTGCAAACATTAATAATCAAAACTAGTCATTTGGTGAATATTATTAAATACCATAATATTATTTTTATTAAAATATAGTGCATATGAGCCATTTTTATAAAATAATAAAATTTTTCTTCTTAAATTTGCAAAAATAAAATTTTTTATAAAATTATTAAAGAACAAAAATACTTTTAAATTAAATAATATTTTATCCTTAAAATTTTATTAAATATTTTTTACTTTAATTTATATCAATTAAAATTAAAAATAATAAAAAAATGTTATTGGCATAAATATTTCAATGATTTCAATAAGATTAAATAAAGTTTTTTTCAGTTTAATCAGTGTAAAATATAAAATGTACAATTAAAGAATCCATAAATCTATCATTTTCACAAAATCCTTTATTATAAAACCGAATTCAATGTATTAATAATATAAATGTTATTTTGAAAATTATAATCAAACGATTCATAAATAAGAAATATCTTAATTCATTCAAAAAACATAATATAAGAGAAACAATTATTTGTAAATATATTCTAACCTTGATCAAACAGAGAATCATTGATGTTACTATCCCAAATTTCAATAGACTCAAGAGAAGTCATTGCTCGAAGCATATTAAGAAAATTGTTTTGAATAACAGTACCACCGATTTCTAATCTTGTCAAATTCTTGAATGTAAACAATTCTATACATAAAGACAAAAATATGTGTAAAGGAAATAGAAAAAGCATTCCATAAACTAATTGTATATATGAATGTGGTCACCCCAAAAGTTTATCGAGTATTTTTCATATTATTGTAGGTTCTAATAATATTTTCAAAATAACTGTATTATAATCATAAATTAAATATATTATAGACTAAAATAAATTTAAAATTTTAACAACTTATAGTTAACATAATAAAAACTAACTAATATTTTATCTAATAGTTAAAATGGTTAAAAATTAATTTACTTTAATACCCTTGTTAGCGACTATTTTAACATGTTGACTTAAAAATAATTTCAGCTTAATTGGTGTGAAATATAAAATGTATAATTAAAAAATCTATAAATCATTCTCACCAAATCCTTTACTATAAAACAGAATTCAATGTTTTTCATTTTATTTTGTTGAAAAGACTAAACAAATTGTAGCAAAGTTATTGAGTGTGAAGGCTAACATTCAAAATGATAGCAAGTTTGGGAGTTTAATGAAACAGTGCATAAGAGGAAAAATGTGGTGTAGTGTCGTTTTCATTCATTTGTGGAATATTGTTTTCCAAAAAGGAATTGGCTAGTCAATTAATTAATGTTATAAGAAAAGACAAGTACTTACCTTGCTCATCTGATTTACTTATGAGATTACAATAATCAAGTCCCAAAGACTAAAGGGAATTGTGTGATCCATTCAATATCATAGGGAAGTTTTTGAGATTAATTCCACGCATATACACACCTTTCAAACTCTTGAATAATTAATTTGCTTACGTAAATAACATCATTTAAAATTAATAATTAAAATTTTTTTCATTTTAAGTTTAGGCATAAAGCATTTGATACGGTAATAGAAGCAATTTGATTTATTAATCAAGTTTATTCGTAAGTAGTAATTTCTGTTAAGGAGATTATTAATTGAGGACAACTTATTTTGGAAACAATGTAAAAGACCCTAACTCATAAAACTTAAATAAATGAAAACCTCATTTAACACCTAAATTTTGTTAGAATTAACCCTTTTGATGACATTTACTAAAATACCCTTGTCAATGACTATTTTAATTACGCATTTAACATTAAAATGTGTACTTGAAAATAATTTCTATTGTTTTTAGTTTAATATGTGAAAAATATAATATGGTACATTTAAAAAAATATCTATATCAATCTTCAATTTATTTCTTTATTATAAATGAAAATTCAATTTTTTTTCATTTAATTCTGTTCAAAAAACGAAACAATATTTACCAAAATAATTTAATTTTCTTTTTTGTTGGGCAACATTAATGTACTTACTGTGATTAGGAAGTCTTCCACTAATGTTACAATCCAAGAGTCTAAAATTTTGTAGGGATGGCAATGAGCCCAATATCTGTAAGAGATTGTTTGCATCACTAGTACTCATATCCTCAAGATAAAGCGAACATAACTTCCTCAAACCTGTGTCTCCTGCATGTATGTTAAAATATTCAAACACAACTAGTTTCAATGTTTTCTCATTAAAAAGAAAGTTCTTTTAATTTATTTGATTTAAAACATAAGAATATATTTGTAATAGAAAAACTACTTTAAAATAAGAAAGAAGAGAAATACCTTTTGAGAATATAAGTTTGTTTATCTCATCTCCCCCTATGGATAATATCTCTAAATTGCTCAAAGAGACCAATTCTAGAAATAGTTCAAATAAGAGTGAATTAAAATAGTAAATATCTAATATATAAATCATTCAAACTACTTAAGAGAGAAAGAGAGAATATACGACACTTGTAGACATTCTTTATATTATTTAGAAATATTTCTATTAAAGATGAAAGACTATTATTTCTAATTTGTTTAATGATAAAATTTTTTCTATTAGTTTAATTTTAAATTAGATTTTGAAATTGACAAAGCAAAAGAAATGCCATATACAAAATCTTGCTATCCATTTGAGAAATCAAAATTGAGAAGCAAACTTACCTTGTAGATCAAATGTTCCTTTCAATCCAATGTCAGCAAGATATAATTCTTTTAATGAAGAGAGAGTAGACACATATGATACTATGCTATGATTGAAGGTGTTACCGCTTAAACTAAGATACTCCAAATTGTTCAGTTTCGAAACTGGAAAATAGTCCAAATATATTAATTATAATAATAATAATATAATAATAATAACAACAATTATATATAATTAACAATTATGTTATGTAATGGAAATATACCATTAAAATGGTTTAATTCTCTAAATTGATTATAAGCTAAACTTAAATTCTTGAGAGATGAATGCTTGCTCAAAGGGGATAAAATACGACTGTCATTAAATATATTATCATCGATGTAGAGACCCTCGAGATTATTCAAGTGTGATAATCTTTCAAAACCTGTAAAACAAATCCTATTAATAAATTAAATTTAATAAAGTAAAATCAACATACTTTAAAAATCAATTTATTATAAGGATGGACAGTAAAATACCTTCATTCTCAATACAACCGGCTATAAGATTGTTACTTAAATCAAGTGTTTCCAATTCTTGGAAGGGAGAAAACAAAGAAACATTTAGGTTCCACTCTCCTAGTTCCCATTTTCTTGTATCCGATAGATCAAGATCTATCACTCTGCCTGTTGCGTTGCTGCATTGAACACTAGTCCATTGACAACAATCTAATGAATTTCTATCTCCTTCAACCCAATCTTGAAGTTGGTAAGGACCATTAAAAGAATGCTTAAGTTGCAAGAGAGCGAATCTCTCTTGCTCCAAGCAACTCTCGGTCCTCCATTTTCCAGATGAAATAAACATGAACATCAATATCAACCACACTCTCACACATTTTAACTCCATCTCTCAATAATAATACACTAATCTCTTTGTTTTTGTGACTACCAAGAAATTGGCTTTGGGTATTTATAATATGAGACATGTTGAATGTCTTTTTCAACTTATTTCCTTTTTTTATTTCCTTTTTCATGGCCATTATATTTATTCTTTATTTAATTTTATTCATGAAACCAAATAACACGATTTTAAACTTGACTTATAAGTATAAAATTTAGTTTAATCTTCCTAGAAGTTCAAATTAATAAATTCACTTTCTACAAAATTGAATAACATTATTGGAAAACTAATGGTAACGAGTAATTAATGTCAGAGTCATGGTTTTCTTTTCCAATGGGCCAAAAAATCGATTAGTCAACACAAATGATTTAATTTGCCGTGTAAGAAGGGTTGGAATTATTTATGATAATACTATACTTGTTTAAAAGATGATGTACACGACACGGTTTTCTTTTCCATATATTGGTTTGTTTTTCATAAACTCAATGTATAATACTTACACATCTGGGCATTTTCTTTTAACTATGAAAAGGTCACCCATCCATGGTTCCATGAATTGACAAATTTTCAACCTTTGAATTTGAAAAAAAAAAACAATTTTTTTACCTATTTATTAAATTTTTTTAAAAAAATTTAATAATTTCTTATAAAATTGCTGAAAAGACAAAAATAAACCCTCAAGCTAAATAACACTTTACTCATAAAATTTTATTATATTTTTTACCAATAATTTATATTAAATTCAATTAAAATAATAAAAAATAAATTTACAATTAATTGTTGCCAACAACATTCAGGCCTAGTGCATGTGATTCTACTTGAGAATCGCACCAATTTAGTGTGATTCAACTTACTATCCTTTTTTTTTCCCTCTTCCATGGTCATTATATATTTTAGTAACAAAAAATAATAATACATTAATTAGATATTTGGTATCAATCATTTGGAAAACCTTATAATAACTTTAAGAAATATATCTTTAGTTCTGCTTATGCTTTCTCTGTGAACTTTGTAAAGAAATCGATCAATTTTATGAAACCAAATATCACGGTTTTAGACTTGACTTATTTATGCAACTTGAAGTTTAAGTTGGTACATTCACTTTCCACACTTCTATTAGCATTAATCAAACAACTATCTTAATCCCACATTTCCCACGGCATTGAATAGTTAAACACAAGTAAGAGAGATTGAAAATGAGATTTTTAGGAATTATCTTTTCACATTATATTTTTATAATAAGAGTAAGGGTGAGAACAATTTTGTATATTAATAACCTATAAATTAATTAAAAATGTTAGTCTTCTTGACAAAGAAATGATTGAAACATCATGTGTCTTTCCATAGTTTATTTTTCCAATGGGGCAAAAAAGTCAATTAGTCAACACATTATTTAATATCCCTTTACAACTTGTACATTCACACAAAAACTAACACAAATTAATACAATTTCCACAGATTTTTTTCCAATGGGGTCAAGAAGTCAACACATAAATTATTCAAAGTAGGAGAAAGTCATGGAAGAACAGTTGGAAAAACCAATCATCACGGCTCAAATCCATACCACAAAGAGCACAAGATTTTTATATTATTTTATCTTTATTTTTTTCTTTTAATTATCTAGACTAAATAAAGATTAACAAAAACTATTCAAACTCTAAAATTAGACTAAAACATTCAAAATTGTGAGTTTATTGTTTATGATTAAATGGATAGGAATAACATCGGACCAAATCTTTTTTGTTACTTTAATTAACAAAATGATCAAGCGAAAATATTTTCACTCTTCTACCGAACTCACTCTAAAATCTCTTTCGATAAACCTGTCCTAGCACCCTAATTAAATTTACCATGACTATGAGTAAAATGTCGAATACTCCAACAAAGTATCAATAAGGAAATTTGATGAAGATCCTGCCCAGACTCCTTCCTTATAGCCTAATTCATAGCTGCCAAATCCAATGAAAAAAGTGGGCTTGAAGTTGCATAAATCAAGCCTAGTTTGTTAGGTTCATTTTACAAGTCTGATTGTAAGCGTAAGAGGGCAAATAAAATTAGGTGGTGATGGTTGATGGCATGACGTTAAACACAGCGACGTGTTGGGTCAGGCCAAGTAATCCAAAATTAGGAATAGTCTGTAATGTCATGGACCTTATCATGCCAAAGCCTCATCAATCCTTTAAAAGATGGACTCTGTCTCATGACTAAGGTGTGGGATGTGACACTACAAAAAATTGTTTTTAGCATCAAACCAAATCCAATACTAAATAAATTGGAGTAACATCAAAAAAATATAAGCATCGGATTTATGTCGGATAAATTCGCATCGACAAAATTTTGATGTTAATTGACATCGGAATTTGTTTCAATACTAATTTGATTCTAATTAAAATCAAAAATATATTCGATGCTAATTAACATTGAAATTTTGTATTGGATTAAATTTGACATAATATTATAATCAAATTTGAATTGGATTAATATCAAAAAATTTTACCCAATATTAATTCAATGCTAATTTCTAATTAGCATCGAATTATGTGTGATATTAATTAGAAAATCAATTATAATTTGTTTTAATCCAATTTTAATTATATCAAATTATGTATGATACTAATTAGAATTAGATTATAATTTAATTATCATTTGATGCTAATTAGACTAACATCGGGTTAGCTTCAGATTACCCAATGATAACTAGAATTGAATTATTATTTGATACGAATCCCATATTAATTATAATTGAATTATCATCTTGCCGAGTGGACGGGAAGGCCAATCAACTCGTTTTGAACCTTCTTTGTTTCCCTCTCTTTCTAGAATCAATACAAACCCTGTGTCTTCAACTCCCGACTCTGAAATCTTACTCTATTTTTCATCACTTTCTCTTCATTTTTCTCGGTAAACAAACAATCGAACAAATCGTTCATAGCCCGAAGGTTTTCTCCTTCTTTGATGCCACTTTATTTCCACCTCTCCCAAAATCCAAAAGCCGAGGAATTGAAATGAGCTCCAATTACAATGTGAGGTCGAATCACTCTGCCCTTACAAAATGACTAACCGCAGACAAGAGAAACCGAACTACGATTCGGTTGGTTGTAGTGATACCCGCTTCACGGTGTTGCCAGAGCGTGAACTACAAGCTAACTGGGAAGTTGATTTGGCGAAGAAGCTGGAAGACTATCTCTTGAAAGTCTTCTCTGGTCAAATTAATGATTGTGAACATCTCATCCCCCAGGTGAATTCTTCTTTGTTTTCCTCAGTTGAATTTTTCTTTTAAATAGCATTTATTTTTTCCTTTTTGTGTGTGAATTTTAGAGTTCGAATTTTAGTGGGGATTTTATAAAAATTATAGTTTAGCTGTTGATTGGTGAGTACAGTGATTTTGTGGTTGTGAGCCTTGCTTGATGATTGATGTTTTCGGTTGTTTTTTTGCTTACATGGGGTTGGTGATCTAGGCATGAATTGGGATTTCTGATGTTGAACTTTAAATTATATTCATAAGGTATAATTATGTGAAGAGCCTTAAATGAGTGTCTGTATGTGTTTTATGTGCTGGGATAAAAATATGAATGTTATGTAAACGCCTTTGTTTGGCTTGTGATAGAGACATCTGTGAAAAGGATGGTTAAGGATGTTATGTCTATTGCTACTGGACATGAGCGGGAGGAGCTTGAAGCTGAACTTGAGGTAATTTTTTATTTAAATGCAGTTTGGTTTGTTGTGAAATGTTATATATAAACATGAAGACAAATTTTGTGATGAAGAAATGATTAAACATAAAGCCAAAGGTGTATGATTCCAGTGAACGCTTTTGCAGCTTCTTTTTGGCATCAAACCATCCCCATGAACATTTTTACATCATTTTGTTCAACACCTACTCTAGTAAATCATCACCAAAAGTTTTCAGCTGTTAGAAACTTTTAATGTTTTCATTCTTTGTAATATTGTTTATCATAACGAGTTGTTAGAAGGAAATTATCTTGGCCTAAATGTTATCTGAAGTATTGTTTTTATTGATGGTGGCCTAGACTGGCCTTTAGTCTTACGATATCTGCATATTTGGGTGGTCTTCTTCTGAAGAAGGAAGAAAAAAATCAAATTGGAGTAAAAAATGAAGCAATTTTGACTAATTTTGTTCCTTCTATTTTTTTATGTGCGTCTAAAGTGAGTCCTTAGATAATTGTCAAATAATTTTGAAAATAATCTTATTATAGTTTAATGCTTTGAAATTAGCTACATGCAATTCTGAAATCATTATTAATGTTTTCTAATGCTTTGAACTTGGCTACATGCAATTCTGAAATCATTATTTATGTTTTCAAGTTGTATTGGTCCAAATATGCCTACTAGGGGTTATATGTTAAGGCACAAGAGAGGGAAATCAGAAACTGATATGAATCCGTATTTGCTTCCATGTGTGAAACCGAAGGTGACTTCAACAATCAAGTTTTCGAAGCCCTCAATTTGTATGTCAAGCCTTCAAAAGTGCATTCCAGTTTTCTATGCTCGGAAAAGAAGACCAACTGTGCCTCTGAAAGTCATAATTCCAACCGTGCACGATAATACCAACATCTTCCAAACTATTGTGCATAATATTCCTCAAGGCCTTTGGATCATGTTTGGAATTCAAAAAATTCAGAAACGGCACACCAAAGAGTCAAAATTCATCAAGTGTCTTCATACGAAGCTAAGAAAAAAAATGGCACTCAATTCGGATAAGAAACGAGTCAAAACGAGCCGTGCAAATATTTCCCCTGCTTGGTGCCGCCGCGTTGTGTCCCAGCGCAACACTCCTGCCTTGCTGTGTATGCAAGCGTGCGCTCATGCACACCAATGCACTCCAGTGCGTGCTCCCGCACGGTGCCTTGCTACGTGTAAGGGGGCGCCAGAGTGAGTGTCGGTGCTTCGTCATCTGAGTGTTGGTGGTGGTCAAAATCAAGAGTGATGAGTGCCAAGCCAAGTTTCAAGAAGCCATGAGTCAGCAAGGCCATGAGGGCCACAATTTGTCCAACCAGTGTGCCAGTCTGTGACCCAGTCTGAGTCGCGGCGAGCCGCTTGCAAAAAGTGGCATTTTGATCCGGGATGTTTTGGTCTTCGAATATTTTTCTACATTGTGTAAATGTAATATGAGAAGTATGTTTGTAATGAGAAAATTGTAAAAAACTCAATGTATTGATTTTCTTGAGGGGGGGCGTGATTACTCAAACGAGATGAGCGCCTGAGACTGCCACAGTGACAATTGCTCATAAGCCTTTTTAGGAGGGAGTGACTAGTCTCACTTGGGCACACGTTGGCCAGAGGGCACGTGGTCAAGGTAGACGATGTTGCTTACCGTCAGGATGGCTTGGGTTTGTTGTTTGGTGGATGCCCCCCTATCCACCTACCCCGATGTACTTTTCGAGATGAGATATGAATGAGATAAGTAGACCGTTTTCTTACGATTGTCTCGATTTTGTTATTTATGCTTTGAATGAGATTTATTATGCTTGAGAATGGCATTGTGATTGATTTAACGAATATTATCCATATTGCTTTTGATTATATGAGCTGCGATATGTTGCGATAATTTGAGTTGGGTAACCGTTATGTGCGGTATTCGTATTTTTCGTAGATATATGAGTTGAGCAAAGGCTTACTTGCTTAGAGAAGTCCAAGTCAAGTGCCGCACGGTGTCAGTTTTGCGATGCTCAAAATCTGACCCCGTGACAAGTGGTATCAGAGCGTGATCAAGAGACGTTGAGCTGTTCGTGAGAGCACCAGGGCTGGCTGTGCTGCTGGTGGGTGCATGAGATCTGAAATGAGGTGCTTGTGGATGTCCTGATGCTGGCTTGAATTGCTTGAGACGCACAGATGCTGGCTGAGGGCGCATAGATGCTAAGTTGCTGCTGAGTGGGCTGCCTGTATACGTGCGTGCGTGCGTGCGGGGGAGCCCGTGCTGATTGTGCGCGCACGTTGGGTGGTGTGAGCTGTGGGTGCACGCACATGGGATGTGAGGTCCTGCTTGTGCGTGTACCTGGTTCAGAGCGAGAAGACTTGCGCGCGCACTTCATCTGCTTGAGAAGGCTTGCGTGCACATGTGAGATGACCTGAGTTGTCCGAGTTGCTGAGTGCGTGCTGTGCTGGGTGGAACCTGCGTGCGTCCCTGAGGGGCGAAGTGGTGCCACGTGTGTATGCGATTTGAGCTGCGTGAGAGTGCAGAATTGCTGCTGTTGAGCCCGCAGTGGGCTGTGATGAGCCAGCGTGTGCACCCAAGTTGCGATGAGATGTTTCCGCACGCGGAGCAGTGTGTCTGTGCTGCTTCCGCGGGTGCCCAAGTTGGCCTGAGTTATTTCCGCATGCCTACCTATTGGCCTGAGCGAGTTCCGCACGCGCATGAGTTGGCGAGAAATTCTTCTACGTGCGCATCTGCTGGGGCGAGATTTCCGTACGCGTCCTAAGTATCCTGAGCTGATTTCTACGTGCCCATTGAGTTAGCCTGAGATGGTTCCGTGCAAGATTGAGAGGGGCTGAGGTGACTCCGTGTGCGCACATGAGTGTGCGTGAGCTGCTTTCGCAAGCATTTGAGACTGAGGAGATTACGCACGTAGATTTGCGGGCATGCACCAGGGAGTGCTTTGATTTTTCATGTCAGCTTGAATTCATTATATGAATTACTAACTGAGATTTGAGTTGAGTTTTGCAGGCTACGAAACGTATGCACGGGAGACAGTGTGCATTGACGGCTTGAATGCAGAGTGCGGTAGTGCATATTGAAAGCGCAGACGAGACGTTGAGAAAAGCGGGGATTCCGTGATTGACCTGAGAATTGAGTCACATAGCCGGGAAATGCTATAAAATGAGATTTTAACATAAATTTATATGTGAGTGTAGGAAATGTTCACGGCATTGTGGGAGCGCAATGTACGTTTGTGGCAATGTCCAAAAAAAAAATAGGCCGTGAGTAGGCCTTGAGTTGTGGCTGAGCAGAAGGGCATGTGTGTCAGATGAACACGTGCACCAAATTGTTGAGAAATTCGAGCAAAACATTTGTTGTTTTTGTGTGTGCAGGCACCAATATGAGCTAATGTGGGGTTTGTTCCATTGAGCCAAGTATCGCTACCTACTGGTAGAGAAAGTGGTAGGCGTAAAGAGACCTCCGTGGGTTATGCCAAGAGAGATTGAGGCCCCCACGAGAGGACAAGAGAAGAGATTCTGGGAAGCACCAATGAGCCTATCTCCCCTTCAAGGGCTGTGTCAATAGGGCTTTGAGGCCATTTTCGAAAGGGTTTGGGAGGGAGCAAGAGAACTTTCTCACTTTAAGAGGATTGTGCCAATAGAGCGTAAGGTCACTTTCGAGAGGAGAGAGTTTGGAGTAATGCCAGAGGGCTTTCCCACCTTTCGAGAGTCGTACCAATAGAGCTTGAGGCCATTTTCAAGAGGAGACGAGTCTTGGGAGTGACCCAGAGGGTCGTCCCACCTCTTGTATTGTGCCAAGAGAGCTTGAGCCAATAAAGGGGTAAAAGAGAGGAGTCATGAGATGGAACTCGAGAGTTCTCCCACCTTTCAACGATGTGCTAATAGGAGCTTGAGACCAATCTTGAAGAATTGAGTTGGGGGATTATGGCAGAAAGGTGACTTTCCCATCCTCCCAGAGGGGAGCCATGGTGGCAGAATCTGAGAATGGAGCTATTACCTTATCTTCCACGAGTGGAGTTCGAGAAGGGCATTTTCACTTGTCCCATCCTCCTAGAGGGGAGCCATATCCAAATTTCATGAGAAGTTATTTTCATCAACTGAGAATCGAGAGCCAAAGACAAAATTGGCACGAGTAGAGGAGTGAGAAGTACATCGTGAGCAAAGAAGACCACAAACACATCTTCACAGCATCTGAAAACTAACAGCTGGCACAGTCGAGAAGAAATCAATGAGCAAATCTTGAGATGTTGAGTTCCAACCTAAACTGTGTTTATCTTGAGTTCAAGAAGTCAAAATTATCTGGCAAGTGAGATTCAATCTTGTGATCTTTTCAAGTGCATGAGAGCATGTGACTGAGCTATTTTCTTCATCAACTTACAAGCAGAGAGGAGTTTGCAGCATTTTCTTCGATCTCTATCAGCAGATGCAGCAGAGCAAATTTTCAATAATGTAGAAGAGTCTCCAACAACACTTTATGTTTCTGGTCGATGAGGACGTCGACAGATTGAGTGGGGGAGAGTGTAAGAGGGCGCCAGAGTGAATGTCGGTGCTTCGTCATCTGAGTGTTGGTGGTGGCCAAAATCAAGAGTGATGAGTGCCAAGCCAAGTTCCAAGAAGCCAGGAGTCAGCAGGGCCATGAGGGCCACAATCTGTCCAGCCAGTGTGCTAGTCTAAGTCGCGGGGAGCCGCATGCAAAAAGTGGCATTTTGATCCGGGATGTTTTGGTCTTCGAATATTTTTTTACACTGTGTAAATGTAATATGAGAAGTATGTTTGTAATGAGAGAATTGTAAAAAACTCAATGTATTGATTTTCTGGAGGGGGGGCGTAATTACTCAAGCGAGATGAGCGCCTGAGACTGCCACAGTGATAATTGCTCATAAGCCTCTTTAGGGGGGGAGTGACTAGTCTCACTTGGGCACACGTTGGCCAGAGGGCACGTGGCCAAGGTAGACGATGTTGCTTGCCGTCGGGATGGCTTGGGTTTGTTGCTTGGTGGATGCCCCCCTGTCCACCTACCCCAATATACTTTTCGAGATGAGATATGAATGAGATAAGTAGACCGTTTTCTTACGATTGTCTCGATTTTGTTATTATGCTTTGAATGAGATTTATTATACTTGAGAATGGCATTGTGATTGATTTATCGAATATTATCCATATTGCTTTTGATTATACGAGCTGCGATATGTTGCGATAATCTGAGTTGGCTAACCGTTATATGCGGTATTCGTATTTTTCGCAGATATATGAGTTGAGCAAAGGCTTACTTGCTTGGAGAAGTCCAAGTCAAGTGTCGCACGGTGTCGGTTTTGCGATGCTCACAATCTGACCCCGTGACACTACGCATGCAAGCGTGCGTGTGCTCGCGCCCAGTGCCCCGCACACCCAACTCTTGCCTGCTCTGCACGCTCACCTGCCTGCGAGCATGCGCGCGCATGCATCTGTGCGTGCACTTGGACGCTGTGCCCCATGCCGTGACACCTGGATTCTGCCACATTTTGGATCCTTTTGCATTTTCAAGCTATTTTGCATGTTTTCACTTCCAGAACTTCTCCAAAGCACCATCTTTGATATTTTGAGTTTCGAATGACCTCTAACACAGATTCGAGTGTCAATGACTCTTCAGATCGAATTCGAATAATTAATTCAGATCGAATACTTAAATCGAAAAATTCGAATCAAGGTCAATTCAATCAAGGGAAAATTACATAAAAATACAAGCATGCAAATTATGATATTTAAAATATGTTTGTATTTAAATTATGGATTGTAATTAGATTTAGGAACTTTTTATAATTTGTATTTTTATGTTTTCTTTTATTTTATTTAAATTGTATTTAAGTTAACTAGGGTTAGTTTAACCAAAGTTGTATATTGCCTATAAAAGGCAAACCAAACTCATTGTAAAGGAGCTTTTGCTGAAATGAAAAATTAGAAAAGCCTTGGCTTTCTTTGGTTCCATGAAGCTTGTGGCTCATGTGAATTTTATTTCCTTTATCCAATTTTCTAGCAAGAGGAAGTTGGTAGTGGAAGAACCTTGGTGGTGGAATTTCCTTTATCCTTGGTTCACCCTCAAATTGGTGGAGAAATCCTTTATATTTGAGACTTCACAATCTTGCAAATTATTGTCAAGTAGTATAATTTGTGGCATAAATTGGGTATGAATTGCATGAGTTTAGGGTTTGTTTTGTTGCTAGAAACTTGAGATGCCATTTCTGAAATTTTCATCACTAAAAATACAAGAAAAGGGTTTTCATTATTAATCATTTATGATGTGTGGTAAGTCCCACATCGCTTGGGAATAGGCCTTTGGTGTGGTTTATAAGGGTGTAGGTACCCTCACTTGGCAAGCCGGTTTTTCAAATTGAGTTCTACCTCACCTTATAATATATCATCTGGTATCAGAGCTCAGGGCTCCTGGCACTTTATCCATGTGAGATCTTTATCCATGTGGGAGCTTGATGGACCCTGTGGTGGTGACTCCACGGTGATGGGTCACGTCCTACGGGAGTAGGGCCCTTTGCGAGGACGCAAAGCCTGGATAGGGTGGAGTATGATGTGTGGTAAGTCTCACATCATCTGGGAATGGGCCTTTGGTGTGGTTTATAAGGGTGTAAGCACCCTCACTTGACAAACCAATTTTTCAAATTGAGTTCTACCTCACCCTATAACATATCAGAAACATTGCATGCTCAATAAATAAATATGAAGGATGTGAGGTTTTTCTGTGCTAAAAGTATTCGGCTGAATTGCTACTATTTGCTTCTGAGTGAAAATCAATGTTGCTGTTTGGTTATCTACAGGGTGACAATAGACACTTGGAATGTTGGTGGAAGAGTTACTTGCGCAGATCTTGCTACTGATGATTGGCTTTGTACACGAGTCAGAAGCTGAGAGAAGACTTCCATTTCGTATTTTGTATTTTTTCTATTGTATTTGCTTGTATGTTTACAAATGTCAGAGTATTGCATATACAAAATCAAAGAATAGCCTTAACAATTTTTTTTTTTTGTTTTGTTAATGAAAATTGTGAATTTATTATTATACGATGTCGTATATATTTTTTCTTACACATTGTCGTTAATTTTAGTAGACTTTCATTTCATATATACATATTAAAAAAATTGAATTAATTTGTTTAAATTAAATTCAAATAGAAATTGAGTGAAGATAGTTAATTTGTTTTTAAAAAAGATTAAAATTTAAATTAAAAGAAATTTGATTCAGTCTCACTTATAAGCCAATCAATCCCTCAATTTGAAAAAGCTTTGACTCGTGATTTGATTTAAGTCATGTTGATAAATATTCAATCTTAACCTGACTGCAATTAGATACAAGGTTGGAAATCTTAAGATGACAATGAGTTATGATGTCAGAGTATATGCAATGTTTTTATACACCAACTGAGCCTTAACCTGATTGAGGACCTCTTTAGGTCTTATATTAGTGCATTACATCTTTTAGTAAAAATCATACCACATCATCAAATTCATTAGCCCGGGATTCACCCAATTCAATCATAGTTTAAAACGGTCTAATAACTTAAACGCTTGTAAAACTTCGTGTGGACTTGGACAGGCCACTGGGTTTTAATCTGCCAGTTTGGGTTTCAAAAACCATGAGCATAAGTTTGTTGCAATCTTACACAGATTTCCAATGCAGTACACTAGAAGCAAAAATGGATCATTTTGATCCCAGCACAAAAAATCATAAGAATTTGTATACATTGTATACAGTACTAAAATCAAATTTTCTTTCTTTCTATGAGAGCCAATTGAATTAAGTACCCTTATTAATTGCACCCATGCCCCCGAAACAACCAGATGAACATCTGAGCAAGAAAGTGGCTGATGAAAAAAAAGAAAAATGCATCACACTGCTATATCAACTTCTCTACCATGATTCTCTCATTCAAAAGAGCTATACTATATACATAAAAAGTTTTCTTACCCAATTGCTGCTCCTGTTTCCATCCACTGGCCCTTGAGCTATTACTGGCTATATCTTTGAGATTATCCAAATCGGATTACAATGCATGATATATCATCTTTACTCTTTCTCGCCAGTGCTTCGGTTGTTAGACGTTTAGCTGCCACTTGAGGGTCCTTAATGGGTTTGACAATATCCACTGCCTCTTGATTCTTCATAACCAGCCAGTTATTGTACTATAATTTCTGAATAACATTAAACATAGCACATGAAACAGCATCTTCATGCTTCTACATTCCTTAGGAGTATTTGATGCATTATTGATTATGAATAACATTCCTTAATTATGGATATACATTAATCCATAATTTCTGAATAAGGACCACATTATTTGTCATATTGATGATAGAGTACTTGATGCATTATTGATTATGAATAACGTTCCTTAGGGGTCCCAAAATATTTTCAAAAGTAATATCAATTCCTCAAATCATCGTCATTTTAGATTAAACTTTATGGGGTCCAAAGCATCTAATATGCATAACTAATAAGAACTTTATTAACAGCAATTATTTAATAATATTGTAGCAAATAAAAATTACAAATTTTGTGTGACAGATTTTTGCTGTATCATGATAGATAAGATTTGCTATTTTTGTTTAGTTATCCTCCCATACATAATGAGTTTAAGACCTATTATGGAGTGTTTAAGGAATCACCACCAAGATTTTATTTAGAAAATAATCAGTACAGATGAACGACTTTAGAAACTGTTGCAAATAACCCAATCTCATTCTCACTTGTCTAACAAGAGAGTTTGAAGAGTTAAGTATGATAATGAAAAAATTTTAGTCACCCACATCGCGTAACTCAAAGGTTAGCCTCCAGTAAGATGGTTCGTTTTAATAAATTTATTAAATTCAATTAAGCTTTTATTTATTAAACACACATTATGCAACTATTCTAATCATTCAAAAAAATAATTAAAATAAATTACATTCACATAAAAAAATAAAAATTTTATCTTTTCCACTTTACCCTTATACAAAGATCTAATTTTAAACAAACCTAATAAAATAAAAGCTGCAAAACAAATGACTTAGACAATACAATTAAATAAAATAAATCCGTGAGATAATTCTACAAAAAAATATTAATGGTAAACAAAATATCATTATAAAATATTATAAAATCAATTAAATAAAATACATAATTCCATAATTTTTTAATCATCCACAAACGTGTCTTGCATCGAGTGTCCACAGATCGTCTTTGTCATCCGCTTTTGTCTCCAAGTTGCTTCAGACACTATTTGAATGCTTTTCACACACAAATTACAGCAGAACAGAAAACAGAGGTATGAGATTTATGTATTCAACTCGAAACAATTTTGTTGAGAACACCAATTATCATCAATGAATATGAATACAGACACACAATCATCAATTATCAATTCTCATTATAACCAAATTATGCAGCAAATTATTGATGGATAGAAGAATAGAATGCAGATTCCTGAACGTTACTTAAGCAATGCAGGTTACAAATTAAACAATGTTGCAAGTTTGCATTTGATGGCTGATTTACGATGAAGTGGAATGAAATTGCAAAGGATGGCACAATTCTACAGGTTTGCAAAGGATTAAATTGTGAGGAGGCCGTGACATTGTAATATGGTGACTGCACGTGTTGGATTTGCAAGGGATTAAATTCAATGGCTGAATTGTAATGGATTTGCACGGCCGGAACTTGGTGGAGTCATTGTACAGGTTTGATTTTGTGAGATGGCCACGGGTTAGATTTAATGGCTGATTGTGGCTGCGTGGCTTTGCAAAGAATTAATTTAGTGGAGTTCGTTCACGGCTTTGGTGGACTCAGTGGTTGCATGTGATGAAGATTTGGTCACGGGTTTGGTTTTGGTGGCTGAAACATGAGACAAATTTGCAAGGAGGAATGACAATTAAATTGGCCACATATTACAAAGTGGAATCAGACAAATTATACCATACCACGTGACGATATAATGTATTTCTATTAAAAAAAAATCATAAAATGCATTTACCATTAAATTCAATTAAATCATAAATTAATATTAATTCAATCAAATCATATTAAACATTTTCATATATATATATATATATATATATATATATATATATATATACACACACACACACATCATGATCATAATCAATATGCAACACAAATTAAAAGATGACAAAAGAATCATCTTAACATACAAATCTAATGTAATAAGTAAACAAATATGTGAAAAATAATAATCATCAATTACACAAAACAAATATATAGAAAAAACCAAAAAGCATAAAATTGATTTTATCAGCCACCAAAACCAAACCCGTGACCAAATCTTCATCTTGTTGATGGATATTCAACTGTTGCAATACTTCTTGTTGATGCATTGTGATTGTGTTATGCGAATAGATTTTATAGACTCGATTCTCACAATCTCTCAATGGGCTTTTTAAAATCTTCAGAAAATTTCTAATAATAAAATCTAAAGAAAAAGGTGTGGGAATCCTAAAAATAATCCTAAAAAAAATTTCAATGCAGTCTCCCTAAAATGTTTAGAAAAGCTCTCCCCTAAATTAAGAATCCTAGTCCCTTTATATAGTTTTTCTAAAGCCTAGTTTTGTAATTAAAATCTAATTCTTAATGTAGAGTTTTTATAATTAAACTAAAATTCCCTAAAGGAAATATCTTAATTGGAATTATCCTAATAACAATTAAATTAAAATTACCTGATAATATCCTAATTAAATTAATTAAATATTATAATTAAATTAAATTAATTAGATATCCTAACTAAATCAATATAATATTCTAATTAATCTGATATCCTAATTAAGTTAATCTAATGTCATTATTAATTAAATACTTTAGTTAGTGTAATATTCAAATTAATTAAATATCTTAGTTAGTCTAATATCCTAATTAATTAAATATCTCAGCTAATCTAATATCTCAATTAATTAAATACCCTAGTTAGTCTAAATCCTAATTAACTAAACATGTTAGTCTAATATATTACTTAGTCTAATATCTTAATTAAATTAATTTAACAATCCTCATGAGGGTTACAGGGGCCCTAGATACTAGGCTTGAGTACACTCACCAAATCCGCTAGTTTACCAATTCAAATCTTATGTGAAAACCACTGTAAACTATTATCATCAGAAAAAATTAATTGGATCAAAAAAAGATTTTTTCATTATGTAGTCTATATATCCATGACAACTTAAATATTTTAGAGTAAAATATAAAGTATTTCAAACCATTATACATCATAAGAATTTCATACATCCATTAGGTTTACAGGAAACGTTTATATATACACAAAATCTTAAGTAAAAAGGAAAACAAAATTAATACTCTCCATCAGATGAAAACAGAAAACCAGAATAAAATACATCTCACTATTGATTGAAAACTGAAAAAGAAGAGTAGCCAACAACCTTGCTGTGCAGGAGAAGTGGAGGAAAAGCCATTACCAACAATGAGAAACAACCTAACTGTCGAGGGTTTCTCTTGAACTCTACTACTCCCAAGATGACAAAACAACACCGTTGAAGGAAGCAAGGCAAAGCGCACCATTTTCATTTAACAATAGAAGGAGCACTTATAATATATGGAAGAAAAGCTGCTACCTCACTAAACTTTGGGCAACCAGTGGAATCACCCCTCAGGGCTGATATTCCTGACATCCTTCCTCAAGATAATTATGCCAAAATTGTCTTGTTCAAGGAAGATCAGCAAACCAAGAATGACAGCATCCAAGCAAAAATCAATAGAAACAGCCGAAAAAACTGAGAACAAATTTCCAAACTTACACTTAACTTCCTGAATTTTAATTATTTAAACCACTTTCACCCTTTTTATCTTCTTCTTCTGCCTTCTTAGCATTTATACTCAGCCATAGCTGAAATATTTCCTCACAATTCACCACATTCAGTTTGTCTCTCAGCTTAGCAAAATCTGTCAGCTGATAAAGGCTTTGTCAAAATATCAGCAGTTTGATAGGCTGTAGGTACATACTATATACTGGTTAGATTGCTTCCCACTTGTTCCCTGATGAAGTGCACATCAATTTTAATGTGCTTTGCCTAACTATGCAAGAAACAGTTTGAAGCTAGAAGACCAGCTCCTTGGTTGTCACACCATACCACTGCTTTATATTCAGATTCTGTGGAAGACAAAGAAACAACCCTCTGTTTTCTTAAGGTCCACAGAATTAAGTTCTGCCCAAAATATATACAGTACCCTCCTGTAGACCTCCTATCTCCTATGTCTCCAGCTCAATCCACATCAACATATGCTTCAAGATGCAGAATAGAGGAAGGTTTGAATAGAATCCCATAGTTTAGAGTGCGGTTAATGTACCTCAATACTTTCTTACAAGCCTGCAACTATAGTTCAGTTCGTGCTTTCAAAAATTGATTCAATCTATTAACTATAAAAGCTAGATCAGGTCTGGTTAAGAGAAGTACAGTAGAGCACCCACAGTACTTCGACAGAGAGTTGGGTTATCAAACAGTTCAATATCTTAAAGATACAGCCTTGAACCAACAGCTAAAGGGTGTTGCAAGGATTAGAGTATTGCATCTGAGTTTTTACCAATAACTTAGAAGCATATTTGGACTGACTTAACAGGAGTCCACCGTTCGTCCTTTGTGCTTCCGTGACTTTTTTATACAGTTAAGACTGGTCCTGATGGTAAGGTTGATCGTCTTAAGGCACGACTAGTTGCCAAAGGTTATACACAAGTTTATGGTTTGGACTATGGTGACACGTTTTCTCCGGTGGCAAAAATGTCTTCCGTACGGTTATTTTTATCTATGGCTGCTATACGACATTGGCCCCTGCTTCAATTGGATATTAAAAATGCCTTTCTTCATGGTGAACTTCAAGAAGAGATCTATATGGAGCAACCTCCTGGTTTTGTTGCTCAAGGGGAGTCTGGTTTGGTTTGTAAACTCCGTCGTTCACTGTATGGTCTTAAGCAATCTCCGCGTGCCTGGTTTGGACGATTTAGCAACGTTATTCAGGAATTTGGTATGACTCGATGTGAGTCAGATCATTCTGTATTTTACAGACATACATCAAGAGGAAAGTGTATTTACTTGGTTGTCTATGTTGATGATATTGTTATTGTTGAGAATCAAGTTAAAATATGTTAGATTAGGAAAGTTAGGATTGTATAATTTTATTTTTCTTCTTACTGTACTATATATAAATTGTATCAGTATATTCATAATACAATAAGATATTATAATTTCCACATGGTATCAGAGCCTCCTCTGAAACCTAATTCCTTTTTTTTCCGGCGTGCGCACTGTTCCGGCGAGTTCAGAGTGTCCCTTTCCGGTTGTCAAAACGATCATCTGACAACCCGGCGAAATCCTCTTCTCATCGACGGTCAGCTCCTGAAATCCGGTCCGCCGTTTGCGTCTCACGCGCCACCACGCGCCACCTCTTCGTCTGGGTTGTTTTCTCCGATCTCGTCTCTCCGGCGAGCATGAGCACTCACCGTCAACTTCTTTCCATTCAGAACAGGACGGTGAGTTTTCCCTTGCAGCTCCGTCCACGTCTGATCACCAGAAGTCTGTCTCCGGCGACCGGAAAAGCTGATTTTCCCTTTTTTTTTTTGTTGTTCCGTCTCAGAAGGTGCCGATCTAAAGGTTCTTCGCTGTTCCGTCTCAGAAGGTGTCGATCTAACAACTTCTGGCTTCCTAAAGGTTCTCACCAGAGTTGGTATTGCTTTCTCCGGTTACTGTGCTCTTCCTGACTGCCTTCAACGGATCTCTGGGCTTTCTATAAGTGCTGTTTGATTATCTTTTCTCTGTCATTGTCTTTCGACTGGTTATTGGTATTCATAATCAAACTCTAATCATCAAGAATGGCTGGCAAATCTGTGACTCTCATTGGGGCTGATTACGAAGAATATCTACAATATCAGGCAAGCAAGCAGTCATCTCAATCTACTGTTGCTTCAGTCACACAATCTGGTAATTCAACCGTTTGTCTGTCTCAATTCTCCAGTCTCGGGCCTTGGGTTCTTGATTCCGGTGCTTCTAACCATCTCTCTGGTAATTATAATTTATTGTCCAATTTTTCACATTTGAACACTCCACATTCGGTTACTTTAGCCGATGGTACAAAAGTCATGGCTAAAGCTGTAGGTAATGCTCACCTTCTCGATTCTTTACCTTTAAAATCTGTTCTTTACCTTCCCCATTGTCCATATAATCTCGTGTCTATTAGTCAACTTACACGAACCTTAAATTGTTCTGTCACTTTTACTAGTGATTCTGTTTTTATACAGGACTGTGGTTCGGGAAAGACGATTGGCGAAGGACGTGAGTCACAAGGACTATACAAACTCTATTTGCCTTCATCTTCTATTGCCTGTCGCCAACCTGGACTAGAGAGAGCCTCACTAACAGATTTAGGAATGGAAATAAAGGATAAGGAAGAGACAAATGCATAATATGGTGAGGACAAACGATGATAACTAAGAAACTTATAAATAGGATTAGGATTACGAGAAGACCTTACAGCTTTACGAATAGCAATAGGAAACTGATCAGCAGGAGGTAGGGCCGTGACCGGTGAAGACTCAATGGCAGGAGGTGAGTCAGAATGATCCGTCAAATCAGGAGTAATAGTAGTACCTGTAGGAGAGGAAGATTGTGAAGAATCAGAGACCGGTAAAGGTTCAGAAGTATTTAGTGAAGGCTCTGAAAGAGGTCCCGACTCAATAGGTAATTCAAGAAGAGGAGTGTAGGTAGGCAACGGAAGCATATCAGTGATAGGAGATTGAGAGTTAGAAGAGGAAAAATAAGGGGAAGACAGGGGACATACTCAAGTGATTGGATACTCTGATGCAGATTGGGCCGGGTCCCCATCAGATAGGCGTTCAACTTCAGGGTACTGTATTCTTATCGGTGGCAATCTGATTTCATGGAAAAGCAAAAAGCAAGATGTAGTTGCTAGGTCCAGTGCAGAAGCAGAATATCGCGCTATGGCATTGGCTACATGTGAGCTTGTTTGGTTAAAACAATTGATTCATGAGTTGAAGTTTACAACGATATCAAAGATGAGGCTTCTTTGTGACAATCAGGCAGCACTTCATATTGCTTCTAATCCAGTGTTTCATGAAAGGACTAAACATATAGAGATTGATTGTCACTTCATTCGAGAAAAGATCTTATCTGGGTGTATAACTACTAGTCATGTTAGCTCCAACGATCAACTTGCAGACATTCTGACCAAATCACTTAGAGGTTCACGCATTGAATTTATTTGTAACAAGCTTGGTGCATATGATTTGTATGCTCCAACTTGAGGGGGAGTGTTGAGAATCAAGTTAAAATATGTTAGATTAGGAAAGTTAGGATTGTATAATTTTATTTTTCTTCTTACTGTACTATATATAAATTGTATCAGTATATTCATAATACAATAAGATATTATAATTTCCACAGTTATCACGGGTGATGATCAAGAAGGCATTCATCAGTTAAAGCAACATTTATTTGACCATTTTCAGACTAAAGACTTGGGTCCACTCAGATACTTTCTTGGTATAGAAGCTGCCCAATCTAAGTCTGGTATAATTATCTCTCAAAGAAAGTATGCTTTAGATATTTTGGAAGAGACAGGGATGTTAGATTGTAAACCTGTTGACTCTCCTATGGACCCTAATACTAGACTTGTACCAGGACAGGGGGAGCCACTTGTAGATCCTAGTAGATATAGGAGATTAGTAGGCAAACTTAACTATCTTACTATCACTCGACCAGATATCTCTTTTTCTGTCAGTGTAGTTAGTCAGTTCCTACAATCTCCACATGATTCGCATTGGGATGCAGTTGTTCGAATCCTGAGGTATATCAAGGGAGCACCAGGCAAAGGATTATTGTATGAAAACAGGGGACATACTCAAGTGATTGGATACTCTGATGCAGATTGGGTTGGGTCCCCATCAGACAGGCGTTCAACTTCAAGGTACTGTATTCTTATTGGTGGCAATCTGGTTTCATGGAAAAGCAAAAAGCAAGATGTGGTTGCTAGGTCCAGTGCAGAAGCAGAATATCGTGCTATGGCATTGGCTACATGTGAGCTTGTTTGGTTGAAACAATTGATTCATGAGTTGGAAGTTTACAAAGATATTACAAATGAGGCTCCTTTGTGACAATCAGGCAGCGCTTCATATTGCTTCTAATCCAGTATTTCATGAAATGACTAAACATATAGAGATTAATTGTTACTTCATTCGAGAAAAGATCTTATCTGGGTGTATAACTACTAATCATGTTAGCTCCAACGATCAGCTTGCAGACATTCTGACCAAATCACTTAGAGGTCCACGTATTAAATTTATTTATAACAAGCGTGGTGCATATGATTTGTATGCTCCAACTTGAGGGGGAGTGTTGAAAATCAAGTTGAATATTTTTAGATTAGGAAAGTTAGGATTGTATAAATTTTATTTCCTTATTTTTCTTCCTTGTTGTACTATATATATGCATTGTATTAGTTTATTGAATAATAACAAGAATATTACAATTCTCATAGCATTCAATTATGCAATCAATTTTTTTAAAAGTAATTCACATCTGTACCAGTAAGTAAAAGATCATCCACATAAACCAACACATATATTGTGATCTCCTCTGCAGACAGTATGAATAAGCTGGCATCTACAGTGGCATTATGAAAAACCCTATCAGTGAGAGCCCTTTTTAAGCTTATCATACCAGGCTATGGGAGCCTGTTTCAACCCATATAGGGCCTTATACAATTTGCATACATACCCAGGCTTAGTAGGATCTTCAAACCTTTGAGGTTGAGTCACAAAGACATCTTCCTTTAATTCCCCATTCAAGAAGGCATTATTAATAACCACTTTGCCTTATTCTCCAATTATAGGTGGCTGACCCTGAATGGAATTTGACCAGTTTGGAGGAACATTCCACTGATATAGCCCTTCTCTAAGACGTCCTTGAAGAAGCACAATCCAAGAGTCCTTGTCCTCACAAAACAACAATCTGAAGTGAATTCAATTATTACATTATTATCATGTGTTAGGTTAGATATGCTTAGAAGATTTTTTGTTGTTTTGGAACACATAAAATATTTTTTAAGTGAATAGATCTATGAACAAGTTCTGAGGTGAAGGAAACTGAACCTCTGTGGGGGTAATTGGAAGACACTCTCCATTTCCTACTTGCAGCTTTTGCTTCCCAGTGTAGTTAGTATTAATATCAAGCTGATTCAGTCCACACACCAGCTTAGGTCATTAACAGTAGAGGGATTAGCAACATAGGACTTGGGTTCGTTTACAGCAGTAACAGCGTTTCCAGCATTAGGAATTTGGTAAGTCTTTCCTGGAGAAAAGTTTTGAAAATTGATAGGCTCAAAGGACATAGCTTCACTGCTGCTAGCAGGTAATAGGTGATTGGAAAAATTCATGTTAGCAGATTGACCAGGTAATGGAAATGGTGGTTGAATAGGTGACTGAGGTTTTGGCATAAAACTAGAATAATTATTAGCCACAAAAGAGTTTTGTACATTGCCTGTAAAAGTAATATCAAACCTGTGATAACACAGCAAGGCAATATGCCCACTCTTTCCACAAACTTAACAGACAACCTTAAGTTTAACAAAGTTCCTTCCTCTACCTCTTCCTTAACCTGGCTAAAAATTTTCACTCACAGCACCTCTTCCCATAATTTCAGCATTAGCATAATACACTCCTACTTCAGAACTACTTACTCTAGCACCAGAATGACCAGTTCTAGTAGAAAGATTTGCAGTACCTCCATGAATATCAAAATTATAACCTAGATTTCTAGTGACTCTCTGCTCGCACTCCTATAAAAGGAACTTAGTATCAGTTAAGTTAACACTGTCATCCCTAACATTCAGCCTAGACACAATATGCATAACAGTAGCATCAAATTCAGGTCCAACCCTATCTGTTATGAAATTAATCAACTCACTCTCACTAAAATTTTCTCCACTAGCTACCAAGGCATCATAAATTTCTTTCATTTGCTTAACATATTCATGCACACTAAGAGTTCCTTTCTTAAGAGTTTGTAAGGAGGACTTCAGTTGCATAACTTGAACTTTTGACTCAGCAATAAAGTAATTTTGTAAAGTAGTCCAAATTTCAGAAGCAGTGCAACATTTAGAAACACAACCTGATAGAAGCCTAATTACTAAAGTATATTATCGCAGGCCCAAGGAATTGGAGAGGAAAAACAGACCATTGGCAATCCAAACAGAAGCTTCAAGAAGTGTAAACCCAGCTCATGAAGAGAATAGAGAGTGGTCCTTAGCAAACAAAAGGAGTGCATCAAAGGAAGGACAAGTGGCAGCTAGGGATAGGAGAGAAGAGGAAATTCTGTTAGACAATACAACATAAAAAGAGAGAGAAGGAGAGAGCTGGGCAGTTTTTCCCTTGTTATCAACTTTCTGCTATTTTTTATGAAATACTTTTGGTAAGGGTTTAGGCTAGGTTTAAGCCAACCCATATTTCAACATTGTATTAAAGGGTTTGCTGTGCTTTTGGCTGAAAAGTTTTAATCTGAATAATGTATTAGTCATGGTTGGAGTTAATACATGAGTGGTTGTTTTCTTCTTTCTTTCTCTTCTGTTCACTGTTGGTTGCTCTTTACTGTGTTGCTTGGCTGAAGTTAAGCAGTGTGGCGTAGAGAATTTATTGTATTTTTGTTTGTATTGGGTAAGGGAATAACCATAAAACAGGGGAGATTCTGTCAAATTTTCCAAAAGAAGTGGCTACATTAGGCTAGCAGTTTCCAGGAGTAACAGCATTCTGTGGCAGCCAAACCAGAAAACACATCTGCTCCCAGCAACAAAGGAACCAGAACTGATAGCTAAGCCAGAAATTTGTTTGCATTCAGCAGTGTACGAATCAGGTTCTTATCACAACCAAACATAGATTTAGACATAGAGGCTAGGAGAAAACACATAAGTAACCTATCAAATCTTTTCCAGTTATAATATTCTAGATTGCACTGTAAAATTTTATTCATATTCACTTCATCTCTAAGCATAACAAAAGGAGATGGACACGATACTAAACCTATAGCTGTGATCACCAAAACCGAGAAAACTAATTGTGATCACCAAAACCGAGAAAACTAATTGTGATCACCAAAACCGATAATTGTTTTTGGTAAGTTTAGGACTCATCAGCTGAAGACATGAAACTGGAAAAGGAGTTCCCTGACTCATTGTTTGGACACCGACAGATCCACCACTAGCACCTTTGAGAGTAGTATTCAACAACTCAAAGCACTGCAAGCAATTTTCCATAGACGTTAGTCGGAAAAAAGCTCTGATATCATGACAATTTAAAGATTTTAGAGTGAAATAGAGAGTATTTCAAACTATTATATTTCATAAGAATTTCATACATCAATTAGGTTTACAGGAAACATTTATATATACACAGAATCTTATGTAAAAAGGAAAACAAAATTAATACCATCCATCAAATGAAAACAGAAAACCATGATAAAATACATCTCACCATTGATTGAAAACAGAAAGAGAAGAGCAGCAAACAACCTTGCTGTGTAGGAGAAGTGGAGGAAAACACATTATCAACAATGAGAAACAACATAACCATCAAGGGTTTCTCTTGAACTCTAGTATTCCCAAGATGATAAACGACACTGTTGAGGCAAGCACAGCAAAGCACACCGTTTTCATTTAACTACAGAAGAAACACTCATAATATATGGAAGAAAAGCAACTATCTCACTAAACTTTAGACAAATGGCAAAATATAACAAAAGCAAAACCTATTTCCTAGTGAAAGCACAAAATACATGAATTGGTAGCAAGAGAGATAAAAGGCTATGAGTAGTCATACTCTAACACGAAAAATATTACCAGAAAGAGTTGTTACAAAACAACCCTTTTTCTCAATCTTTCTTCTTTCACCATGAGGCTTACAGTCAACTGTTAATTGACTCGATAAATTCAAGTTGTCCTATTTTTTATTCGAGCACAAGATTTTCAAATTTAGCTTAGTTCATATCCACTCCGAATCGCACTCCTAAGCTTAAGCTTAGCTAAATATAACTTGTTTCGAGTTCAACCAAACCATTTTGACAATCAAGTTGGAGCTAGCTTGGCTACAATCCAATCCTAATTTAAGAAAACATAACTCTGTTCTTGTTTTCTTATTACACTCCTTCATCCATTATCTTGAATATTAACACAATCTTTTACTGCATCAAAAGCTAGACGATTTGCTATTATATATACAAACTTGCTTACTCAATAAGACAAGTTGACACCAATATTTATATGTCAAACACAACTATATATGAAGCATTCATCATATTGGACTCATTTTAGAGCACAAATGCTTTTGCCATGCATGTCCTCTTGGCTCTTTCGGATTACAGTGGGAAAACAAATGTAATTTTGTTCTTTCTTTTTCACTTTATTCAAGTAACTGGAGTAAGTAACAAAGACAGTGACTGACATCTTCACATACCACTAATATGAATTTTTAAGACATTAAAATTTTTGTATTAGAATTCGCTAAATTTTTAAAAAAGTTTGGGAATCGTTTGTTTATATTTCCAATATAAATTTGCATGAATCATATTTATTTAATATTTTAGCAAATTTATAATTGAATAAAACAGAGGGTTAGAGAGAAAATTGTGATATGGTACTTCCAAAGATCCACTCTCACAAGCCTTTCATTCCATTTTTATTTTCAATTCACTATAATCCAACACAAAATGATGAGACTAGTACCATATGTGCCAGCAATTGCACCTTTACAGGTTTAAAACCAAAATATTTTGAAAGCTATGGCACAAAGATAATCATTTAACACAAACAGAAACTTCACTAAATCCACAAACAAAATTTTGAATTATCTTTGTTCATTTGTAACATTTGATAAGCCTAATGAGAGATGAGCAAGCCGGAATTTACTGAAAATATTCCAAAATGATCATTGATCAGTACCTGGAAATGTTTTTCTCTAAACTAATATTCAAAGTAGAGAAATTACATTAGCTTAAAAAATTATGTTAGTTTGCCACAATAATATTATAGAGTAATTTGGTTATCCTTTATGTAATCTTGATAGATGTTTCTCAAGAAAAAGTGATCTTTGCATCTGGGCTTCACTGACTTCTCTTTGTCAGATTGTACTGGATTTGTAGTTGATCTGAGGTTTTTAAATGATTTTTCTTCTTTGCCTAATAATGATTTGTGTTTGTATTTGATAAATTTTAATAGAAAAGGATGAACAAAGATTAAAACCTGCCCACTTTATTTATAGATTAAATGCATCTACTGCAGCACTCTTCGTGCTTAACAATGGCTCTTCAAGGGGTTTTATATCCAACTTAGTTATTACAGATCTTTGCTTTGGCTATTGTTGGACTCTGCTATAATAGTTTTACTTTGCTGCATGAAAACAGAGCTGGGAAGGTGTATGTTAGTAAAAGGCATTTATGGAAGTTTGCTTTATCTCATTGACCTTGTTAGATTTTCTGATTGTTTTGAAAGAGTACTATGAAATTTCATAAAGTTTGTGATAACTCAAAGAAAAAAAAAAAAAACCACATAATTCGTACTCATAAAACTTAAACTAAACATTGAACACAATTTTTTTAAAATCAACCAAGCAATCCACATGAATTCATAAAGTCTATTCTGTTGAATATAATTAATCCAAGAGGATTTTATTCTATTTACATCAAATTGTGCATCTAAATATAGAATTACTTATCTGTGGATAAACTAATTACAATTAGAAAATGAAGAAACTTTTCAGTAAATTTTCATTGGAAGACAAAAGGCTTCTGCTTCTGAGGTTGACGATACAAAAATAGATAATGGATTTGCATAAGGTTACTAAATCACCAGGACTGTGTTGAAAGGTACTACCAGTGTCACTTATCAAACACTTAATATGCACACCGCAATTCTAAACACAATTCATGTTATGAAACCATTTCAATACAATATAATCTTTTTTCCAAAGCAATAAATCCACAATCCACCACTAATATAAAGCATACATGCCACCATAACTATAATTTAATTTCAAAGACAACCTATTTCATAAATTCCAGCTAAATTTCCATTTGGTTCATCAAAAAACCTAAAATATTAAGTATAGTGGAAACTTACACTTAATTGTGCTATTTGTGGTATGTTGATCAGCGTAATGAGGCTGGGTCTTCTTCGGCGCAGAGAATGCACCTAAATAAGACACATATTTAACAACGAAACAATTTGCTAATTTCTTCTTCCACATGATTGGCCTCCAAGTCATAATCTCCAACACCGACCACATCCTTTCGGAGACTGCTTCCGATAAAGAAGCTTCTAGAGCTCCTCTACTATAACTTTCGTGATGAAAGAGAAAAAGATAGCCTATCAACTGAGTCCTTGAACCAGGTCCTTCCTACAGCTACATCGGATGCTACAATGTCCTCTTAATCGGAAACACTTTTTCGATATGTTTGGCTCATTGTGACATCGAAATCTACCTCAACGATGTAATCAAATGAATCCAGAGAATACGATCTTGATTTTAGCTCACCTGATTCTGGAATGGCTTGGCGGCGGCCGAGTCGATTTCCAGACGGAAACTATCACCATCTTCAGCGGCTGCAGAATAAGCTTGGATATGCCTTCTAATACATCAGATTCAGAGGCATTGATAGAATGGGAAGGACGCGCAGTATTCAAGGTTGGGAATTTCAAAAAAATAATAATAATAATAAAATAATAATTTATTATATCACTTATAATAATTTCAGCAACTTGAATATAATATCATTTTATTTTTATTTTTCTTATTTATAAAAATAATAATTATAAATTAATAACTTGTTGAATTATAAAATAATTATATTTATTATATCACTTATAATAAAAACAAATTATCATATTTATGATTTTTTAATAAAAAACTGATTGATTCTTTCACGACTTATTTTTTCAAAAAGTAAAAAATTAATTAACCAACAAATAAATTATTTAATACGTTGTGGAAAAAAATAATGTCCTTATATTTTATTTCAACAACACAACTCAAAATGCATTAATTTTATGAACTCAAACATAACATCATTATATTTTACTTTTTCTATTAAAATAAAATTTGTTCATTTATAAAATAATTGAATTTATTATATTATTTATAATAAAATAAATTTACAGGAATTCAATAGCTTTATTTTTTAAAATTTTAAATTTTTTAGATAAAGATCTATTAATATTTAAAAAAAAAAATTAGGAATCATTTGTTTATGTTTTCATTTTCTTTATTTGTGCGCAAATATTTGTGAAATATCTGTAATTTTGTCTTTGTTTTTACAGTAATTTTTGTTTTTTGTATTTATAATATCTCTTTACAAGTAACATCGAGTGAAAAAGTTAGATTTTCAATAATATAAAGAGCAATAAGAGACAACACTTACTATTAGAGAATCATCCGCTTAGTTGTTTTTGTAATTTATATTTTGATAAACGAACTCAAAGAAGTAATACTTCAATAATTGACAATTTTGACCTTGAAAATAATTATTTGACATTATAACATCTCTCAAATGTAGCATATTTCACTTGACAAGCTATTATTTGACAATGCAAGATGTTGTAATAACAAACAACTCATAGCTATTTCACGAGGTATTTGTCCAATTAATAAATTATCGGACAAGTCCAATGTGTTTAATGATTTCATGTCACCAAAGGATGAAGACATGCTACCATTCAAAGCATTTCTAGACATATTTAAACGAATTAGCCTTAGTAGATAAACTCCAATTTCTGTTGGAATATGCCCATGGAAGGAATTGATGGAGATATCTAAGTCTAACAAAAATATGTGTGGATGAATTAGTAATTACAAAAGACCTGAAAGAGAATTATTAGATAAATAAAGATTTTGTAGATTGGTATTGTTGTTTAACAACCAAACTGGAAACTCTCCCTTTAAATTAAGGTTGAAGAGATAAACATATTGTAAGTTATGTTGACTGTATAGAAATTTAGGAAATGAACCATTGAGTAATTCGATTGACGAACTATTATATTCGTCTGTAGTTAATGAGATGAACTTTAACTGAAATTTTGGAGCCAAATATTGTGACTCAATTCCAGTATAAATTTCATTGTTCTCACTAAGGAAAGTCTCGAGTTTTGAGTGGTTAAACAATGGTTCAAGGGAAACTGGAATTTGAAAATGATTGTTTGAAAACGTTAAGTCTTGGATGGATATGAGCACCTTAAGAGGAGACAAGGATATGTCTCCTGTAAATTGATTTGATGAGATATCAAATACTTCAAGGGAAGTCAAGTTTGCAAGGCACCAAAGCAAGTTACCCCCCAAATCACTGTTTACAATGCGTAAGTTCTGGAGTTGAAGAGACTTACAAACTCCTGAAATAAAAAATTTTATAATAGAATTATAATTATAAAATTAATTTGACAATTAATCAATATGGTCAATTCTTATTCTACTGCACCAATAATTTTTGGTTGAATTGCAAGTTAAAACTTTATTAAACTTGTAAAAGGAGAAAGAGAAGTATTAACCTTGCTCAAGAAAAGATCCATTAAAAATCCCAAGATAGGTGCTGTCAATGTCCAAAGTTTTCAAATTCTTGAATCTATTTTGGAAACAATGTAAAAGACCATGACTCTATTAACTTACAAAACTTAAATAAATAAAAAGGTCATTTAACACCTAAATTCTATTATATTAACTCTTTTGATGACATTTACTGAAATATCCTTAATAGTGATTATTTTAATTAGACATATAATATTAAAACATCTACTAGAATATAATTTCCGTTATTTTCAGTTTAATGTGTGAAAAATGTAATATTGTATATTTAAAAAATATCTAAATCAATTTTCAATTTATTGTCACTGAATCTTTTATTATAAATCAAAATTCAATGTTTTCATTTATTTCTATTGAAAAAACAAAACAAAATTTACCAAAATAATTTAATTTTCTTTTTTGTTAAGCAGCATTAACATATTTACCATGACTAGGAAGCCCTCCACTAATATTACAATACCAAAGTCCAAAATCTTGTAGGGATGGCAATGTGTCGAATGTCTATAAAAGACTGCTTCCATCATTAATATTCATATTTATAAGATAAAATGAATATAACTTCCTCAAACTTGTATCTCCTGCATGTACATAAAAAGATTCAAATACAACTATTTTTAATGTTTTCTTATTTAAAATATTTTTTCTAAATTTATTAAATTTAAGCCGTAATAATATATTTATAATAGAAGTACCACTTTTAAATCCAAAAGATGATAAATTCATGTGCTTGTGTGTCATTGTACATCTTATAAAGGAAAAATTGTAGGAAAACAACAAGAAATGTTATATTATTATATTAGGTTTTAGTGTAAACTTATTAACAAAATCATGTCATTGTCAATACCTTTTAAAAACACAATTTTGTTAACCTCTTTTCCTCCCATCAACAGGACTTTTAAGTTGCTCAAAGACTTCAATCCTAAGAATAGTTAAATAAGAGTGAGTTATTAATAACAAGTATTCAATATACTAATTCTTCAAACTACTCAAGAAAAACAAAGAGAGAACGTATAACACCTATAAACATTCTTTATATTTTTTAAAAATATTTTCTATTAAAGATGAAAGACCATTATTTTTAATTTATAACGATAAAAGTCTTTCTATTAGTTTAATTTTAAATTATGTTTTCAAGTTTGCCAATGACATTTTTTTAATTTGCCAAACCAAGGAGAGGCCATACATAAAATCTTGCTATCCATAAGAAAAATCAAAATTGAGAAGCAAACTTACCTTGTAGTTCAAATGTTCCTCTAAATCCAATGTTATCAATATATAATTCTTTTAATGAAGAGAGAGTAGACACACATGATATTATGCTATTGTTGAAAATGTTACCACTTAAATCAAGATACTCCAAGTTGCCCAACCTTGAAACTAAAAACAATCCAATAATAATAATATTAATATTAATTATTATATATAATTAACAATTATGTTATGTAATGGAATAATACCATTAAAATGGTTTAGATCTCTAAATTGATTATAAGCTAAATTTAAATTCTTGAGATATGAATGCTCGCTCAATGGGGATAAAATATGACTATCGTTAAACATATTATAACTGATGTAAAGACCCTCGAGATGATAATCTTTCAAAACCTGTAAAACAAATTTTATTCATAAATTAAATTTAATAAAGTAAAATCAACATATTTTAAAATCAATTTATTATATGGATAGTAAGATACCTTCATTCTCAATACAACTGGCTATAAGATTGTGTCCTAAATCAAGTGTTTCCAATTCTTGAAAAGGAGAAAACAAAGAAACATTTAGATTCCACTCTCCTAGTCCCCATTTTCTTGTAAAGAAAAGATTAAGACCTATTACTCTGCTTGTTGTGTTGTTGCATTGAACCCTTGTCCATTGACAACAATTTAATGAATTTTTATCTCCCTCAACCCAATCTTAAAGAGAGTAAGGATCATTGAAGGACTGCTTTAGTTGCAAGAGAGCAGATCTCTCTTGCTCAAAACAACTCTCAATCCTCCTATTTTCCAGATGAAATAAACATCAACATCAATATCAACCACACTCTCACATATTTTAATTCCATCTCTCAAAAATAATACACTAATCTTTTTATTTTTGTGACTACAAAGAGACTGGCTTTGGGTATTTATAATATGCAGATGTGTTGAATGTCTTTTTCAACTTATTTTCTTTCTTTTTTTCCTCCTCCATGGCTATTATATATTTTATTTATTTAGTCTCATTCATGAAACCAAATAAAGCGGTTTTAAAATTGACTTCTTCCTAGAAGTTCAAATTGGTAAATTCACTTTTCACAAAATTAAATAACATTGTTGGAAAACCAATTGTATTGTCATTAATGTCATTTTAGTATTGGATATCATCATGAATCTTTCCATGGTTTATTTTTCCAATGGGCCAAAAAATCAACTAATCAACCCAAATAATTTAATATGTCGCGTAAGAAAGGTTGGAATTATTTATAATAATATATTTGTTTAAAACTTAGTGTACATGACACAACATGTCAACTAGTCAACACACATCCAGACACTTTCTTCAAATTATTTAAAGGCCAAATGACTATGTCCCACCCATGGTTTGATGAATTAACGAATTCCCACCCTTTAAATTATTTTTTACCTATAATTTATATTAAATTCAATTAAAATTATGAAAAAATTACAATTGATTGTTGTCTACAACATTCATGGCTTATACTTTCTTTTGTTCTGCTTATACTTGCTCTGTGAACTATATAAAGATATTAAAAATTATATTACCCAAATGTAATTATACTGATTCATCTCACAAATATTATTATATGTGAAATACTATACTGACTAAAAAATAAGAATATTATCTTTCCTCAAAAACTAATTTTCAGGTAACAACTTTAATTGTTATAGAGTATTGAAAATGTCAACTTTATGAGACCAAATAACATAGTTCTAGACTTGACTTATTTATGCAATTTGAAGTTTAAATTGGTATATTCACTTTCCACACTTTTATTAGCATTAATCAATCAACTATCTTAATATTACATTTTCCACGACACTGAGTAGTTAAATGTAAGTAATTATGTCTTTTAAATTATATTTTTATTACAAGAGTAAAAATGAGAACAATTTGGTATATTATAATCACTCTCTCAAAAGTAATCAATTTAATTAACAATCTATAAATTAATTAAAAATTAATAAAAACGTCAGTTTTCTTAACAAAGAAATGATTGAAATATTATGACTTTTTATGGTTTATTTTTCTAATAGGGCAAAAAAGTCAATTAATCAACACATAAATTATTTAATATTACTTTATTATACATATAACTTGTGCGACTAAATTGATGATATTGTCATCTTGAAAAACACTATTGTGATAGCTCATAAATATATTGTATGTTTATGAAAAGTATCACAAATCAATGTAATTTCCACGAGTTACTTTCCAATGGGACAAAAAATCAACACACAAATTATTCAAAGTAAGAGGAAGCCGTGGAAAAGCAGTTGGAAAAACCAATCATCACGACTCAAATCCATACACAAAGAGTAACACATAAATATCAGTTGAAAAAATGTCAGTTTTCTTGACAAAGAAATGATTGAAACATTATGTCTTTCTATGGTCTATTTTTCTAATAGGGCAAAAAAGTCAATTAATCAACACATAATTATTTAATATTTCTTTATTATACATATAACTTGTGCCACAGAATTGATGATATTGTCATCTTGAAAAACACTATTATGATAACTCATAAATATCTTGTATGGTCATGAAGACTATCACAAATCAATGCAATTTCCACAAGTTACTTTCCAATGGGGCAAAAAATCAACAGACAAATTATTCAAAGTAGGAGGAAGCCGTGGAAAAGCAGTTGGAAAAACCAATCATCACGACTCAAATCCATACACAAAGAGTAACACATAAATGTCAGTTGAAAAAATATTAGTTTTCTTGACAAAGAAATAATTAAAACATTATGTCTTTCTATGGTCCATTTTCCTAATAGGGAAAAAAAGTCAATTAATCAACACATAATTATTTAATATTTCTCTATTATACATATAACTTGTGCCACTGAATTGATGATATTGTCATCTTGAAAAATACTATTGTGATAGCTCATAAATATCTTGTATGTTCATAAAGACTATCACAAATCAATGCAATTTCCACAAGTTACTTTCCAATGGGGCAAAAAATCAACACACAAATTATTCAAAGTAAGAGGAAGCCGTGGAAAAGCAGTTGGAAAAACCAATCATTACGACTCAAATCCATACACAAAAAGTAACACATAAATGTCAGTTAAAAAAATATCAGTTTTCTTGACAAAGAAATGATTGAAACATTATGTCTTTCTATGATCTATTTTTCTAATAGGGCAAAAAAGTCAATTAATCAACACATAATTATTTAATATTTCTTTATTATACATATAACTTGTGCCACTGAATTAATGATATTGTCATCTTGAAAAACACTATTGTGATAGCTCATAAATATCTTGTATGTTCATGAAGACTATCACAAATCAATGCAATTTCCACAAGTTACTTTCCAATGGGGCAAAAAATCAACAGACAAATTATTCAAAGTAGGAGGAAGCCGTGGAAAAACAGTTGGAAAAACCAATCATCACGACTCAAATCCATACACAAAGAGTACAAGATTTTTATATCATTTTATCTTTATTTTCTTCTTTTAATTATTTAAACTAAATAATTACTAGTAAAAATGGTTTAGGCTGTAAAATTCAACTTTTCAAATTTATGATTTAATTGTTTCTAATTGAGTGAATAGAAATAAAACATGTCCAAATCATTTTGTTACTTTGATTAACAAAATAATTGTGTAAAAATATTTTTATTCTTCAATTGATCTCGCTTTATAATCTTTTCCAATAAACCTACCCTATTATCTTGATTGAATTTCTCATGACGACGAGCACAATGATGAAAACTCCAACAAACTATCAATAACAAAACTTGATGACAATCTTACCCAAACTCCTTCCTTCTAGCCTAATTTGTAGCTGCCAAATCCAATGAAGAAGTACGTCCATTGTCCTAAACTAAACTTTATTTCAAATGGGTATTGATTGATGGATTGCATTTTCAATGGCCTTGTACAGAACATGATTGACACTATGATGTTGCAAAGAGCTCATTTGAGGAGATCAGGAAGAGATCGACTGCTACAACAGACTGATTGCATAGAGATGGTAAGCGTATGTATATGCCATTTTGCTTTTTGAGTTGTGATGGATTTGAATCCTGTAAAGTTAAGCACAATCCATAACATAATGGGTCACGTCATGTCGAAACCTCATCAATCAATTAAAAGATGGAGTCTGCAAAACTTGGGACATGACCTGTAGCCCCTTAATCATGCCTCTTTGGATTTTATGTTGGGTTAGCCTTTATGCTTTGTGGATTACTCCACCAAAAAATTAATTGTTTTATGTATTTAAAACATTTTTCCAAGCTAGTTTGCTGGTCTTTCATGTAACACAACCTGCACTAAAAGCGGGTGTTGGCATGACCCATAAAATTATGGGTCATGGCCCAGCAATCCTTTTTAAGCATTGGGCTACCAAGTCTGCATGATGCCATCATCAGTCCAACGACTGTTACGGAGATATTTTTATGTTAATACTAAAAAAAAATATAAATTTTAACTAAAAAAATAATTAAAGAATAAAATTTATGATTTTAATGATTCATTATTTATATTCTTATTAAAACTAAATAAATTTATATTTTTAATAATAAATTTTTTAATTATTTTACTAAAAACTCATAAATCCATTGATATCGATAAGGAATTGGTTTAATTTTAAAAATTAATTCAATTTAATTTAATTCTTATAATAACCTGAATAATAATAAATAAAAAAAATCAAACCAAAATCTCTAATTCCAAAAAATAAACCCATCATTCTCATGGAAAAAAGAAACCAAAAAATCCCTCCCCTGCAAAAACCGAAACTCACTGACACAAAACCCATCATTTAATTATTATTTTTGTTATTAATAAAATTAGTATCATGTTTCTTACCCAAAAAAAAAAAAAAAAAAAACTTGATATAAAGGTTGATGTATCACTTAATTGATGTCAATATTGGTATTATTTGTTCCACACAGTTCCTTTGGAACAAGGAAAGACGTAGCGTCTTCACTCAAGACAAGGGAGAGATGGAGACCGGAGAGCCACGACGGTTTCCAGTAGCGGCTCAACCCGAAATAATAAGAGGAGCAATGTGCCGCCTTCATCTATGATCCTTGCCGCGGCGCTTTTCGCCACCTCTTCGATAATCTTTATTACAAACCATTTCACTATTTTTTTGACCTCAAAATGTCCCAATTTTAATGTAATTTTCAATCTTATTTACGCAGTCAAAAGAGTCGTTCTAGCTTATCAGAGTGAGGTTTGTTCTTATGCTAATAATTAATGATTTTTCAACCCTAAGCTTCCTTGTTTCTGCAATTAAGATTTTGCTTTCTTATCAATTTTGTGCAGACAAGGCTTGTAGGGCAGATGCTTTATTATTTAATGACAACAGGTTCAGGACAGCAAACTCTGGGAGAGGAATATTGTGACATAACTCAGGTTCCAAGCTTCAGCTTTTGTATTTATTTATCTATTTTAATGATTTCAAATAATTCTGGCGTAATTAATTTCAGCGTCTGTTTCGTATATACATGAAAATCTAGCCGCTCTTTTAATGATTTCTTTTCCACTGAAGTCTTGAAATATTTGTTCAGTTTGCAATTTTGTGCAATTTTGTGTTTATAGTTGTTATTTTAGGTTGTACGTCGTCACAGACTTCCTCCAACTGCAACAAGGCATCTGCTTTTTATTGTGTACCAGACAAAAGTTCCTTATATTGCTGAAAAAATTAGGTGTTTTTTATAAGTTTATTTTATGTCCAACACATTTTGTTTTAGAGTTTAATTGGGAAAGATTGGAGCTGTGAATCCACGATTTTACAGTTCTAGAGTAGCTTCACATGGCATACTTCTCGCTGAATATTAGTCTGATGAGTTCTACAAGAGCAATGCTCCTAATAGGAGTCAAGCTCAATCCTTGGAAATCGTGAAATTTCAATCTCTCTCAACATCAGGGATGTCAGCCTACAGATTCACTGAATTAAGGAACTATAGGGAATTATAGGTATTTTTGTAAATTTTTGCATTTAATTTCTTTAAATTCCAATTTTCTTGTTAATGTTTAGTTTGGAATTATTTATTTTGTTTTAAGTAATTTTTTTTGGCTGTAATGGCATATAATAATCGTGGAGTGCTGATTATCAAGTGCAGTTTGGATACTTATGTGGGTAAACTGGTCCTGCCTTCTTTGTGTTTGCTGTTAGAGTTTCCTAATTAAACTTGATGCACATATGGCAAGGGAAATGGATGAAATTTTAAAGCAGCAGATTGCACAGCCAGTTAATAGTTGCTATTATAAGGAAGGTGTTTCTTTCCTTACTCAAGTTATCACTCCTCTGTATGAGGTGGTTGCTGCGATATGTCTTTATCTATAATGATGGTGTGCTTATTGCTTTATATTAATTGCAATATATCTGTGCATCAACTCTATAAACCGAATTGAATGATTATGAATATGGTATATATTTATTTTTCCTTTTTTACATTTACTTCTTTAACTACAAATTTTCTATACAGTTTTGGTTAATAATTAACATTTCCTAGTTTAGAAGTGATCGGGGTTGTCTTCAAGTCACATATGTCTGTTTGGTTCTTAATTTTCTCTCTTTTGTTTCTAAGGGGTTGGGTTTGAATTTGAGAAATAAGTATGAAACTTTATTTTTCATTTGCTCAATTTAGTGATGACGTATCTACTATTCCTTCCTATCAAAGAAAAGAAAATATTTGTTGGTTCTTCCAAATTACAATCTGGATACATTATTGTGACAATTAAAGGATTCCGGTGGAGATCCTAATAGATTTTAGCTTTGCCTCATCTTAAGTTTAAGGGTATGTAGGATGTTTTGGATGGTTATCAAGGATCCTCTGAGGTAGATTTTAGCTTCACCTCATCTTAAGTTTAAGGGTATTATGACAACTTACGCATTTTTATCTCAACTTAATTTGTTATATTGCAATTAAATTTGAAACATGTTTGAATCTTCTGGAAAAAAAATTACAGGAAGATGATTCTTGCTTATATACTACTATTTTGGAAAAACTTACGCATTTTTATCACAACTTAATTTGTTATAATACATTTAAATTTGAAACATGTTTGACTTTTTTGAAAAAAAAATTGCAGGAAGCTGCAAATAATGGTAATGGCCGAGCTCCTCATTCTGCCTAGAGAAATTATGATGACAACTTCAATGAGTATTTTTAGTAAGATATGTGAAATTTTATCTGTTACATAGAAGTTTGTACTATCCTAACAGCTGAATTTTTTTTTGTCCAGGTCACTTCATTGTTTTGAACTTAGTAACATGCAAGATCCATACTGCACGTTGTAGAAGAGCGGTATGCTTTTTACGTAATATAAGCTAGGGAATCTAGGAACCACTATGTGTGATATGATATTAGCTTCTTATTTCTGGAGATAAAAGCAATGAAGATACTGCATATAATTTAAGATGGGATTAATGGAATGTCAGCTACAAGATCAAACATGGTAGCACGGGACCGCCTCGGCATGTCAAGTAGGTTTTATATTGGTGCATTACATCTTTTAGCAAAAGTCATACCACATCATCAAATTCATTGGATCGGCATTCACCTGATTCAATTGTAGTTTAAAACAGTCTAATGACTTAAAACGCTTTTAAAACTTAATGTGGACTGGACAGGCCACTGGGTCTTAATCTGCCAGTTCTTGCAGTCTATATAGATTTCCAATGCAGTAAACTAAACAGTCACATGTAAAAAGATTGTTGGTTTAAAAGGAAGTCGTGATGTTTAATATTGCCAGAAGTTTTGGCATTTGCAAAAAGGTTGTGACTTTGGGAGGACTCACCAAGTATGTTGTATAGAACCAAGAACTATTGAAGAAGGAAACCTATAAAAGCAAGCGTACACAACTGTGGTTTGTCCGATGCTTTCCAGAATGTAGTTCAGCAGCAAGAGAAATTTTGGCTTCTTGACCGTGGACGTCCTAACCACATGACTAGAAACAGTAATATTTCTTGGACCTTGACTCTGATTCAAGAACACTGAATTTTACAAGGTAACCCTACATTATTCCTACTTATTTCAATATAGCTAGAATTTTTAAACCAAAAAGAATTAAGCATTCTACAAAACAATAGAGAAATCCACCTTAAAATTAGAATTTTACCAAACTACTATGCTAACAAACACGATAAAAACATGCCTTCAACATATAAACTGTGATAGCTACTTGGCAGCCTTTTCCTAGTACAAATACTACTCCATTGTTCCAAGTTCTATGACTTTGGCTCTAGTCGTTAAAAATTGCGGCTATGATTAAAAATTCCTACTTATCACATTCTTTCATCCATTATCTTGAATATTAACATAGATCTTTTATTGCATCGAAAGCTAGACCCTTTGTTATTATAAATTCCTTGCTGCTTACTCAATAAGACAAGCTGACACCAATATTAATATGTTCATCATATTGCACTCATTTTAAAGTGGTCATTCATATTACGGTGGGAAATAAAATTTAATTCTATTCTTTCTTCTCCAATTTGGTCTAAGTAACTGGGTTAAGTGAGAAAGAATCACCCATATGAATTTTTAGGACTTAAAATTTTTTTTATTAGGATTAGTTTATTTTATAAAAGAAGCTTGGGAATCATTTTTTTTTTTTATTTCCAATATGTATTTGTGTGAAATGGTGATATGGTACTTCCAAAGATCCACTCTCACAAGCCTTTCATTCCATTTTTTATTTTCATTAACTACAGTTCAATACAAAATGATGAGACTAGTCCTATATGTGCCACCAATTGCATCTTTACAGGTTTAAAACCAAAATTCTTTGAAAGCTATGGCACAAACATAAGCATTTAACACAAACAGAAACTTCACTAAATCCACAAACAGAGTTTTGAATTATTTTTGTTTAGTTGTAACATTTGAAAACCCTAATGAGAGATGAGCAAGCTGGCATTTACTGAAAGTATTTCAAAATAATCATTGATCAGTACCTGGAAATGTTTTTTCTAAACTGGTATTTAAAGCGGAAAAATTACATTAGGTTAAAAAATTATGTTAGTTTGCCATAATAACATTATAGAGTAATTTGGCTATCCTTTATGTAATCTTGATAGAAGTTTCTCAAAAGAAAGTGATATTTGCATCTGGGCTTCATTGGCTTCTCTTTGTCAGATTGTATTGGATTTGTAGTTGATCTGATGTTCTTAAATGATTTTTTCTTCTCTGCCTAATAATGAGTTGTGTTTGTATTTGATCAATTTTAATAGAAAGGATGAACAAAGATTAAAATCTTTGCTCTTCATTTATATATTAAATGCATATACTGCAGCACTCTTTGTGCTTAACATTGGTTCTTCAAGTGGTTCATGTCCAACTTGGTTATAACAGATCTTTGCCTTGACTATTGTTGGACTCTGCATTTAATAGGTTTACTTTGCTTCATGAAAACAGAGCTAGGAAGACTCAGGAGAGCATTGACACTTCCTTTTAACGCAAATAGCAAGTGTTGTGCTTGGCTTCTTTATCCTAGCAACTGCAGTATTGGATCATATGTTTCAATTTTAGTTAAGCGCCTCAAATGTCATATGCTTGTCTTGGTATAATGACGGTCCTTCTTATGGCTCTCATCTGGCTATTCCCATAAAGATGACATTTTTCTAAAAGAGAACTAGCATATCAAAGATATTTGACCAACCAATAGGGTCATTGGACTGTTCAAGTCCAGGAGGTAATACAGACAAATCAAATTCAGAACCTCTATTGGAGCCATCTTCCTCAACAATAGACGTAAGAAGCTTTCCCGGGAGCAATGATGTGTCAGACGTAAGAAGCTTTTGTGTTAATTATAAACTTGTCTGTTTTTGTTGCGACCAGGTCAAAAGCACTTCCTCGTACAATCTGGATGACTTAACATTATCTATCTAATGTTTGCCCCTGCCATTAGCAGTATTTCTTTTTGTTGCAACTACATTACTTGAAATCTACTACAGTGTTCAATTCTCTGTTATGATTCCAAGTGTCGCTGAGCTTTTCGGCTCGAAGCATTTTGGTATAATCTATAACTTCATGTCATTAGGGAATTCTGTTAGTGCATATCTTTTCTCTGGCCTCATAATAGGGTACATATATGATAATGAGGCAGCAAAATAGCATGGAATTGATTTGCTCAATCCCAATGCATCTTGCTTGGATCACAATTGCTTCAGGATCGTCCTCTTGGTTCTGGCTGGTGTTTGTGGTCTATAATCCATTTTGGGCATCACCTTGAATGTAAGAATAAGGCTTATTTTTCAAATGCTTTATTGTAGGGGTTCCTTCAGGGCACCTGAAAGTTTAAATAATTGAGAAGATTGAAGTGGACCATGGAAGCTACAAAAACTTTTTTTTCAACTATTTTTTCAGAGATGCTCTTCAACAGCTTCTTGTTCAATACTCAAGGACAAGACAAAGATGCATAGAAAAGAAAAAAATATATGCGTGTAAAATGTAGCAGGTAAAAGAAGAAGTTCTATTAATGAAAAGTCGTTTGGATCAGCTTCTTTTTTTGTCAAAAGCAAAAAATAAACCATTTGGACTTAAAAATGTCATTAAAAAAAAAACACAAAATTCAATTTATTGAAATAATTGTTAAGCTCTTGGTGTTGTAAATCTATAATAACATAAAAGAATTTCACCTTCTAATGATTTGAAAATACATATTTAGTGGTTGTAATTACAAATTAAATTAAATAATTAATAGAAAATGTATATATTTTAAAATTTCAAATAGGGTCAAATGATCCTATTGGTTACTATGAATATAATCATCCATGAAAGTAGTCACATTATTTTCATGAAAAATAATAAATCTATTATGATGATGCATTACTATTTAATTATATTATTTTTTAATTTAAAATTATTTAATCATATAATGATATTTTATTTTAAATGTATATAATATTTTATTCTCATAAATAATATAATAACAATAAATAGTCATTTTCAAACTCCCAGAATTTTAATATAAACTCATTCTTGAAACCCTAATTTTTATGAAAAAGGAATCCTTCTTGAAATCCTAAATTTTGTTTTAAAAATTTTAATTTAGAATTCCTAGTGGTGGAATTGCTAAGGTTTATGAAGAAAGCCCCTTGGGAGAATCATTCGTCTGACCCTGATAATGGGCCATTTTTGGAAATGGGTCAATTTTGGAAACTTGGCAACTAACAAGGGCAACTAAAATAGTAAAAATTGACCATAAGATAGATTCCAAATCTAAAACCGTAATCTGTAAACGAGGATTACCTTATAATTCGAAAGAAAAACCCAACTCTCTCTTTACACGTGGCTCCTACTAAGACTAAGTTTGTCATGTGATTATGCTTTAAAACCATATTCTTATATATGAATTAAGTATTGATTCAATAAAAAAATAACATTGAAGTGATGATAGATTAAATAAATATTATAATAATATATATTTATACATAATTATTATTGAATGATATGTGACATATATCCTTTATTTACTATATAAAATTTGATTTGAGTCTTAATTTGCAATATGTTATATAATATAATCAAACATATTTGTTTGGTATTTTCTTTAGCATGCCACCATGGATTAATGTGGTTAATATAAATATTTACATGGAACAATCCCCTGAACAGGCAGAACAAAATAAAACAAGTTTACAAATGACATGTCATCAACAAATGCCAACACACTTTCTCTCTTTCCATAATAAATAAATAAATAAAAACTCAGTCAATAGTACGAAGAAGCAAGTAAGCTCCTGACCAAGCATCAATGGTGAGCCTGAAAGCAGGAAGCAGACCACCGTGGGTGGGTCTAGGAGCAACAGTCTCATCTCAAATAGCTTCAGGGAATGCATACAACATCCCTCTTCATTTCCACTCTTTGAGATCAGTGTTGGATTATAGCCAACACCAAACTCCCAGTGTTTAGTGCTGCTAATGATGTTGATGAATTTAATTTCACAATTATGTAACCTACGAATTCAGTAAATTGCATACTCAGAAACAATCCTTTCACTTTGATTGAATTAGAAAAATGTTTGATGTGATTTATTGTTAATTATTTTCACAGCACAATTTATCTCGATCTATCTTGATTCTAGTTGGTGTTTGTGGTCTAAAATTAATCTTCAACATCATCTTATATATTAGAACAAGATAGATATACAAAAAAGAAAAGTATATGTGTGTATGTGAAACGTAGAAGGCTAAAAAATATCCTTAGCTATTTAGTTAGATATTTGTGAACTTAGAATCAGTTACTATTGCCATACACAGCTTAATCATAGCAATATGTATATCTTTAATTTCAGACAAAACTTGAGCTTGTAGGTTTCAATCTTGAAAAAGAGCTGCCCACTGCCCAAGTTTTCCTTGCTGCCGTTGTAGTCTGCATAAATCCTTGGGCTTGGAGGTCGTTTATGCCCAGATAACCTACACAGGTCCATCAAAAGAACCAGAAGATCTTGAGCTCCTGTAAGTGAAGAGCAATCTCTCCTGCATGTTACTATCCAGAAGCCCAGACAACTTCAAGCTTCTATTAAGTGTATCATAAGCATATCTAGATTGGACCGTAAGGATCAAACAACAGTATTAACAATATGTAACACTTTCACTTACCTGAACCAATTTATTTTCAACCAAGTATGTAAGTAGAATCAGTTTTAAGGGTTAAGCAGTATGCCTTAAATACTAATGTCTCTTGTAATGAAAAGCTACAAAATATATGTTGCCTTCTCAGTTAGCAAAAGATAATCCCATCTCATGGTGATGTCTGCCAATGAGCCCCTTAGAACTGACATACCTAACTTTATACAAACAACAATGCAAAAAATAAAACTGAGAAGAATTTAAATGTAAATGAAAATATATATAATAATATAAAAATAGTAATTCCATCTCAATTAAAGTACAAAATAAAACATAAAAAATAATCCTCTCAGTACTGTAATTTCAATTGATTCAATGTTAATTATACAACCAGCTTCCAAAAGATTGTGCCAATGGCTTGAGGGCTGAAAAAGATCAAGACATCCAACTAAACTAATCGAAACATAGGTTTTCGAATTCTTTCTAATAACAAAGTAATGAAGTATGGATGATAACACCCTCTAAAAAAAAACCACACATATCACATGTATCACAATTCCATCTCGGAGGAGCAGTTATGTTACTATGGTATTTTAATAAATTATAAATGAATCATATTTACAGAAGTTCATGCTTACAAAATGTCATTTGACACTATTGTTCTAAATTTCTGTAATGAAAACGCTAAGCCTTATATATATATATATATATAAAAATTACATTCTATAAGAAATAAATTTACTTAAACCTATAAACAAAAATACAATGAAATAGATCGATACCACCCACTAAGAATTGGCATGCCCTACAATAACACTAACTAAATATTAAGAACAGAATGCAGGACAAAGAAATAAATATGATGGTAAGATAGGTAGCTCTTGAACCTACATGTGTTATCACTTGCTTATTAAGCACAACTGCTAATTGACAGGATGCCCCGGTAGGAAACAACAAACAACTTGGTAAATCCTGAAACTCAATGTAAGCAACAAAACACAATAAAATTAGCTGTCCAGGTGAGTTGCCAACATTTTCTTTAATTGCATTTTCAACGCAATATTTCCTTAAATGCACCATAAAAATTTCTTAAGTTACCAATAATGTAATCCAGAACAATGACCAGAAAACAGTTTACTAGAAACAAACTGATTCCTCATTCAACTAATCCAAATATTAAAAAGACAATAACTCAATCATGTCAATAATTGAAGTAACTTACATGTGCACTAATTCACATTCAAGGGCATTTTTTAATTTATATTTTGAATTAATTTGGGGGAATTGGAAAAATCAACAAAGTAACAAAGTTAGAATGAAATATGTATCTACTCTAATATAAGTGTCCAAGACAGCTAAGAAAGAAAAAATAATTCTGTACTTAATAATGATGAAATGGGCATAATGTAATTTAATTAGCCACTTGTTACAGAAATTAAGAGCTTAACTCTTGATCTGTAGCAAACCCAAACCATTAAACAATGTAACCTACAATGAGAGATAAAACAAACTTTTCACATGCAAACACTATCATATGTATTTTAACTTAATAACCAAATTTTGACTGTTAAAATTGTAAATTCTCAACAATACCTGACAAAAACAAATATTATACATTCCAAAGAGATTTACATAGTCAAATAAAATAAATCAAGTGACGAAAAGCTATTCTCATACTCAATAACATCAACAATTAAAAAAAAAAAAAAAACAAGATCATAAGAACAATTGAACATCTCACACTAATTTTTACAAACACCTAATTAGCACAAATAATCAAAACTCAAACAATAATATCAACAATTCTAACAATCAACCCATAAATTAAAATCAACTAAACAATTTAATTACCAAATTAAAAAAACCAAAAAAAATGAATAAATGAATTAACAAATTAAAAATTAGAGAGCAAAGAATAATCTCACGCTTATTAGAGAGCAAAAATTTGTGGAAGAATTGAGAGTGGCAAAAATTTGTAGAAGGACCAGAGAGAAGTTAATGGAATTGGATAAGATCCCAAAATACTTGACAATGAAGAATTTTGGGGAAGCGAAGAACCGGAGAGAAGTGAAGTTAATGGAACCGGAGAATAATATCAGTTTGACAAAGAAGAAGTCCACGTACTCTCCATGGAGGCCCTACTTAAAAAATCAGATCCTATTTTAAGACAGCATATTCAGAGGGTATATGTATTTATATTTGTTCATTCTTTTGTTTATTTCATTTCTTCGGCATTTTGATAGGTGGTGATTTCTACAGATGCTTGATTCGGTTCCTAATAAAAGCACTCCCCTGAGTGACTTTTACTGCTAAAGGTAGTCCACTAAACCAAGCTTATTTGAATAGCTCTCTACTTTTCCAAAATTTTACTCAACAACCAAACAGAGCAATAAGTTCAATCTGATTCATTAATATAACTTTCACCATCAAATTCTTCTCATTAAAACACCAAAAATTAAATAAAAATTATATTCATGTCTTAGAAATTTATTAAATTCTTTAAGACTAAGCTCGTAGAAAGCAAATTCAAACCACCACTCAAATCCTAAACCAATTAAACTTTAAATTTCCAGTAATCACAACCAAAAAAGAAACACAAGATAAAAGCTGTTACTTTCTCAAGAACAAAAGAAGAAATTCGAGCTCCATCAAAAAAAAAATAATAATAAGGAAACCAAACCAAACCTGCTGACGACTGAGGAACTCCTTATGGGCCTCCTCCATGAACTCGTAATCATCGTCATCGTCGTCCTCATCCTCGTTATGGTATCCATCACCGTTAGTTGCATCGTTGATGTTGTAGTAGTCATTGTTGTCATCCGTGGCCTCACCGTTGTATAAATCGTCGTCCTCGGAGTCCATGGCGAGCAGAGGCTTGGATAAAACCCTAAAGAAATAATGTAAAGGGAGTGTTTGGACGGCGAGAAAAGCAGAAGGAAAATAACAAAAAATTAAGAAAATGGTACGGTTTGTCTAAAAAAATTAGAAGGGGTTTATGATTTTTTTTTATAATTAAAAAACAACTTTGTTTGTTTCAGAATTCAGTGTCTCCAGTGGGGGGCCTAGTTGGGAGATTTTAAATCAGGTGGAGTTGAGGTTACATCCAAAATAGTCTAATTAACTTTGAGTGTCACGTCACTGTATTTGGTTTTAATAATTTTTTTTTATATAATTAAAATCAAAATATGAATTATATTAGTATTGAATTGGATTAATATTGACTCTTCAGTTAAATTAAATCAAATTTTTTTTAATTTAAATTATATTTGATTTTAAAAATTGGTTGACTTTTTTAATTCAAATATCATTCAAATCAAATTGAATTAATCGTTAAGATTAAACCAATTTAATTTAAAATTATTTATTCATCGTTAAAATTTTTTACAAACAAATAATTAAAATATCTTAATTTTTTTATTCGATACATTTGTTAAGTGAGTAGAAAATCAGTTAATCAATACGTAAATTATTTACTATAGCATAGAAGAAGAAGGTTGGTAAATTCTAATCACATGGCTCAGAGAAAATAATTTCAGTAATTTAAATATAATATCATTTTATTTTATTTTTCTCATTATAAAATAACAATTATAAATTAATAACTTGTCGAATTATAAAATAATTATATTTATTATATCTTTTATAATAAAAAAACGGTTACTATATTTATGATTTTTTTATGAAAAATTGGTTGATTCTTTTCACGACTTTTTTTTTAAAGGCAAAAAGTTAACTAACCAACAAATGAATTATTTAATATGTTGTGGAAAAAAATAATATTCTTATATTTTATTTCAACAACACAACTCAAAACATTATTATATTTTATTTTTTTATTAAAATAGAATTTTTGTTCAATTATAAAATAATTACATTTATTATATTATTTATAATAAAATAAATTTACCAATATGGGGTCTAATAGTTTCATTTTTAAAAAGTTTAAATTTTTTATTTAAAGAACTATTAATATTTAAAAAAAATTAGGAATCATTTGTTTAGTTTTTTTTTTTTTTTTTATTTGTGCACAAACATTTGTTAAATCAGTTTGGGTACAAGGTGGAAATATTTGTACTTTTACCTTTGTTTTTGCAGCAATTTTTGTTGTTCAAGTTTATGATATCTCTTTACCAGTAATATCAAGCAAGAAAATTAGAGGTCTAATAACATAAAGAGCCATAAGAGACAACATCTACTATTAGAGAATCATTTGCTTAGTTACTCTTGTAATTTATATTTTGATAAATGAACTTAAAAAAATAATACTTCATTATTTTCTAATTGACAAAACTAACCTTGAAGATGATTATTTGACATTATAACATCTCTCAAATTTAGCATATTTCACATTGCAAACTATTATTTGACAATGCAAGATGTTGCAATAAGGAACAACCCATAGCCATCTCATGAGGTATCCATCCGACTAATAAATTATTGGACAAGTCCAATGTACCCAATAATTTGATCTCACCAAAGGATGAGGGAATGCTACCATTCAAAGCATTTCTAGACATGTTTAACTGACTTAGTCTTGGTAGATAAACTCCAATTTCTGTTGGAATATGCCAATGGAAAGAATTGATGGAGATATCTAAGTATGACAAAAATATGTGTGGATGAATTGGTAATTGCAAAAGACCTGAAAGAGAATTATTAGATAGAAGAAGACTTCGTAGATTAGTATTGTTGTTTAACAACCAAACTGGAAATTCTCCCTTCAAATTAAGGTAGGAGAGATCAACATATGTTAAGTTATGTTGACTGTATAGAAATTTAGGAAATGAACCATTGAGTAATTCGGTAGATGAACTATTATAGTCGTCTGTAGTTAATGAGATAAACTTTAACTGAAATTTTGGGGCCAAATATTGTGACTCAATTCCAGCATAAATTTCATTGTTCTCACCAAGGAAGGTCTCGAGTTTTGAGTGGTTAAACAATGGTCCAAGGGAAACTGGAATTTGAAAATGATTGTTTGAAAGTGTTAAGTCTTGGATGGATATGAGCACCTTAAGAGGAGACGAGGATATGTCTCCTGTAAATTGATTTGATGAGATATCAAATACTTCAAGGGAAGTCAAGTTTGCAAGGCACCAAAGCAGGTTACCCCCCAAATCATCGTTTACAATGCGTAAGTTCTAGAGTTGAAGAGACTTACAAACTCCTGAAATACAAAATTTGATAATGGAATTATAATTATGAAATTAATTTGACAATTAATCAATATGCTCAATTCTTATTCTACTGCGTTAATAATTTTTGGTTGAATTGCAAGCTAAAACTTTATTAAACTTGTAAAAGGAGAAAGAGAAGTATTAACCTTGCTCAAGAAAAGATCCATTAAACATCCTAAGATGAGTGTTATAAATGGCCAAAGTTTTCAAATTCTTGAAAACGGGCAAATCTACAAACATTAATAAAAATTAATATTATCCTTAATTTGTGGAGCATTATCAATAGGTTGCAAGGAAAGAGAAGTACTAACCTTGCTTAATTAAGGTGTTTGTGAGATTGCAACTATAAAGCTCCAAAGACTCAAGGGAATTATATGATTCATTCAATATTATAAAAAAGTTCTTGAGAGTAATTCCATCCATGTACACATCTTTTAAACTCTTGAACTTTGGCAAAACTGCAGACATAGATCATCTTATATAATATTAATTGGTAATTAAAATTACCTATGTCATTCCCATTTTCAATAAAATAATTAAATCAACATAGAAGGAGATTGAAAAACTTATTAACCTTCATTTAAGTTATAATCAAACAATTAATAAATAATAGTAGACAACAAATTAATTAAAAATTGAAAAATCTATCAAATTATTGAAACTTAGAAATTCTATATGAAGCAAAAGTAATATATAAGTGGAAATAAATAAGACATATCGTAAACATGAATCTAAATTAATGTTTTATTATGTTGAATAAAATAAATTATTAAAAAAGAAGATCTAAAAATATTAATATTAGACTATGAAATATGAATTATCTATGAGACTAATTTTGAGTGTCGCAAACCAGTTAACTAATATGCTAAATTAGAAATTGTTATCTTTATTAATATTATAAATTATAATAATATAAATATTATTCTGAAAATTATAATCAAACAATTAATAAACAATACTAGATTTTGAAAATTAAAATCATTTTAATTTTAAGCATAAGCCATAAATAAAACATGTCTTAATTTGTCAAATTCTTGAATATAGACAATTCTACACATAAAAACAAAAATATGTGTAAAAGAAATAAATAGGATATTTCATAAATTAATTATATATATGAATATAGTCACCCGAAAAATTTATCAAGTGTTGCTCATTATTATTGCTTCTTATAATTTCAAAATAATTGTGTTATAATATAATCAAAAATTAAAGGTATTACAGGTTAAAATAAAATAAAATTTTAGTTAAAATGATAAAAATTAATTGCTATTTTATCTAATAATTAAATTGAAAATTAAACTTTTATTTTTTTCTTTCTTCTTAGGAGATTATCAATTTGGAAAAACTAATTTTGCAAACAATTGTAAAAGACCGTTAGTTATAAAATTTATTTTGAAAGAAAATAAGGAAAAAGACATTAAGTTATAACACTTTACATCTTAATTCTTTTAAAATTAACTGTGTGATGACATTTACTGTAATACCATCGTTATTTAAATGTCAAAAGACTTATATACATCTAAGGCTTGTTAAAATAATAAATTTTTCTCTTAAGTTTGCAAAAATCAAATTTTTTTTTATAAATTTATTAAAAAACAAAAATATTTTTAAATTAAATAATATTTTATCCTTAAAATTTTATTAAATATTTTTTTTACTTTAATTTATATCAATTAAAATTAAAAATAATAATAAAAAATATTATTGGCATAAATATTTCAGTGATTTCAGTAAAATTAAATAAAGTTGTTTTCAGTTTAATTAGTATGAAATATAAAATGTAAAATTAAAGAATCTATAAATTCTCACCAAATCCTTTATAATAAAACCGAATTCAATGTATTAATAATATAAATGTTATTTTGAAAATTATAATCAAACAATTCATAAATAAGAAATATCTTAATTTATTAAAAAAACATAATATAAGAGAAATAATTATATATAAACATGTTCTAACCTTGATCAAACAGAGAGTCGTTGAAGTTACTAAACCAAATTTCAATAGATTCAAGTGAAGTCATTGCTCAAAGCATTTGAAAAAAGTTGTTTTGAATAACACTCTCACTGATTTTTAATCTTGTCAAATTCTTGAATGTAGACAATTCTACACATAAAGAAAAAAATATGTGTAAAAGAAATAGAAAAGACATTCCATAAACTAATTGTATATATGAATATAGTCACTCTAAATGTTTATCAAGCATTATAGACCAAAATAAATTTAAAATTTTAACAACTTATAGTTAAAATAATAAAAACTAACTAATATTTTATCTAATAGTTAACATGGTTAAAATTAATTTACTTTAATACTCTTGTTAGTGACCATTTTAACATGTTGACTTGAAAATAATTTCAGCTTAATTGGTGTGAAATATAAAATGTACAGTTAAAAAATCTATAAATCATTCTCACCAAATCTTTTACTATAAATCAGAATTCAATATTTTTCATTTTATTTTGTTGAAAAGACCAAACAAATTGTAGCAAAGTTACTGAGTGTGAAAGCTAACATTCAAAATGATAGCAAGTTTGGGAGTTTAATGAAACAGTGCATAAAAGGAAAAAAATGATGCAGTGTCGATTTGATTCATTTGTGGACCATTGTTTTCCAAAAAGGAATTGATTGCTCATTAACTAACATTGTAAGAAAGGACAAGTATTTACCTTGTTCAACTGATTTGCCTGTGAGATTACAATGATCAAGCGTCAAAGATTCAAGAGAATTGTGTGATCTATTCAATATCATAGGGAAGTTTTTGAGACTAATTCCACTCATTTGCACATCTTTCAAACTCTTGAACATAGACAAAACTGGAAAAATAAACCATCTTATTTCTTATTAATTGGCAATTAATTACTTGTTGTCATTCCAATTTTTAATAAAATAATTAAATCAATATAAAAGAAGAGTGAAAAACTCACTAACCTTCATATAAATTATAATCAAGCAATTGATAAATAATACTAGATAATAAATTAATGTATTAAGGAATTTGTATAAATAATTTGTTTGTGTAAGTAATAATATTCAAAATTAATATTTAAAAGTTTTCTATTTTCAGTTTATGCATAGGTCATAAATAAGAAATATCTTAATTTATTAAATAAAAAACGTAATATGAGAGAAGTCAAGTATAAGACACCAAATTTCTGAAATAAAAAAAGAAAAATTATATATATGTATGTGTTTTCTTAAAAATCATTTATTTAAAATATAATACAGAAAAAGACTCTTCCTTAGCAACTCCACTAGTAAGTACATATATACAGCTATTGTAGAATTATATAAATTCATCACTAAATCATGTAGACCTTTTTCATATATATTTAAAATTTTCGTCTACTATATAATTATGAAAATATACAGTATAAATCAACATATAATTTAATATTTTTCATACATTATAAATTTTTAGATTAAAATTTACGATTATATTTTATCCCAATAGTTTATAATTTTTAGATTTTGATTGAATTGCAAGCAAAAAGTTAATTAAACATGTAAAGGAGAAAGAAAAGTATAAACCTTGCTCAAGAAACCTATTTGTTAAATTGGTTTCAAACAGCCATAAAGTCTGAAGGGAATTAAATGATCCATTGAGCATCCAAAGAAAGTTGTTGTCAAGATGAGTGTATCTAATGCTCAAAAATTTCAAATTCTTGAAACTTGGCAAATCTGCAAACATTAATAATCAAAATTAGTTATTTTGTGAATGTTATTAAATACGTGAATATTATTTTTCAATAGTGGATTTTAAACTAGAAATATTAATGTTATAAATAATAATATTAATGTTATTTTTAAGATTATAATAAAATAATAAATGTAATATAGTACAAATATTTGAATAATTAATTTGCTTACGTAGATAACATCATTAAAATTAATAATTAAAATTTTTTTCATTTTAAGTTTAGGCGTAAAGCATTTGGTATGGTAATAGAAGCAATTTGATTTATTAGTCAAGTTTATTTGTAAATAGTAATTGCTAAAAATTAATTCATATTGATGATATTTATTAAAATACCCTTATTAGTGACTATTTTATTTAGACATATAGTATTAACATGTCTACTAAAAAATAATTTCAGTTGTTTTTAGTTTAATGTGTAAAAAATATAATATTGTACATTCAAAAAATATCTAAGTCAATTTTCAATTTATTATCAACGAATCCTTTATTCTATCACTCTACCTGTTGTGTTGCTGCATTGAACACTTGTCCATTGACAACAATCTAATGAATTCGTATCTCCCTCAACCCAATTTTGGAGTGCATCAGGATCATTGAAGGACTGCTTAAGTTGCAAGAGAGCAAATCTCTCTTGCTCCAAACAACTCTCAATCCTCCATCTTCCAGATGAAATAAACATGAATATCAATATCAACCACACCCTCATACATTTTAACTTCATCTTTCAATAAAAATACACTAATCTCTTTGCTTTTGTGACTATCAAGAGATTAGCTTTGGGTATTTATAATACAGAGATATATTGAATGTCTTTTTCAACTCATTTTCTTTTGTTCTTTCCTCTTCCATGGTCATCATATCTTTTATTTATTTAATCTTATTCATGTGCAACACAGTTTCAAAATTGACTTACAGATTATTTAAAAGTAATGATTTTGAGCAATAACTTCCTGGAAATTCAAGTGGTGAAGAATGACCAAAACATCATGCGCTCCACTAGTCAACATAAATTATGTGATTCTGCCGTGGAAGAAGGATTGGAATCACTTTCATGATATTTCCTTTTCCACACGCGGCATCGTTTTTCATGAACTCAGTGTATAAGACACGGTTCCCCTTTCCACATACGGGGTTTATTTTTTATGAACTTAGGTCATCTTCTTCTAATTATTTTCTTTTAATTCTCGTTCTTTAAATTTAAAAAATCTATTTCCCTATCTATTTATTAAATTTGTTAAAAAAAATTTGTTAATTTTTTAATAAAATTATTAAAAAAACAAAAAAACTCTCAGACTAAATAATATTTTTTTCTTTAAATTTTTATTATAATTTTTTACCTCTGTATTATATTAATTTCAATTCAAAATAATAAAAATAAATTTAAATTTAACTATCCCTAATAACATTCACCGTTGATGCGTGTAACTCTAATCGTGAATTGCACCATTTTGATGTGATTTAATTTTAGTCCATAATAATAATAATAATAATAATAACATTGTACATATGTTGGCCAAAAGACATAATCCCCTCAAGGTTTTTCTAAACGACAAAGTCTCATCCATGAATCTTTTGAAACTTAAATACCTACCTATTAACTAAAGTTAATGGTTAAATTTAAATGTTAACCGTTAAATATTAATGGTTAAAAAGATATTTTTGTCATTTCAAATAAAAAAATTTTAAAATAATAAAATAAATTCTAAAAAATAATAATAAAATAAATAATTAAAAATTTTCAAATAAATAATTAAAAATTAAAAAAAAAAACAACCATTGTTGCCAAAAGTCAAACCAAGTGGCCATAGTACAGTCAGATCTAACCGACTCATACAATCAAAGTAGTCAGATGGTTATTTTTATCTATTTAGTTTAATTTTGGATAGCCATCGCCACCGACAACACTTTTGTCGTTAAAATTTTTTATTATAGGAGTAAGGGTGAGAACAATTTTTTCATGAGACTTTTAATCGTTAAAATGACACTTTTGTCCTCTTGAAAGAAAATTTTTTTCATGAGACAACACGGTTTTAAATTGACTTCTAAGATTATTTTAAAGTAATAATTTTGAACAATAACTTCCTGGAAATTCAAGTGGTGCATTCCAAGTCATTAAACTCATTCCAAGTCATCATTTTATTCTGTCGTGGAAGAAGCACTGGAATCACTTTCATGATATTTCCTTTTCCACATGCGGCTTCGTTTTTCATGAACTCAGTGTATATAGACATGGTTTCTTTTTCCACACGGGTTTATTTTGTATGAACTCTGGTCATCTTCTTCTAATTATTTTCTTTTAATTCTCGTTCTTTAAATTTGAGAAAGCTATTTTTTTATTTGTTTATTAAATTTATTAAATTATTAAAAAAAAAGTCAAACTAAATAATATTTTTTTCTCCAAAATTTTACTGTAATTTTTTGTCTCTAATTTATATTAATTTCAATTAAAAATAATAAAAATAAATTTAAAATTAACTAGCCCTAATAACATTTATCGTTGACCCGAGCAATTCTAATCAGGAATTGTATCAATTTGATGCGATTTAATTTTAGTTCAGAATAATAATATTATTGCATATTGGCCAAAGGTTTTCCTAAATGACAAAGTCTTATTTATAAACTTTCAAAAACCCAAATATTTACCTATTAATCAAAGTCAACGGTCAAAATTAAAAGTCAACCGTTAAATATTAATGATTAAAAGGTCATTTTTATCTTTTTGAATAAAAATAATTTTAAAAATATTAAAAAATATTTTTTAAAAATAATTAAAATTTAAAAAAAGCAATAACCACTATTGCCAAAGTTTAACTAGGTGACCAAAAATGGTCACCTAGCTCATGGTGTAGCTAGATCTAACCACCTCATACGATCAATATGGTCAGGTGGTCATTTTCGTCTATCTAGTTTGATTTTCAATGGTTATCACTATTGACTTTCTTCTTGGAAAAAGGGTTCTTCCTGGCAAGCTTTAGTATTTCTAGCCTATGCTTGACTATTGAAATGCTCATACTCTAGAGAAACTCATGGTTGAAGTAAGTTAAATTCTCCTTTTGGAGCTCATTTCGAGCAAAGGAAGGTTGTATTCATGTGCTAGTGATGGCTCAATGCTAGTCTTTGATAGCCAAAACAACCAATCCATGGCTAGCCGGTGTAGGAGATGGATGGTGATCTCATTGGGAGCTCATAATATGCAAGTGGATGCAAGTGGTCCTAGACCCCCAAGAGCCAACTAGACACATAATAGTACAAAAAGAAGAAGAAAGTAGATAAGAGGTTGACGAGTAAGGGAATCAATATGGGTGGAAAGATTGAATTTGAAGGTGTCTTTACTTATGAGATTGAGAGTGCTATAAACCGAAATTGAGGTGTCTCTTTCTGAGAGTTCTCATAATTGGTTAGCTATGTTATTCTTAGGAATACCTTTTACATTGAATTTACCTTGTATGGAGTGGACTAAAGAGACAAGGGCCCTTGACCACTAGAAGCTGAAGTGAAAGGTGAAGGTGGATGAATGAATTGAATAGAAACAACTTAACAAGAAAGAGATATTTTAATTCTATAAAACATTAGGGAGGTGCTAAATAATGGTTTTGTCTTATCTTATCAGAATGGAAGAGGCCCAATGACTTAATTATTGAGTTTGGATTCACCTATAATGAATTGATCCAACCCATGAGACAGTAATTATCCATAATAATTAAGGTTGATTAAAAGAGGCCATGAGTGGTTGTAGGCACATATATAATATCTCAAAAACCGTCGCATAAAGGATAAATAAAATTATTTCTTCATTTCCCTTTTTTCACGTAGAAATGCCATAGAGATCTGGAGCTAAACTATGTAAAATCCAAAAATAAAATATGAAACAAATCATGTTGTGAAAATAATTAACATTGGATCACTGCAATCATTTTTCAGATCAATTTAAGAGAAACAATTGAATCTAAATATCTAATCTATTGAATTCATATTTTATAGGATTTGGGAAATGAATCCAATATTAAACATGGCTTGAAATCAGATTGGCCATCAATTGATCGATATGTTGTTAGTTTGGATGAAGATTTAAAAATTATCAAGTTGTTAGATTATTTTGAATTGAAATTGAAGTGGGTGAATTGTGTTGGGTTGAGTTTGCTTGGTGTACTAGTGAAATTTTAGAAGTGATTAAGCTATTGGTTTGTGATGAACCCTCATTGGACTTAGTGAATTGAGTTGGGTCATAGATGGATTTAATCTAGGTCTTTTAATAGGGGTAGATATAAACTGATTCAAGTTTGAATATTTTTGTTTGAATTCAATTCAAATAAAAATAGTTTGGTTTGAGTTTGTCAAATTAAAAATAAAAGTGGTTTGAATTCGATTTGAATAAAAATAATTTAGTTTGAATTTGATTTAAGTTTATGGTTTGAATCTGTCACTCAGATTTATAGTTTAAAGTTATAACTTATCAACAAAACAATATTGTTTTATTTAATGATAAACAAAATGATGTTGTTTTAATAATTGTTTGACAAATCGATATTGAATTGAATAACAAGTCAAATTTGAATCGAATTAAACTATTCATTGGGTTTATAAGTCAGATCAAACTAAACTATATTTTGCTCGTGTTCGATTTGATTTAAAAAATAAGCCAAATGCCTTTAATTTTAATTTGGTTTTTTAATTCAATCTAAACAAATTTAAGTCGAATCAACTCAGTTCAAATCCAGTTCTACTTATTGATACCATGACTTTTGAAAATATTTTTACCGGCATAAAAATAATTCTATTTAGGTATATATTGTAAATATATATTTGATATCTCAAGATATATACTTAAATTTTTTATTTTTATGATAGATTATGGGTTTAAAATATACATTTTTTTAGTAGTACTACTTGAGACTATCTGAACGAAGATGTTGGTCTTTTCTTCGGTCCAATCAATAGAACTGAAACAAGGTCTGAACCATTTCCTTGATGAGTTGGAATACATTAACCTTTAAAACAACTGAAATTCTTTCTTGCCTAAAGCAACAATACTGGGAAGGTAAGGTTGGTCAATGTCGAGAGAATAGTTGTTGTAATTTTATCTCCTGCAAGGCCATTGAAATGGAAATCAATTATATTAAAGTCACCAGCTAGAAGACTTAATTTGCCAGAAAATGGGTCCCTACAAAAGCAAAGGTTTCTTAAATGGTGAGTGACAGCTCACATGAAAGCGAAGCAAAGATCGAAGAAGGACAGGTTCTGGTGTGGAAAAAGCTCATCAAGCACCAAGGGTCAAGTCAGAAATGTGGATACCTGAGTTGGAGACTTTGGAAGTTCAGTTGAGGTAGGTCCTTGGAGTTCAATCAGGTGCATTAACACTCAGATTAGTTGAGTTGGTCACATGGAATTATGATGATGATGATGAAATACTAATTAAATTTGCAATCAATTTGATTTATTAAAATAATAAAAATAGTTATTAAGATGTAACTTCAAAATTTAATCTGAAAGAAAAAATTTAATCTTAAAGTTTAACTTTAAAATTATGTATAGTTTTTACTTTTATAATTGTATTTGACAATTTTTTATATTTTGAAAATGTTGCATAATTCTTTATTTAGAATGGTATCAAAGATATTTCAATATATGCAATAAGATAATTATTAAACAGTTGATCATTTATTCATTTCATATTGATTTTTCACGATTTTTGTTATAGAAAATGTTCTTTCAACATTTGTAACCATATTCTTTATTGAAATAATTGTTGAGCTCTTGGAGTTGTAAATCTACCATAACATAAAAGAATTTTACCTTTTAATGATTCGAAAAAATATATTTAGTGGTTGGAATCACAAATTAAAATCAATAATTAATAAAAAATGTATATATTTTAAAATTTCAAGTGGTGTCAAATGACCCCATTGCTTACTATGAATATGATCATCCCTGAAAGTAATCAAATTATTTTCATGAGAAATAATGAATCTATTATGATAATGTATTATTATTTAATTGTACTATTTATTTTTAATTTAAAATTATTCAATCACATAATAACATTTCATTAGAGATGCATGTAACATTCTGTTCTGATAAATAACGTAAAAACAATAAGTAATCATTTTCAAACCCTCAAAATTTTAATACAAAGTCATTCTTGAAACCCTAATTTTTATGAAAAAGGAATTCTTCTTGAACCCTAAATTTTGTTTTAAAAAATATTAGTTCTAGAAATATCTCTTCTCTCGTTTTCTTGCTCTAGTTTGCAAATGAGCAAGTTAGGTTTTATTTTTCTTGCAAATCTTGAATGCTTTCGGCGATTTTTGGAAATGGGTCAATTTTGTAAACTTGGCCACTGACAAAGGCAACCAAAATAGTAAAAAATGACTATGAGATAGATTCCAAATCTAAAACGTCATATGCAAGCTAAGGACCATCTTGTAATTCAAATGAAAAGTCCAACTCTCTCTTTACACATGGCTCTTAGAAAGACTAAGTTTATTACGTGGGCATGCTTTAGAACCATATCCTTATATCCGAATTGGGTATTGATTCGATTCAAAAACTCGATCAAAGTGATGATAAATTAAATAAATATTACAATAGTTTTTAATTATACGTAATTATTATCAAATAATATGTGATATATATCATTTATTTACTATATAATATGTCATATGTAAGATTGGATTAATCATTAAATTTCAATCAAATCTGATAAAAGAATGGTTTAAAACTGATAGTTTTTTTTCTGACAAACTCATAAATTGGGTAACATTATTTGATATAACAAGAAGACACCCAATGAGTTGAACTTCAATTTTGAAACAGAGATTGAGACATGGTATGGAATCTTAATCATCTATTTATTTACGTGAAACAATCGCTTGAACAATTAGAACAAAATAAAATAAGTTGACATGAAGGAAATGACATGTCATCAACAATGCCAACACACTTTCTCTCTTTCCATAATAAATAAACAAAACTTGATCATGTAGGTTTCAATCTTGAAAAAGAGCTGCCTATATTGGACGTTCATTGTAAGGGGGCGCTAGAGTGAGTGTCGGTGCTCCGTCATCTGAGTGTTGGTGGTGGCCAAAGAGTGATGAGTGCCAAGCCAAGTTCCAAGAAGCCATGAGTCAGCAGGGCCATGAGGGCCAATCTGTCCAGCTAGTGTGCCAGTCTGTGAGCCAGTCTGAGTTGCGGAAAGCCGCGCATGAAAAGCGGCATTTTGATCCGAGATGTTTTGGTCTTTGAATATTTTCCTACACTGTGTAAATGTAATATGAGAAGTATGATTGTAATGAGAGAATTGTAAAAATTCATTGTATTGATTTTCTGGAGGGAGAGTGTGATTCCTCAAACGAGATGAGCGCCTGAGACTGCCACAATAACAAATGCTCATAAGCCTCTTTAGGGGGGAGTGACTAGTCTCACTTGGGCACACGTTAGCCAGAGGGCACGTGGCCAAGGTAGACGATGTTGTTTGCCATCGCGATGACTTGGGTTTGTTGCTTGGTGGATGCCCCTTGTCCACCTTCACCAATGTACTTTTCGAGATGGGATATGAATGAGATAAATAGACCGTTTTCTTATGATTGTCTCGATTTTATTGTTTATGTTGTGAATGAGCTTTATTATGCTTGAGTGTGGCATTGTGATTGATTTATCGAATATTATACATATTGCTTTTGATTAAACGAGCTGCGATATGTTGCGATAATCTGAGTTGGCTAACCGTTATGTGCGGTATTCGTATTTTACGTAGATATATGAGTTGAGTGCTTGGAGAAGTCCGAGTCAAGTGCACCACGGTGTCGGTTTTGCGATGCTCAAAATCTGACCCTGTGACATTCATCATAGACACTGCACAAGTTTTCCTTGCTGCCGTTGTAGTCTGCACAAAGCCTTGGGCTTGGAGGTCGTATATGCCCAGCTAACTTGCATAAGTCCATCAAAAGAAGCATAAGATATTGGGCTCCTGTGAGTCAAGAGCAACCGCTCTTGCTTGGTACTAATCGCTCTACTCTTACAATATGACTAACCGCTGACAAAAAGAACCGAATTGCGGTTCGGCTGGTTGTAGTGATACCCAGTTCACGTGTTGCCAGAGCGTGAACTACAAGCTAACTGGGAAGTTGATTTGGCGAAGAAGTTGGAAGACTATCTCTTGAAAGTTTTCCGGTCAAATTAATGATTCTGAACATCTCATCCCCCCGGTGAATTCTTCTTTGCCTTCTTCAGTTGAATTTGTCTTTTGAATAGCTTTTTTTTTTTTTTTTTTTCCTTTTTGTGTGTGAATTTCAGAGTTCAAATTTTGGTAGGGATTTTATAAAAATTATTTTGTTGTTGTTAGCCTGGCCTGATGATCTGGGCATGAATTGGGATTTCTGATGTTGAACTTCAAATTATATTCATAAGGTATAGTTATGTGAATAGCCTTGAATGAATTTCTGTATATGTTTTATGTGATGGGATAAAAATATGAATGTCATGTAAATGCCTTTGTTTGGCTTCTGATAGAGACATATGTGAAGAAGAAGGTTAAGGATGTTATGCCTACTGCTACTGGACATGAGCGGGAGGAGCTTGAAGCTGAACTTAGGTAATTTTTTATTTAAATGCAGTTTGGTTTGTTGTGAAATGTTATATATAAACATAAAGGCAAATTTTGTGATGAAGAAATGGTTAAACATAAAGCCAAAGGTGTATGATTTCAGTGAACGTGTTACGTGCTCGAAGGAATCGAGCTCTCGCTCGACCTCTACCCCATCGCGGAATGCTTATAGATGGTGAGAAGCTCTCAAGAAGATATGGAGTAGCTGGAAAACAATTACAAATTTTAGAGTGAAATCAAAGTCTGCTTTTTATTTATTTTACTGTTGTTTATATACATCCTAAGAGTTTTACATGATGCGTAAAATTATGGTAACAAATTCAAATGTGCAACGTGAAACAAATAACTTGCCATTAACTCCTAAAGAAAAGCATGCCACTAAGAAATAACCTGCCATAAACTCCTACAGAAAAGTACGCCACTAACTCCTAAAAATAACAGGCCACTATTTTCTGTAAGTCTTGTGGTAAGACACGTAACAGAACGTTTTTGCAACTTCTTTTTATCATCAAACTATCCCCATGAACACTTTTACATCATTTTGTTCAACAGCTACTCTAGTAAATTATCACCAAAAGTTTTCAGCTGTTAGAAACTTATAATGTTTTCATTCTATGTAATATTGTTTTTCATAACTAGTCGTCAGAAGGAAATTATCTTGGCCTAAATGTTATATGAAGTATTGTTTTAATTGATGGTGGCCTGGACTGGCCTTGAGTCTTAGGATATCTACATATTTGGGTGGTCTGAAGAAAAAGAAGAACAAAAATCAAATTGGAGTAAGAAATGAAGCAGCCTTGACTAATTTTATTCCTTCAATTTGTTTATGTGCGTCTAAAGTGAATCCTCAGATAATTGCCGAATAACAACAGACCGACTCAGTCAACATCAGCACATTCCGTCCGATTCGTATCCCCTAACCGCGCTATCATTACTTCTCATAACATAAACAACAGTCCCGTTCAAGTACAGGTTCTGAAAAATCAAGCCAAACGGAAGAGGACGTGTATGTGTTCTCCTACGACGCACCCTGGCTCCTTCCGATGCAGCCTTCATAAAAATTTTAATTCGTCAGAGTGTCAGGTTTCCAATTACATGCCAAATAATCGGCTACATGCTAGGAGATCGGTTATGACAAACTCGCTGGTTAGGATTGGAGGAGTAGAGGGAGATTTGGTCAGGAGAGCTTTGGCGGCTTTGATTCGGCCGTCCTCTCACCAGCAAAGACGGCGCGCCGCTTTCCAGCCTCGGCAAAGCCGCTTATCTATAATGGACAAACGAACATCAGCTTCACTCCCTTTCACCATTATTTTCCTCTGTTTATTTTCCATGCTCTGTGTTTGACGTATTATGAGCAGCATCGTTTCTGTCCGCTGTTCTTTGGATACGTCCCGTGAAGCCTGGTGGTTTGTGCTCTTTTAAACTTTTTCTTCTTTACAGAATATGTGTTTTTGTGCACTTATTGTGTTGGTTCATTTTTGAAAGCAGCCTGACCTCATTGATTTTCTTTGGATATTTTCCTCTGGAGGCTGATGATGAGGGCCCGTGGCTACTAGGAGGTGAAATGAAAGGCGATGGTAGATGGATGAGTTGGATAGAAGCAGTTAAACGAGAATGAGATATTTTAATTCTATAAAACATTAGGAGAGATGCTTTGGAATGGTTTTCTCTCTGTCTTGTCAGAAAGGGAGAGGCTCAGTAACTTATCTATTGGATTTGGATTCATCCATAATTGATCGACTCAACCTATGTGACATAACTATTGAGAGAGATTATTAGCGGTTGGACACATATAGTATGTCTTAAAAACCCTTGCATAAAGGATGAATGCAATTATTTCTTACTTCTCCTTTTCTTCATGAAAAAATGCCATAGAGATTCAGTGTCAGAATGCATAAAATTTAAAAACAAAATATAAAACAAATTGTATTGTTGTAGTCATTTTTTGGATCAATCCAAGTGAAAGAATCAAATTTGGATATATAATTTACTGTATTTATATTTTATAGAATTGAAGAAATAAATCCACCATTAACCATGGTTTGAAACTAGACTGATCATCAGTTGTTCGATCCATAATTGATTCGAATGAAGTTTTAAAAATGATCAAGTCGTTAGATTGTTTTGAATTGAAGTTGAAATGGGTGAATTGTGTTAGGTTGAGTTTGTTCGGTTTAAAATGTCAGCAATCCAGTATTAGTGAAATTTTAGAAATGTTTAAGCTATTGGTTTGGAATGAACCCTCAATGGACTGAGTGAATTGAGTTGGGTCAAAGATAAGTCTAATCTAGGTATTTATTATAGGGGTAGATATAAACCGAGTCAAGTTTGAATTTTTTTTGTTTGAATTCGATTCGAATAAAATAGTTTGGTTTGAGTTTGTCAAGTTAAAGATAAAGTGGATTGAATTTAATTCGAATAAAAATAATTTAGTTTGAGTTTGATTTAAGTTTATAGTTTGAATTTGTAACTCAAATTTATAGCTCAACTTCATTGTTTGAATTTACAAACATTCAATCTTGAAAATTCATTATCAAAGCGCATGTTAAGAATCTAAACATTCAATTGATTGTCTACTAATAGAACAAACTCTATTAATAAAACTCGTTTGGATATCAATTTCTTTGTTTTGTCAACAGCAAAAAATTATACGTTTGGACTTTAAAATGTCATTAAATAAACAACACAAAATTCAATTTATTAAAATAATTATTGAGTTCTTAGAGTTGTAAATCTACAATAATATAAAAGAATTTCACCTTATAATGCTTTGGAAATATAAATTTAGTGGTTGTAATTACAAATTAAAATAAATAATTAATGGACAATGCATATATTTTAAAATTTCAAGTAGGGTCAAGTGATGCTATTGAATATCAAGAATATAATCACCCAGGAAAGTAATCAAATTATTATTTTATTTTTAATTTAAAATTATCTAATTGTATGATAACATTTTATTATAAGTTCATGTAACATTCTATACTGATAAATAACGAAATAATAATAAATAGTCATTCTTATATCCCCAAAATTTTAATATAAAGTCATTGTTGAAACCATATGATCAATAATGAGAGGGTTTATAATGCTCCCAAAACTTATTCTAATCTCTCACAATTCCATGCCTAAAATTTCAGCTCCAAACTAACATCAAAGTCTCCAAATTCATGCAATTTTTCACCCAAATCCAACACTAATTCATCACCAAGAAAGGTAGTGAAATGAAGATCACTCAACACCAACAAACATAAATTAAAATGTTGCAAGAAAACAAACCTAAAACATAAATGAATTCTTTCACCAACTTGAGAGTAAACCAAGGATAAAGGAAATTCCACCATCAAGGTTCTTCCACCATCAAATTCCTTTTTGCAAATGAAAATTTGGATAAAGGAAAATAAAAATTCACATGAGCAACCAAAGCTTCTCTAAGTTTTCATCTCATCAAAAGCTACTCTTACAATGAAAATGTTGTCTTTTATAGGCGAGTCATAACCATGGTTAAAAATAAGCTAACCCTAATTAACTTAAAATATAATACAAGTTAAATAAGAGAAAATATTAAAAGATATATTGCAAAAGTATTTAAAGTTGTCTAAATATTAATTACAATGCAAAAATTGTAATATAAATAAATCTAAAATATTATATCTTGCATGCTTGTATTTTCCCTTGATTAATTTACCTTGGATTCGAATCTTCAACTTGAGTGTTTGATTTGATTTGATTGTTCAAATTCAATCCAAAGAGTCGTTGACACTCGAATCTATGTTGGAATTCATTAGAAGCTCAAAAATATCAAAGTTGGAGCATTAGAACAAGTTTGGAATCAATAGCATGCAAAACTAGCTTGAAAATGCAAAAAAAAAATAATCATGTGGAAGGCAGAATCCAAGTGTTGTGGCATAGGAGTGTGTGCACATGCATGCACGGACATCGTACAAGATCGCGCGCACACATGCAGGCAGTGCACACTGCAACAGCTTGCTTGCACCGACAAAGCAACAACCATGGGCTCACAAGGGAGTGCATGTGGCCGTGCGCGCCACGACATTTCTTCCCTTAAGTATTTTCTGCTCGATTCTCATCCGATTTGATTTCCCTTTTTTTTTTTCTTGGCTTCATATGAAGCCATTTGATAAAGTTAGACTCTTTGATGTGCCCTTTTTTTATTGTTGTTGAGCCCAAGCATGATCCGAAGGCTTTAGGAAAAATATTGCTAGATGATTCAAAATCTCTTTTGAATGCTTTGATCAAATTCGAATGAGCTTGTTTTTCTCTTTTTGATGGCTTGGAAAGACTTGTTTTGGCTTGAGAGATAATTTGGAGGCGTCAACGCATGAATCGGTGATGACATTTCTGAAATCACACTTGGATTCGGATTTGGATACATATTAGGTTCAAATTGATAATGGTTGTGTTGGACTAGCATTTGTAATGACTCATATATGTCATCTTCATGATAAATAATGACTTTGAGACATCTTGACTCTTTCACGATTTGCATTTCCCAAATGGCAAAAAGTAACAAACTAACATACAAATTATTTAATGTGTTGTGGAAAAAATGTTGGAAATTTCAATAACACAACTTAAAGATATTAATTTCATGAAGTCAAACATAATGTCATTATATTTTATTTTTTTATTAAAATAAAAATTTGTCAAATTATAAAATAATTACCTTTATTATATCATTTATAATTAAAAAAAAAAACCAAACTGGGGTCCAACGGTTTCATCTTTTAAACCTTAAAATTTTTTTATTTAAATACCTATTAATATTTTTTTTAAAAATAGGAATCGTTTATTTATGTTTTCATTCTCTTTATTTGTGCATCGACATTTGTGGAATCAATGTGTGTATAAGGTCGACATATTTTAATCTTGCCTTTGTTTCTGCAGTAATTTTTGTTTTTCAGGCTTATGAGATCTCTTTACCAGCAACATCAAGTGTGAAAGTTAGAGGCCCAATAACATATTGTGCAATAAAAGACAACACTTACTATTAGAGGATCTTCTGCTGAGTTATTCTTGTAATTTATATTTTGATAAATGAACTTATTTAATTGACAAAGGGCAAAAAAAAAAAAAAAAAATGGTAAACTTCCAATAATATTGTATTCTCAAAGGAGTAATACTTCAATGTTTTCTAATTGACAAAACTGACCTTGAAGATGATTATTTGATATTATAACATAATTTGACATATTTCACCTTGTAGGCTATTATTTGACAATACAAGATATTGCAATAACAAACAACCCACGGCCATCTCATGAGGTATTTTCCCTATTAATAAATTATTAGACAAATCCAATTTTTTCAATAATTTCATGTCACCAAGTGACGAGGGAATGCAACCGTCTAAAGCATTTCTGGACATGTTTAAATAATGTAGCATTGGTAAATAAGCTCCAATTTCTGTTGGAATATGCCCATGGAAAGAATTGATGGATATATCTAATGTACTCAAAGATAGGTGATAATCAATTGGCAATTGCAAAGGCCCTGAAAGAGAATTATTAACTATATAAAGTGTTTCTAGGTTGGGGTTGTTGTTCAACAACCAAATTGGAAACTCTCCCTTCAAATTAAGGTTGTAGAGATTAACCTCTTCTAAGTCATGTTGATTGTAGAGGAATTTAGGAAAGGAATCATTGAGTAACTCAGGAAATGAATTATTATATCCATATGCACCTAATATGATGGACTTTAATTGAAATTTTGGGGTCAAATATTGTGACTCAATTCCAACATAAATTTCATTCTCCCGACCATCGAAGGTCTTCAGCTTTGAGTGGTTAAAAAATGGTTCAAGAGAAATTGGAATTTGAAAATGATTGTTTCCAAGTAGTAAGTGTTGGATAGATGTTAGCACCATAAGGGGAGTTGAGGACATGTCTCCAGTAAATTGATTAGATCTGATATCAAATACTTCAAGGGAAGTCAAGTTTGCAAGGCACCAAGGCAAGTTACCTCCCAAATCACTGTCTAGAATGTGTAAGTCTCGGAGATAAAGTGACTTACAAATTCCTGAAATAAAAAATGTCATAATGGAATTATAATCATGAAATTTGATACACCAATAATTTTTGGTTGAATTGCAAGCTAAACTTAATTAAACTTGTAAAGGAGAAAGAGAAGTATTAACCTTGCTCAAGAATCGTATTTGTTAAACGTGTTCCACGCAGCCATAAAGTCTGAAGGGTATTAAACGATCCATTGAATATCCAAAGAAAATTGTTGCCAAGATGAGTTCTAGAAATTTTCAAAAATTTCAAATTGTTGAAAGTGGCGAAATCTGCAAACATTAATAATCAAAACTAGTCATTTGGCGAATGTTATTAAATACCAGAATGTTATTTTTATTGAAGTAGTGTGCATATGAACTATCTTTTATTAGCATGCTGTTATTTTTATTAAAGTAGGGTGCACATGAATTAAAGTAGCATGCTGTAACAAAATTAATTGAAATGTCCCAAACCAATTGACTTACATTTTAAAATAGAAATTTTATCATTTATTAATATTATAAATGATAATATTAATATTTTTTTAAAATTAGAATAGATTAATAAATGAATTATACTAGAAAATAATGTTATCACTATTAATATTACAAATAATTATAATATAAATGTTATTTTGAAAATTATAATCAAACAATTAATAAACAATACTAGGCAATAAATTAATGCATTATGAAATTTGTATAAATAATTTGTTTATGTAAGTAATAATATTCAAAATTAATATTTAAAACTTTTCCATTTTAAATTTAGGCTTAAGCCATAAATAAGAAATGTCTTATTTTATTTTAAAAACATAATATGAATGAAGCAATTGATTGTAAATATATTCTAACCTTGGTCGAATAAAGTGTCGTTGATGTTACTATTCCGAATATCAATAGACTCAAGAGAAGTCATTCCTCCAAACATTTGAAAAAAGTTGTTTTTTATAACAATGCCATTCATTACTAAACTTGTCAAATTCTTGAACATAGGCAATACTACACATAAAAAAAAAAAATATATGTGTTAAGGAATTAAAGAAGACACTTCATAAACTAATAGTGTATAGAATATGGTCACTGTAAAAGGTTATAAAGTATTTTTTATATTATTATTGGTTCTAATAATAAATTCAAAATAATTGTATTACATTATAATCATAAATTAAGGGTGCTATAGGCTAAAATAAATTTTACACTTTTAACAACATTATTTAAAAATTAATTTACTTTAATATCCTTGTTAGTGACTATTTTAACATGTCCACTAAAAAATTAATTTCAGCAACATTAAATAAAGATGTTTTCAGTTTAATTGGGGTGAAATATAAAATGTTCAATTAAAGAATCTATAAATCATTCTCACTAAATCTTTTATTATGAAACCAGAATTCTATGTTTTTCATTTTATTTTGTTGAAAAGGCAAAACAAATTTTAGTGAAGTTACAAAGTGTGAAAGCTAACATTCAAAATGAAAAGGATGCGTTTTTCCCAAGTAATTTTGAGAATAATTTAAAGTAATGGGCGTACCATAATTAGGAAATCTTCCACAAATTAAGATTAATTTGTGCAACACTGTTTTCTGGAAAGGAATTGACTGGTTTTAAATTAATGTTGCATGGAAAGACAAGTATTTACCTTGCTCAACTGTCTTGCTTGTGAGATTACAATTAAAAAGCTTCAAAGACTCAAGGGAATTGCTTGATCCATTCAATATCATGGGAAAGTTTTCGAGAGTCATATCACCCATATTCACACGTTTTAAACTATTGATTGTAGACAAAACTGCAAATATAAATCATCTTATATCATATTAATTGGTAGTTAATTACTTGATGTCATACCAAATTTCAATAAAATGATTAAATTAACATAGAAGAAGAGTGAAAAACTTACCTTTATTTAAAATATTTTTGATATCACTATTGAAAATTCATAAATATGTCAAATTCTTAAAAGTAGACAATTTTACATAAGCAAAAGAACTATATAAGTGAAAATAAATACGATACATCCTAAACATTTATATAAATTAATGTTTTATAGTATTGAACAAAACAAATTATAAGAAAAAAAAAAGCCTAATCAAATCAATATTGGTAATATGAATGATCTATGAGACTAGAGTTTATCTATTTAGTTAAACACTAATTGAGTGTGGCAAACCAATTAACTAATATGCTAAGTTAGAAATTGTTATCATTATTAATATTATAAACTACAACAATATAAATATTATTTTGAAAATTATAATCAAACAATTAATAATCAATACTAGCCAATAAATTAATGTATTATGAAATTTGTATAGATAATTCGTTTATGTAAGCAATAATAATTAATATTTAAAACTTTTCTATTTTAAATTTAGGCTTTGGCCATAAATAAGAAATGTCTTAATTTATTCAAAAAACATAATATGAGTGAAACAATTGTTTGTAAATATGTTCTAACCTTGGCCAAATAAAGTGTTGTTGAAGCTACTACGACGAATATCAATAAACTCAAGAGAAGTAATTCCCCCAAACATTTGAAAAGAGTTGTTTTTTAAAACAACGGCATCCATTACTAGACTTGTCAAATTTTTGAACGTAGGCAATGCTACACATAAAAAAAAAAATACGTGTTAAAGAATTAAAAAAGACATTCCATAAACTAATAGTGTTTAAAATATGGTCACTATAAAAGTTTATTAAGTATTATTTATATTATTATTGGTCCTAATAATAAGTTCAAAATAATTGTATTACAATATAATCATAAATTAAGGGTACTATAGGTTAAAATAAATTTAAAATTTTCGTTAAAATGATAAAAACTAATTGATATTTTATCTAATAAATAAATTGAAAATTAAACTTTTATTTTTTGACTTCTTGGGAGATTATCAATTTAGGAAAACTAATTTTACAAACAACAGTAAAAGACCCTAAGTTATAAAATTTATTTTGAAAGAAAATAAGGAAAAGACAGTAAGTTACAAGAAAACAAGGCCACTTGACATCTTAATTCTGTTAAAATTAATTGTTTGATGACATTTAGTGTAGTACCATTATTATTCAAAGGTCAAAAGATTTTATTTCCATCTAAGCTTTGCATAAATGACAAAATCCTTTTTATTAAGTTTGGAAAAGCCCAATTTTTTTATAAAATTATTCAAAAGACAAAAATACCCTCAAATTAAATAATATTTTATCTCTAAAATTTTATTAAAATTTTTTTTACTTTAATTTATATCAATTAGAATTAAAAATAATAAAAAAAATTTATTAGTGTAAATATATATTTGAGTTAAGTTGCAACTATATTCTAACCTTTATCATAAATAGTATCATAGAATTTACTCTCCTGGATTTCAATAGACTGAAGAAAAGTCATGCCTCCAAGCAATTGAAGAAAGTTGTTGTGAATAACAGTGTTCAGGATTTTTAATTTTGTCAAATCCTTGAATGTAGATAATTCTACACATAAAAAAAGAAAATTTGTAAGGGAAATAAAAAAGACATTTTGTAGACAAATTTTATATATGAATATGATTACCGAAAAAATTATCAAGTATTTTTCATATTATTGGCTTTAATAATAATTTGAAAATAATTGTATTATAATCATAAATTTAAATAAATTTAAATTTTTAATGACTTATAGTTAAAATGATAAAAACTAATTAATATTTTATCTAACAGTTAAAATGGTTAAATATGAATTTACTTTTAATACCCTTGTTAGTAACTATTTTAACATGTCCACTAAAAAATAATTTCAGCAAGACTAAATAAAGTTGTTTTCAGTTTAATTGGTGTGAAATATAAAATGTACAACTAAAGAATTTATAAATCGTTCTCACCAAATCCTTTATTATAAAACTAGAATTCAACGTATTTATTCTATTAGGGAGATTATTAATTTAACATTTTTTATTTTCTATTAGGGAGATTATTAATTTAGTACAACTTATTTTGGATACAATAAAACTTAAATAAAATGACCATTTAACACCTAAATTCTATTAAAATTAACCCTTTTGATTACATCTACTGAAATACCCTTGTTAATGGCTATTTTAATTAGACATATAATATTAAAATGTTTACTAGAAAATAATTTCAGTTGTTTTCAGTTTAATGTGTGAAAAATATAATATTGTACATTTAAAAAATATCTAAATTAATTTTCAATTTATTGTCACTAAATCCTTTATTATAAATCAAAATTCAATGTTTTTCATTTATTTCTATTGAAAAGACAAAACAAAATTTACCAAAATCATTTAATTTTCTTTTTCGTTAGGCAACATTAATGTATTTACCATGACTAGGAAGCCCTCCACTAATATTACAATGTCGGAGTCGAAAATCTTGTAGGGATGGCAATGACCTCAATGTCTGTAACAGACTGCTTCCATCATTGATATTCACATTTATTAGATAAAGGAAATATAAATTCCTCAAACTTGTGTCTCCTGTATGTGAAAAGATTCAAACACAACTATTTTCAATGTTTTCTCATTAAAAAAAATAAAGTTCTTTAAACTTATTTAAGGCATAAGAATATATTTGTAATATAAATACCACTTTTAAACCAAAAGATGATAAATACATGTGCTTGTGTGCCATTGTGCATCTCATAAAGGAAAATTGTAGGAAAACAACGACAAATGTTAGATTATTAAATTAGGTTTTGGTGTAAATTTATTAAAAAATTATGTCATCAATACCTTCGGAGAATACAATTTTGTTAATCTCATCTCCCCCCATGAATAATACCTCTAAGTTGCTCAAAGAGACCAAATCTGAGAATAGTTAAAATAAAGGAAAGTTGCATATAGTAAGTATTCAATGTGCAAATCCTTCAAACTACTCAAGATAGACAGAAAGAGAACAACAACACCCATAAACATTTTTTATATTATTTAGAAATATTTCTCTTAAAGATGAAAGACCATTACTTCTAATTTTTTAAATGATAATTTTTTTATTTTAATTTTAGATTAGGTTTTCAAGTTGGACAGTGACGTTTTTTCAAATTGACTAAGCAAAAAGGAGCCACACATAAAATCCATTAAAAAAATTAAAAATGAGAAGCAAACTTACCTTGTAGATTAAATGTTCCTTTCAGTCCAATGTCATACAAATGTAGTTCTTTTAATGAAGAGATAGTAGACACATATGATATGATGCTATGGTCGAAGATGTTACCACTTAAATCAAGATACTCCAAGTTGCTTAACCTTGAAACTAAAAAAAATCCAATAACATCAACAACAACAACAACAACAACAACAATAATAACACAACCTGTAGAACAATACCATTAAGATGGTTTAGTTCTCTAAATTGATTATGAGCTAAACTTAAATTCTTGAGAGATGAATGCTCGTTCAAAGCTGATAAAATATGACTATCATTAAACATATTGCCACTGATGTCTAGACCCTGAAGATTATTCAAGTGTGATAATCTTTCAAAACCTGTAAAACAAATCTTATTAATAAATTAAATTTAATAAAGTAAAATCAGCATACTTTAAATTAACTTATTATAAGGATGGACAGTAAAATACCTTCATTTTTAACACAACCTGCTATAAGATTGTACCTTAAATCAAGTGTTTTCAATTCTTGGAAGGGAGAAAACAAAGAAACATTTAGGTTCCACTCTCCTAGTCCCCATTTTCTTGTATATGATAGATCAAGACCTATCACTCTACCTGTTGTGTTGCATTGAACTCTTGCCCATTGACAACAATCTAATGAATTCCTCTCTCCCTCAACCCAATCTTGAAGTAAATTAGGATCATTGAAGGACTGTTTAAGTTGCAAAAGAGCAAATCTCTCTTGCTCTGAACAACTCTCAATCCTCCATTTTCTGGATGAAATAAACATTAACAACAATATCAACCACACCCTCACACATTTTAACTCCATCTCTAAAAAATAATACACTAATCTCTTTGTTTTTGTGACTACCAAGAGATTGGCTTTGGGTATTTATAATATGGAGACATGTTGAATGTCTTTTTCAACTTATTTTCTTTTCTCATTTCCTCTTTCATGGCCATTATATCTATTCTTTGTTAATCTTATTTATGAGACCAAATAACATGGTTTTACACTTGACTTATAAGTATAAATTCACTTTCCACAAAATTGAATAACATTGTTGAAAACATGAGTCTTTCCATGGTTTTTTTTTTCCAATGGGCTAAACAAGTCAACTAGTCAACACAAATGCTTTAATTTGCCGCTTAAGAAGGGTTGGAATTATTTATGATAATAATAGACTTTTTTAAGGCTCAATGTACATGATACAATTTCCCTTTCCTCACACTAATTTGTTTTTCATGAACTCAGTGTATAAGACACGCACATCAACACATTTTCTTCTAATTATTTAAACGCCAAATGACTATATCGCACCCATAGTTTGATGAATCGACAAATTCCCACCCTTTAAATTTGAATAAATTATTTTTCTACCCATTTATTAATTTCTTAAAGAATTTTGTTAAATTTTTAAACCCTCAAACTAAATAATATTTTATTCCTAAAATTTATTATATTGTTTACCTATATTTTATATTAAATTCAATGAAAATAATAAAAAATAAATTTACAATTAATTGTTGTTGCCAACATTCGTGGCTAGCATGTGCAATTCTAATTGAGAATTGCATTGATTTAGTGTAATTTAATTCCAATTGAGAATAATAATACAGTTGTTTATTTTTAATTTATAGAATAATTGCATTTACTATATCATGTCACTTATTGCTTCTAAGTTGTCGACAACATTCATGGCCAGTGCATGCGATTCTAGTTGTGAATCGCACTGATTTAGTATGATTTAATTCCAATCAAGAATAATAATATTGTTAATATAAGTAAACATTATATCTTTCCTTTTATTTTCTTATTTTCTTATTTTATACTTTGATGTACAACTCATAAATGTGATCTTCATGACAAAGAAATGATTGAAACACTTAACTCTTTCCACAATTTATTTTTCCAATTGAACAAATAGTCAACTAGTCAACACATTCAATATTCCATAAAAGAAAGGTCGGAAAATCCAATAACACGGCTCAAAGATATTAATTTTATGAACTCATACATAATGTCAATTTATTTTATTTTTTGTATTATAAAATAATATTAATAACTTATTAAATTATTATATTTATTATATCATTTAAGATAAAAATTTATAAAATTAAATAACCTTGGTGAAAAATCAATTATAATTAGTCATAAATGTCAATTTACTGATGAAGATCATCATGAGTATTTCCATGGTTTCTTTTCCAATGGGTCAAAAAGTCAATTAGTCAATCTGAATGATTTAATGTGTCGTGTAAGAAAGGTTGGAATTATTTATGATAATAATATACTTATTTAAGACTTGGTGCACACGACATGACTTCCTTTTCCACACACTAGTTCATTTTTCACGAGTCAAGTGTACAAGACACGCACATTAGGACATTTTCTTCTAATCATTTAAAAGCCAAATGAATATGTCCCAACCATGGTTTGATGAATTAACAAATTTCCATCTTAAAAATTTGAGATAACTATTTTTATGCTTGTCTATTAAATTTTTTTAAAAAATGTTTATTTTTTATAAAATTATTGAAAAGACAAAAAAGCCATCGAACTAAATAATACTTTACTCCTAAAATTTTATTATTTTTTTACCAATAATTTATATTAAATTCAATTAAAAAAATATCAATTAATTGTTGTCGATTACATTTGTGGCCAATGTATGCGATTTTAGTTGAGAATCACACCGATGTAGCATGACTCATTCATTTTCCTTTTTTATTTTCTTTTTCATGGTTATTATACATTTTATTAAATTTTGATTGACTGACTGACAATAATAATACATTAATTAGAGATTTGATATCAATCATTTGGAAAGCCTTACAATAAGTTTAAGAAATACATTTGTAGTTCTGCTTATATTATCTCTTTGAACTATGTATAAAAATTAAAAATTTTGTTACACAGATGTAATTATACTGATTCGTCTCATAAATATTATAATGTGTAAAGAGGTCAACTTATGAGACTAAATAGCACAGTTTTAGACTTGACTTATCTATGCAACTTGAAGTTCAAGTTGGTACATTCACTTTTCACACTTTTATTAGCATTAATCAATCAACTATCTTAATCCCACATTCCCCACAACATTGAGTAGTTAAATGTAAGTAAGAGAGATTAAAAATGAGACTTTTAGGGATTACCCTTCTGAATTACATTTTTATTACAAGAGTAAAAGTGAGAACAATTTGGTAAATTATATTTACTCTCTAAGAATGTCCAATTTAAAATAAATTATAAATTAATTAAAAACTAATTAAAAAGCCATCATGGGTCTTTCCATGGTTTTTTTTTTTTAATAAGGCAAAAAAGTCAGTTAGTCAATACATAAATTATTTAATATCCCTTTATTAAACATATAACTTGGGAGACTTGATGGATAATAATTTCATATTGGAAAACACTATTGTGATAGCTCATAAATATCTTGTATACTCATGAAGACTATCACAAATCAATACAATTTCCACAAATTATTCAAAGTAGGAGAAAGTCTTGGAAGAGCAATTGGAAAAACCAATCATCACTGCTCAAATCCATAACACAAATAGTACAAAATTTTTATATTATTTTATCTTTATTTTCTTCTTTTAATTATTTAAACTAAATAAAGGCTAGTAAAAAAGGTTGAAAAATTAGACTAAACCATTCAAAATTGTGATTTAATTGTTTATGATTGAGTAGACAGGAATAAAATAGTACCATCCCTTTTTGTTATTTTAATTAACTAAACAGTCAAATGAAAATATTTTCACTCTTCTATCAATCCCATTCTAAAATCTTCAATAAACCTGCCCCACCACCTTGATTAAATTTCCCATGATGATGAGTACAATGACGAAGACTCCAACAAACTATCAATAACAACCAAGCCACCACTCAATGGCATCACTATATGCATTTCCACCTAATCAATGTTCCTATTATCCACCATCATGGCATAACCAAAAACCTCTCCCACCACCACTACCACGACCACCACGACCACCATCACCACCCTCATCTGACAACACACCATTGCCACTGATTGTAGGAGTGTCATATGCCTCTCATTCTCCCGTGTAATGCCTTGTTACTATCCCCTTCTAAGTGATTGTTTCAAATTCAAAGAATATAATCGCCAGATATTTACATTCTTCTGTTACAACAATTAGTGGGGCTTAACCCAGTGCATTGCAACAATGACCTATTCAACATTATGCGTTTTTGTTAAAAAATATTATATTATATTTATTTATTTATTTACTGTACTTTCTTACTAAGATATTACTTTATAGCATAATATATATTTCATCACCTCTGATAATTATCTTTGATGTTCTTGTTATATATGTGGTACTGGTAATCAGTGTTTTGATTCTTAAATACGTAAACAAAATTTATTATAGAATATTATGTATAATTAGGTTTTAACCTATGTTTTTAAACTCAAATTGTATCAATTGGTCAAACTGGTTCGGATCAATGTTTTGCATTGGGTGCAAGTTGAACTAATCAAATCACATCAAGTGTTAAAATCAATATGTTTTATAAAATTTTATAATTGTTGAAACTTGGTTCGAATTTATATGATAAGAAATATGCATCACATATCACATGACAATTATGTTGTTCTAATGTTTGATATGAATGTTGGTTTTCATCACTTAACTTGCTTGATGGATTGAATCCTTTCTTATCCCCTCTTGGCAAATTCAAAACGACTTTATTGATGTTTTCGAAAGCTTCAAACACCCAAAAATATTTTTGGGATGGCACGAAGGCAATTCATGGTAAATCGACCCTCAACAGAGCATAAAAGAGCGAAAAAATACAAAAAAGGTAAAAGTTGCATGCTATAATTGATGTGTAGGTAAATCGACCATTGCTTGTTATAGAGTAAGGAGTATCCTACATCGCCTGGGGGAGGGCCTATGGAGTGGTTTATAAGGGTGTAGACACCCTCACTTGGCAAGTTGGGTTTCCAAATTGAGTTATACCTTGCCCTATTCCACATTATTTAGTATCAAAGCTTAGGTGTTCCTGACACTTTATCTACGTAGGTGCTTGTGGGGCCCCATGGTGATGGCCCACATCTTATAAGAGTGGGGCCCTTTGTGAGGATGTAAAGCCCGGATGAGATAGAGTATGATGTGTAGGTAAATCACCTATTACTTGTTATGGAGTAGGTAAATGGCTCATTGCTTGTTGTGGAGCAAGAAACATCCTACATCGCTTGGGAAAAGGCCTATGGAATAGTTTATAAGGGTGTAGGTACCCTCACTTGGCAAGTCGATTTTCCAAATTGAGTTCTACCTCGCCCTATTCCATATTCTTTGGTATCAGAGCCTAAGTACTTCTAGCACTTTATTCACGTGGGTGCCTATAGGGCCCTATGGTAGTGGTCTACGTTCTGTGAGAGTAGACCTTTTATGAAGTTGTAAAGCCTGGATAAGGTGAAGTATGATATGTAGGTAAATCACCCATTGCTTGTTGTAGAGTAGGGAACGTCCTACATCACTTGGGGGAGGGCCTGTGGAGTGGTTTATAAGGTTATATGCACCCTCACTTGGCAAGCCAATTTTCTAAATTAAGTTCTACCTTGCCCTATTTCATATCATTTGGTATTAGTGCCTAGGTACTCTTAGCAATTTATCCACATAAGTACCTACAGGGCCTGTAGTGGTGACCCACATCTTATAGGAGTGGGGTCCTTTGTGAAGACACAAAGCCCAGATAGGGTGGAGTATGATGTGTCGGTAAATCACCCATTGCTTTTTGTAGAGAAAGGAGCGTCCCACATCACCTGGGGGAGGGCCTATAGGTTGGTTTATAATGGTGTAAACACTTTCACTTGGTAAACTAGTTTTCCAAATTGAGTTCTACCTTGCCTTGTTCCACATCAAACTTATACTTAGTTGTGTTATGTGCCATATATTGATTAGAGCAATGAGGTTGGTTTTTCTTCCGTTCAAGGATTGCACCTAAATAAGACACATATTTACCTTTATTCCCATGGAAACAACAAAACAATTCATTAATTTCTTCTTCCATATTATTGGCTTCTAAGTCATAATCTATAAGACCTACCACATCCGTTCAGAGACTGCTCCCAATAAAGAACCTTCCAGAGCTCCTCTACTATAACTTTCATGATGAAAGAGAAAAAGATAGCCTATCAACTTAGTCCTTGAACTAAGTCCTTCCCATAGCTACTTTGGATGCTACAATGTCCTCTTAATTAGAAATACTTTTCAATATGTTTGGCTCATTGTGATATCAGAATCTACCTCAACGATGTAATCAAATGAATCGAGAGAATATGATCTTGATTATAGCTCACCTGATTTTTGAACGGCTTAGTGGCGACTGATTGAGTCGATTTCAAGATGAAAACCATCAGTATATTGTCGTTGAAAATACTAAATCCATAGACAGAATTTTGAGTTATTTTGTTTAGTTGTAACATTTGAAAAGCCTAATGAGAGATGAGCAAACTGGCATTTACTGAAAGTATTTCAAAATAATCATTGATTAATACTTGGAAATGTTTTCTCTAAACTAATATTTAAAGTAGAAAAATTACATTAGCTTAAAAAATTTTGTCAACTTGTCATAATAGTATTATAGAGTAATTTGGCTATCCTTTATGTAATCTTGATAGAAGTTTCTCAAAAGAAAGTGATCTTTGCATCTGGGCTTCGTTGGTTTCTCTTTGTCAGATTGTATTGAATTTGTAGTTGATCTGATGTTTTTAAATGATTTTTCTTCTTTGCCTAATAACGATTTGTGTTTGTATTTGATAAATTTTAATATAAAAGGAACAAAGATTAAAATCTGCCCATTTCATTTATATTTTAACTGCACACTGCAACATTCTTTGTGTTTAACATTGGTTTTTCAAGTGGTTTATATGTAACTTGGTTATAATAGATCTTTGCCTTAGCTATTGTTGGACTCTACATTTAATAGGTTTATTTTGTTACTATATGTATCCAAATTCGAATATAAGTGTGAATCTAGAAACATTATCACCGATCCATGTCTTGATGCTTCCAAATTATCTCTCAAGCTAATACAAGCCTTTTCAAGCCATCAAGACAAGAAATATAATTGTGGAAGTTCACTTGAAGGCATTGAAACTTGGGGTTGTATTGAAGTAATTATTTGTATGCAAGTTTTGTGTTGAAGAAGAAGAAGAAGACTTTATGCTGGAAAATTTATTGCATTTGGTCAAAGGAAGAAGATAACTGAGAGAAGAGAAAATTGATTCAAAATTGCTTGGCCTTGTCACTTTAATGGTTTTTGTCCTTACCTCCATTAATTTGCTACCTTGTGCTTTGTAAACTTGCACATCCAGCCACCAAAACATTTAATGAGCACAAATATATTGACTTATTGCCTTTATCCATGTACTTCCACTTTCCACCTTACCACACACAACAACCTAAAGCTCTGATACCAAATGATCAATAATGGCAAACATTAAACCTCTTAAATTGATATCAAATGGCACTTCAAAAATCCAGCAAAGATTCAATTCAAGTTCACACACAATTAGACAATTTCCAAAATACAAGCAACTCAAATTTCAAGCAAGTTCAACCTCTAAGTTTCTCAACTTCATTCAACTCCCAAACCTCCCATTAATCCTCATCATTCATTACAACACAACTAAGGAAATGTAGGGGTAATGGAGCTCAAAATATATACACAACACAAGTGATACAAACTTACTTGGAGAGATAACTAGCAAGATGCTTCACTCAAGTCTAAAGGAAGAAGATCCACCAACTTGAGGTTGATTCAAGTTTAAAGAACCTTGGATGCAAGCTTAAAGGAAATTCCACCTACTTGTTTCCAAGCTCACCCACTTGAATCTCCACCACCAATTATTTCTTGTAAGAAGAATTGGATAAAGGAAATAAAATAAAACAAGAACTAACAAGTTCTTTGTCCCAAGGAAAAGCACAAAGCTTTTGATTTTCAATTTCAATATTCAAGTCTAATTACAAAATGATAAAAGTAGCCTTTATATAGGCTTTACAAACTATGGTTAAAGTAACCAAACTTGAGTTTACCTTATACCACATTACAAGTTATGAGAAATAAAATAAAAGGCCAAAAATATAACAAATAATTCACCTAATTTCTAATTACATTACAAAATAAATGAGAAATAAATATAAAAATGGAATAATCTTGGATGCATTCATTTCCCTTGATTAATTTGTCTTGTCTTGAATTTTCGAGTCAAATGTTTGAATTCGATCCGTAAGGTTGTTGGCATTCAAATCATCATTGAAATGCTTTAGAAATTCCAAAATTTTGAAATTGGTGCATAGGAGAAGCTTGGACCTCAAAGGCATGCAAAATTGGCTTAAAATTGCAAGAAACCTGCAAGCAAGGCAAAAAGTGGATGTCGCGGCGCCATGCTGCGGCATAGAACGCATGGCCTGGCACTAGGGCGTGTGCGCAGGTGTTGGGCACTGAGGCATGCACGCTACACACATGCGGACCGCAATGCACGCGCAAGTAAGCGCTGCGCGTATGCGAGTGCACGCTTGCTTACGCAACAAGCAAGCGAGCAGTGTTGGCTTCTTGAGCGCACAAGTGTGCGCGATGCTGGGCTCCTTGTGCACACGGGCGTGCGCATGGTCGTGTCCGCCAGGGCCTTTTCTTTCTTTGTGCATTTTTGGCCCAATTCTCTTCTGATTCGACTCTCATTTTTTTCATTGGCTTTTTATTAAGCCGCTTGATAAATAGAATGACTTGGACTGCCAAAAAGGATACTAGTGATGCGCAAAATTTATTCGAATACTTGACTCGAACCTATGCTTATTCCTTCCACGTGTTTGAATTTCTTCGAATTTGGAAGGTTCGGATCGAGTCAGCCATTGCGAGAGCATAATTGGACTTCCTTGGTTGTCTTGAATTAGATGAGTGCTATTTGAATATTGATCAAGTTGGCTATGGGGTAACAGTTCTCAATAATTTGGCTCAAGTAAGGATTGTACAAGGCATTCATAACATAATAATCTTGTTGTCTATCTTCAATTTTTGTAACTTTGTCGGTTAACATGGTAGGGGAATTGTTTCTGAACATTTTGTTTAGTCAATACGGTCTACGCAAATACATGCATAATTTTGTGCATCATCAATATGTTAGCCCTTCCTTTAGGTTTTTAGCTTTAGTGGCAAAAGTTTGCCAGATAAATATGAGATGAAAAGACAAGAGACAAGTGGCTTTAAACTTCCACAAAGTTCAATATTTGAGCCATGCCCTATTGAAATGGTCTCATGTTCTAGATCTATGGCTTAAACATTGAAAATTTAAAGTTGGCCCCATGACACGGTTAATATTAACCCATTGTCTCCATCTCCCTTGTGAGACACCTTTTAAAGACAAGTGGTCCTAGAACCCCAAGAGCCACCTAGACACATAGTAGTATAAAAAGAAGAAGAAAGTGGATAAGAGGTTGAAGAGTAAGTGAATTAACATGGGTGGAAAGATTGAATTTGAGAGTGTCTTTACATGCGAGATTGAGATTGACATAAATCGAAATTGAGGGTGTCTTTTTCTAGAGTTCTCATAATTGGTTAGCCATGTTATTCATAGGAATAGCTTTTATACTGAATTTACCTTGTATGGAGTGGACTAAAGAGACTAGGGCCCTTGACCACTAGAAGGTGAAGCAAAAGGTGAAGGTGGATGAATGAACTAAATTGAATTGAAGCAGCTCAAAGAAAGAGATATTTTAATTCTATAAAACACTAGGGGAGATGCTGAGGAATGGTTTTGTCCCTATCTTATCAGAACAGGACAGGCCCAATGACTTAACATTGAGTTTGCGTTCACCTATGATAGATTGATCCGATCCGTGTGATAATAGTTGTCTATGATAATTAATGTCAATTGAAGGAGTTTATTAACAGTTGTTGGCACACATATAATATCACAAAAATTGTCGCATAAAGGATAAATACAATTATTTCTTCCTCTCCTTTTCCTCACATAAAAATGTCGTACAGATTTAAGCTAAAATACACAGAATCCAAAAACAAAGTATAAAACAAATTATGTTGTGGAAATAATTAGCATTGGATTAGTGCAGTCATTTTTTGAATCAAATCAAGTGAAAGATTTGAATCTGAATACCTAAATATATTGAATTCATATTTCATAGAATTTGGGAAATAAATCCAACATTAACCATGGTTTGAAACAGGACTAGCCATCAATTGTTTGATTCGTGGTCAATATGGACAAAGTTTTTAAAATAATCAAGTCGTTTGATTGTTTTGAGCCGAAATTGAAGTGGATAAATTGTGTTGGGTTGAGTTTGCCCCGTTTAGAATGTCAACAATCCAGGATTAGAGAAATTTTAGAAGTGATTAAGCTATTGGCTTGTGTTGAACCTTCATTGGACTGAGTGAATTGAATTGGGTCAAGATCAGTTTAATTTAGGTATTGTTAACAGGGGTTGATACAAATCAAGTCAAGTCTGAATATTTTTTTGCCAAGTTCAATTTAAGTAAAAAATAATTCAATTTGAGTTCGTTGAGTTAAAGTTAAAGATGGTTTAAATTTGATTTGAATGAAAATAGTTTGGTTTGAGTTTGTTCAAGTTTATGATTAAGTTTATGGCTCGAATCTATCACTCATACTTGTGATTCGAATTCATAGTTTGAATTTACAATTTATTAACAAAACAATATCGTTTTATCTAATAACAGATAAAACAACGTTGTTTTAGTAATTGTTTGACAAAATTTAAATTGAATAATGAGTCAAATTCAAATTGAATAGAGCTACTCATTGGGTTCAAGAGTTAGATCAAGCTAAATTCTATTTAGTTTGCGTTTGATTTGGTTTAAAAAATGAGTCAAATTCTTTTAATTTCAATTCAAACTAAATGAATTTAAGTCGAATCAACTTAGTTCAAATCCAATTCTACTTATTGATACCATGACTTTTGAAAATATTTTTGCCGGCATAAATATAATTCCATTTAGATATATATTGTAAATATATATGTAATATCTCTAGACATATCCTTAAATTTTTTATGTTCATGATAGATTATATATTTAAAGTAGATAATATTTTAACCTTGGTAGTTGAGACTATTTGTATAAGGATGTTACAATATATGTATATCACTAGCTGTTATTGCTGGTCTTTTCGCTGGTCCAAACAATAGGACTGAAACAAGATCTAAACCAATTCCTTGATGAGTTGGAAAACAATAACCATCTCATGGTGATGTCTGCCAGTGAGTCTCCTTAAAACTATTATACTTAACTTTATACAACCAACAATGCTTATAATAAAAATGAGAAGAATATATACATAAATGAAAATATATACAATAATATAAAAATAGTAATTCCATCTCAATTAAAGTGAAAAATAAAAAATAATCCTCTTAGTACTGTAATTTCAATTGATTCAATATTATATAAGTTAAAACTAGTCAAAATTTCGTCAAGCAATCATACAACTGGCTTCCAAAAGATTGTGCCAATGGCTTAGGGGCTGAAAGAGATCAATATATCCAACTAAACTAATTGAAACATACGTTTTCAAATTCTTTCTAGTCACAAAGCAATGAAGTATGGATGATAGCGTCCTCCTCCAAGAAACACACACATATCCCATGTACCATAATTCCATCTGGGAAGAGCGGTTATGTTACTATGATATTCTAATAAATTATCAACGAATCATTTTTACAGAAGTTTAAGCTTACAAAATTCCATTCAACACTATTGTTCTAAATTTCTATAAATTTAGGAAATATACATTCACATAAGCCATCAAACTTCATGGAACTAAAGAGAAAGTTATCTAATTTTTCATTTCATTCAAAAAAGCTCCTTTTACAATGAGAATGTTGCTTTTTATAGGCATGATACAAACTATGATTAAAATCTAATTAACCCTAGTTAACTTAAATATAATTTAAATTGAATAAAAAAAAAAACACAAAAGACAAATTACGTAAGTTTTCTAAATCTAATTACAATGCATAATTTAAATATAAATATATTTTAAAATATCATAATTTGCATGCTTGTATCTTCATGTAATTTTTTCTTGATTGAATTGACTTTGATTCGAATTTTCGACTTGAGTAGTCAATCTGAATTAATTGCTTGGATTCGATCCAAAGATTTTTTGACATTCAAATCCTCATTGGACATCATTTGAAATTCAAAATATCAATGATGGTGCATTGGAGAAATTTTGGAAGCAAATGCATGAAAAAACCAGTTTGAAAATACCAAAAAATCCAAAAGAGGCAGAATTGGGGTGTTGTGGTGCCATGCCATGGTGCCAGGGCACGCAGCGTGCAAGTGTGTGCTAGGCATGCTTGCTTGCGCAACATGGCAACAAGTGCGCACACGCGCACGACAGAAGCATGGCGTTGTGGCGGCATGTCGCAGCACCGAGCAGGGCAATTTTCGCCTTGCCCATTTTGGCCCGTTTCTTGTCCAAATTTACTTCAATTTTTTTCTTTGGCTTCGTATAAAACCACTTGATAAATAAAGAGGCCTTCAACTGCCAGAAATAATGCTCATAATGCTTGAGATTTATTCCAACATATGACTCAAATCTATGTTTGTTCCTTTCATGTGTCTGGATTTCTTCAAATTTAATAGATTCGGGTCGAGTCAAGCATTGTGAGAGCATGATTGGTCTTCCTTTATTGTCTTGGATTTGATGGATGCTAGCTGGATTCAGATCACCTACAATAACACTAACTAAATATTAAGAACAGAATGCAAGACAAAGAAATAAGTATGATGGCAAGATAGGTAGCTCTTGAACCTACACATATTATCACTTGCTTATTAAGCACAGCTACTAACTGACAGGAAGCCCTGGTAGGAAGCAACAAACAGTTAGGTAAATCCTGAAACTTAATGTAAACAACAAAACACAATAAATTAGCTGTCCAGGCATACTTCTTGCTGAATCTTAGTCTGATGGGTTCTTCAAGAGCAATGCTCCTAATAGCAGTCTAGCCCAATCCTTGGAAATGGTGGAATTTCAATATCTCTCAAAATCAGGGATGTCAGCCTACAGATTTACTGAATTAAGGAACTAGTTAGGGAATCATAGGTATTTTGTAAATTTTTGTCTTTAATTTCTTTAAATTCCTATTTTATTGTTAATGATTAGTTTGGAATGATTTATTTTGTTTTAAGTAATTTCTTTTTTGGCTGTAATGGGATATAATAATTGTGGAGTGCTGATTATCATGTGCAGTTTGGATATTTATATGGATAAACTGGTCCTGCCTTCTTTGTGTTTTCTGTTAGAGTTTCCTAATTAAACTTGATGCACATATGGCAAGGGAAATGGATGAAATTTTAAAGCAGCAGATTTCACAGCCAGCTAATAGTTGCTATAAGGAAGGTTCTAAGGAAGGTGTTTCTTTCCTTACTCAAGTTATCACTCTGTATGAGGTGGTTGCTGCGATACATCTTATTTATAATGATGGTGTGCTTATTGCTTTATATTAATTGCAAAATATCTGTGCATCAACTCTATAGACCGAATTGAATGATTATGGATATGACATATATTTATTTTACATTTTTTACATTTGCTTTTTTGACTGCAAATTTTTTATACAGTTTTTGTTAATAATTAACATTTCCTAGTTTAGAAGTGATCAGGGTTGTCTTCAAGTTACATATATCTGTCTGGTTCTTATTTTTGTCTCTTTTGTTTCAAAGGGGTTGGGTTTGCATTTGACAAATAAGTATGACATTTATTTGTCATTTGCTCAATTTAGTGATGTAAGTATTTACTATTATGTTCCTTCCTATCAAAGAAAAGAAAATATTTGTTGGTTCTTCCAAATTACAATCTGGATACATTATTGTGACAATTAAAGGATTTAGGTTGAGATCCTAATAGATTTTACCTTCGCCTCATCTTAAGTTTAAGGGTATGTAGGATGTTTTGGATGGTTATCAAGGATCCTCTGAAGTAGATTTTAGGTTCACCTGATCTTAAGTTTAAGGGTATTATGACAACATCAAGAAAACTACCATCATCCATCAACAAGGGCTGGTTTGTGAGTTTTCAATAAGACATTTAAAAAAGGACATTATTAAAAATATAAACTTATATTTATCTTTTTATTATTTTTTTTCTTTAAATTTTTTTTTTTTAAGCGATTCTTTCTTATTTCAATATATCTAGAATTTCTAAACCAAAAAGAAGTAAGAATTCTACAAAACAATAGAGAAATCCACCCCAAAATTGGAACTTTACCAAACTACTCCTATATTAACGAACATGATAAAAACCACGCCTTCAACAAATAAACTGATAGCTAATTAGCAGCCTTTTCCTAGCACAAATAATTCTTCTTCATTGCTCCAAGTTCTCTGACTCTGGCTCTAGTCTTTGAAAATTGCGCTTATGATTAAAAATATCCTACTTTTAGGAGCCAAATACTAGTGTTTGAGCTTTCACCCATTAATTTGAGGTTTTAGGGTAAGTAATGACATAATATGAAAGCACATATCCTAATCCATACCCCTTAACTCCTGTGAAGATTTTAATACTCACATGCTGTACATAGTGGAAGGGAACCAAAATTCACAATGCCCTTTTGATTCTGCCTCAGAAAATCATTCAGATAAAAACACTTCACAGCCTACCTAAGTCCATAAAATTATATGTCACTTTAAAGTACAACTTGATGTTTAACATATTAAGTCCTATAAATAGGGGGAAATTCAATTCTCTAACACGTGGTTTAACATTGATGATCCTAAATTCTTTTAGTCCACAGGTCAGTTTCAATAATGTTACCAACAAAGTCATGAACCTTTTAGCCTGACTTCCAATGTGCTTGCAAAAATACGCAATAAGATGGAGATAAGCAAAGTATGAAACAGAAAAAAGAGGGCAGGTGAGTTTCAGATAGGCAGATTAGAATTTCCATAAGCTGTTATAACAATTAACCTTCCACAATCCATCGCTCGCCAATATAACAAACTCAATACTTGTGTCTATTGGCACATGTCTTACATCAGGCTCTGAACTTAAATGTGCTTTCAGGCTTTGATCTCCAGAAGCGCGTGCAACTGCAAGTTGACCATTAACAAATTCAATCCTTCATGTCAATCCTCAATCCTTCATCTTAATCCTTCTTCTTTCGGCTTGAGACTCATGGTCAACTGTTAATTGACTCAGATAAACTGAAATCAAATTCAAGTTATCCTATTTTTTATTCAAGTCACGATATTTTCAAACTCGGCTTAGTTCATATCCACTTCGAATCATGCTCTTATACTCAAGTTTAACTAAAAATAACTTATTTCAAGTTCATTCAAACTGTATTGATAATCAAGTTGAAACTAGTTTGGCTAAAATCTAGTCCTAATTTAACACAATATAATTCTGTTCCTGTTATATCATCACACTCCATCCATCATCTTGAATATTTACATAGATCTTTTAGTGCATCAAAAGCTAGAGATTTTGTTACTATATAAGCCCAGCTCCTTACTCGATAAGACAAGCTGACACCAATATTTAAATATCAGACACAATTATATATGAAGCGTTCTTCATATTGGACTCATTTTAGAGCACATAACTGCTTTAGTCATGCATACCCCCTTGGCTCTTTCAGATTACAATGGAAAAAAAATGTAAATCTGTTCTTTCTTTTTCACTTTGGTTCAAGTAACTGGGGTAAGTATCAAAGATAGTAGCTGACAACCTCACATACCACTGATATGAATTTTGAAAACTTTAAAATTTTTGTATTAGGATTTGTTTAATTTTTAGAAAAAGTTTGGGAATCATTGGTTTATATTTCCAATATGAATTTGTGTGAATCATATTTATTTAATATTTTAGCAAATTTGTAATCGAATAAACTGAGGGTTAGAGAGAATAAAGGTGATATGGTACTCGCAAAGATCCACTCTCACAGGCCTTTCTTTCCATTTTTTATTTTCAATTCACTATAATTCAATACAAAATGATGAGACCAGTCCTATATGTGCCACCAATTGCACATTTACAGGTTTAAAACCAAAATTCTTTCAATGCTATGGCACAAAGATAATCATTCAACACAAACAGAAACTTCACTAAATCCACAAACAGAATTTTGAATTATTTTTGTTTAGTTGTAACATTTGAAAACCCTAATGAAAGATAAGCAAGCTGCCATTTACTGAAAGTATTTCAAAATAATCATCGATCAGTACCTGGAAATGTTTTCTCTAAACTGATATTTAAGGTAGAAAATTTACATTAGCTTCATAAATTACATTAGTTTGCCACAATAATATTATAGAGTAATTTGACCATACTTTATGTAATCTTGATAGAAGTTTCTTAGGAGAAAGTGATCTTTGCATCTGGACTTCACTGACTTCTCTGTCAGATTGTACTGGATTTGTAGTTGATCTAAGGTTTCTAAATGATTTTTCTTCTTCGCCTAATAATGAATTGTGTTTGTATTTGATAAATTTTAATAGAAAAGGATGAACAAAGATTAAAATCTGCCCACTTTATTTATATATTAAATGCATATACTGCAGCACTCATTGTGCTTAACAATGGTTCTTCAAGGGGTTTTATATCCAACTTAGTTATTATAGATCTTTGCCTTGGCTATTGTTGCACTCTGAATTTAATAGGTTTATTTGCTGCATGAAAACACAGCTGGGAAGACTCAGCAGAGCGTGGTCTAGGATCCATCTTGGGCGTCATCTTAAGTGTTAGAATAAGGCCTATTTTTCAAATGCTTTATTCTAGAAGTTCCTTCAGATTGCCTTAAAGTTCAAATAATTTAGAAGTTTGAAGTGGACCATGGAAGTTACAAAACTTCTTTATCAACTATTTTGTTAGATACATTCTTCAGCTGCTTCTTGTTCAATACTCAAGAATAAGACAAAGATGTACAGAAAAGAAGAGAATATATATGTGTGTAAAATGCAACAGGTAAAAGAACATCATTTGTTATCTAGACAGATATTTGAACTACAAGATTTGGAGGGCATGAACATCTAATTTCTGTGGAGTGTTTTTGTTTGCGTCAAAAATCCCACATGGCAAAGAAGCCGAAGGCTTTGGATTAGAGTCAAATTAAGGACAAAACCATGCGTCAACGAAATCATAAATGAAAATTATTTTATGAAGATTATCATAAGGAGGCAACATCAACGGGATTCAACCATTTAGATCTTCTATATGCTACTGACAAGTCTGCACATAATTAGTAAAGATACACCAGTAATTCCATGCTAGAAAATGTGTTAGCTCACAACGTTCAAACATGGGTATAATGTGCTAGAAATATGTTTAACTACAACTTAATCATGGTATTGAAAAATCGTGTCATTTAAACACTTGACCAGTCAACAATAAAATAGCTTTTGTGGACATCCACCTCAGCAGAACACAGCTATAGTCCTTGTTGGCAGAGTTAAAACTCTGCTTTTGGTTATCCAAACATCAATTGCGTAGCCGAGGAAATTGAGAGGTCCTCTGGGACTTCGGGCAAGGAATAAGCTACCTTTCATCTTCTGGTTTTGTTATGGCTGAGGGAGATCAACGATATAGATTGAAGACATTGTTACCAAAGGAAAAGATAAATTGCTGCTTGATGACAAAAGAGTGGTCAGGAGAAAAATGAGTGAACCGTGAGCTTGAGGGATTATGTAAAGCTGGGTTTATGGTATTTTTCTCTGCAATTCTTTTTTTCAGTTTCCTTGGTTGTAATCAATCATTTGTAAGGCTATTGTTCATTGAGATAATGAAACAGTCAACTACCCTAATGTGGATGTAGGCAATTTTTGTCGAACCACTATAAATTTTTTAATGTTCTTTCTATACTGTTTTGATTAATCCTTGTTCTTAGTTGTTGTTATATATATCTTTAATTTCAGACAAAACTTGATTTTGTAGGTTTCAGATATTTAAAAATAGCTGCCCATATCTTAAAAATCACTGCCCAAGTTCTCCTTGCTGTTGCTGTTGTCTGTATCAATCCTTGGGCTTGGAGGTCGTCTATGCCAAGATAACTTTGGACGTTTACTTGCATAAATAGGTCCATCCAGAGTACCAGAAGTTATTAGCCGAGCTCCGGTAACCGAAGAGCAATCTCTTTTGCATGTTACTGTCCAGAGGCCCAGACATCTTCAAGCTTCTATTTTTAACAATCAACTTGTCTTGCACCAATGGCAATGGCCCAAACTTTGCTATCCTCGTGGCTTGATTGGCTTCTGTTTCTCTGTCTGGAACTCCTTTCCTGTCTTGTACTTCACTGTCAATGCTCCTTTCCGTTGCTCTTGGTAACGAGCAAGTGGGTGGCAAGGCCTTTGTCGATCCAACTTCATGGAAAACCCTCTTGTGAATACGCTTGCCAATATTTTTCCTGGCATTGGTTATTGCCAAAACAAGCCTGGAAATGGTGACAGAACCTTTTCCAACTTCCTTCCTGGCAAGCTTTAGTACTTTCAGCCTATGCTTGGCTACTGAAATGCCCATACTCTGGAGAAACTCATGGTTGAATAAGTTAAATCCTCCTTTTGAAGATCATTTCAAGCAAAGGAAACGCCGTACTCATGTGATGGCTCAATGCTGGTCTTTGGTAACCAAGAGAACCAATCTATGGCTAGACAGTATGGGAGATGGACGTTGATCTCATTGGGAGCTCATAATATGCAGGTTGATTCAAGTGGTCCTACACCCCCAAGAGCCAGCTAGACACATAATAGTACAAAAAGAAGAAAGTAGATAAGAGGATGAAGAGTACGTGAACTAATGTGAGTGGAAAGTATGGAAAAGATTGAATTTTATTAGAAAATTACAAAATATATACAAAAAATATATAAAATAAACGGGGTTGGCATGCACCACCTAGGGGCATGATGACCTGGCATGATTCACTATCGTGTCTAGTTTTGACAATTGTTCAACATAACTAAAATCGAATCGTAATCTATGTTCATATTAAATGAGTCATCATCCAACTCACGAGTCATACTGAATCTAATTCTCTTTAATTTGAGTTTGATTTGGTTTTAAAAACAAGTTGACTCTTCTAGTTTAAACTTTTCTTGAACTCAAATCAAATCAAACCAAATTAAATCGATTTTCAAGATTGAGTCAACTCAATTTGAATTCATTCTTATCAATAACTTGTTTAATTATAATAAGAGTATAAATGATTGTTTTTTAAAATCATGAAATTTATACTTATAATGACTAGCAATTTAATCAATCGTTATTTTTTTCTTGTTGAACCTATTTTTTTCTTACCAGCGCATTTGCTATGAGAAAGGCAATAAAGGTTGGCTTAGCTTGACTGTTTTATGAAAATTGACAAAGTTTGGCGGCGATCTTTACAGGTAATGTTACTTTGGAGAAGAAATAGTCAAACATATCATCTATGAGATAAAATAAATTCGAACTTTGGAACTTTATATAGTCAGAAGTCAAGTTGTCCGGCTCGTATTCAGGCATATTAAATTCAATAGCCTACCAAAACATACTGTGTGAGATAAACAGATCAAAGTCCAAATGCTTTACTTTCTCTGTTTTGGTGGAAACATAGTCGCAAGTGGTAGGTAAAAAACTAGATATGCAAAGCTTTAACTCCAAATGCTTTTCTTTGAGGCCATTTTTCTGTGTGTAAATGCATAAGGAAGGCAAGTGGTGGATATTAACATGTGTTGACACATCAGTTTCCAGAATGATAGTAAAATCAAACAAGAATATGTTGGCTTCTGATATAAATAGAATGATTTAAGATTTGAATAGTACATCAAAACAGGGCTATTTTACAATATATATATAAAATCCAACTAACTATTTCATCCTCAAATTAGATAGGAAGATGATCTACAACAAAATAGTAGCAGGATGTTATGCACAACTCAACAATATAAAACCATCTATGACGCCAATAAGGATTTATATGCAAAATTGCAACAATCCCTAAGAGAAAAATTATGTAAGAAACTACAAAACTTATATAGAAGATATCCATATCAATGAAAGAATTGTCTTCTCCACTATTACCTGAAGCTTTCGGCATCAATAATGATGATTCGATTGCATTGCAGATTTTGCGTAATGGTTCTCCACAAAGATATGGATTTCCCTCATAGCTACGTTCTTCAAATGTCCCAAATTGATCAATCCTTTTAGGAGTTTTGCCAGATAAATTATTGTGTGCCATACTAAAAACCTCCAAATACTTTAGTTCAACAATTTGAGGAGGGATTTCCCCAATTAAATTGTTATATGAAAGATCCAAACTCTCAACCTGCTCCAGATTTGAAAACGTTGATGGGATTGGTCCTGTCAAGTTGTTGTGAGAGAGATTGAGTGCATGGATTCCAATAAGATTTCCAATTTGATAAGGGATCACACCAACTAATTTATTGCATGAGAGATCAATGCCAGACATGTAGGAGAGGATTCTTCCTTGGTAAGAGTAAGATATGCTCTTCGTAGTAAACTCTATAATTTCTTCCTTTCTCATTGGAGGTTCATTTGGAGGCATAGCAACATCAAGTGAGAAATCAAAGGCAACACTCACTGTTGTGATATTTAAGCAAGGAGGGATATGCCCAGAAAGCTTGTTATGAGAAAGATCTATCAATCGTAATTGGCCTAACTTACACAAATTAATTGGCACTTCACCTTGAAAATTGTTATTACTCAAGATAAGGTAAGTCAAACTAGAAAGCTTATCAATCCAACCTGGAATGTTGTTTTCAAAGTGATTATATCCAATATCTAATGTCATTAAGGAAGAATTATTAGAGAATCCATCACTTAGTTGTCCCTGTAACTTATTTCTTGACAAATGAACTTGCTTAATTGACAAAGGGGGAAAGCAAAATGGTAAACTCCCACTAATATTGTTCTCTGAAAGGTCTAATACTTCAAGACTTTCTAATTGACAAAACTCCAATGGGATTGGACCTTCAAGATGATTATTTGACATTATAATATCTCTCAAATTTGGCATATTTCCTAACCACCTTGGTAATGTGCCAACAAGATGGTTATCACTTATATACAACCCTTCCAAAGAGCAATTAGACAAGCTATCTGGGATTTTTCCAGTGAAGCTATTGCCATCCAATTGTAACTTTAACAAGTTTTTCAGGTTAAAAGTTGTTGGGACTATTTCACCTTGCAGGCCGTTATTTGACAATACAAGGAATCTTAATGAGAAACAACCCATTGTCATCTGATGAGGTATTTGTCCGATCAATAAATTATAGGACAAGTCCAAACTTTCCAAGAATCTCATGTTGCCAAATGATGAAGGAATGCTACCACTCAAAACATTTCGAGAAATGTTTAAAGTGTGTAGCATTGGTAGATAAGCTCCAATTCTTATTGGAATATGCTCATGGAAGGAATTAATGGAGATATCTAATTCTTTCAAACACATATGAGAATGGATTGGTAATTGCAAAGGCTCTGAAAGAGAATTATTAACTAGATAAAGGTATTCTAGGTTGGTATTGTTGTTTAACAGCCAAACTGGAAACTTTCCCTTCAACTTAAGGTTGGAGAGATCAACTTCTTCTAAGTCATGTTGACTATAGAGGAATTTGGGAAAAGAATCACCAAGTAATTTGGGAAATGAACCATTATATGTAGGTAATTTGATTGAAATTAATTGAAATTTTGGGGTCAAATATTGTGACTCATTGCCTACATATATCTCATTATTCTCACCATGGAAGGTCTTGAGTTTTGAGTGGTTAAAAAATGGTTCAAGGGAAATTGGAATCTGGAAATGATTGTTTGAAAGCCATAAGCTTTAGATGGATGTTAGCACCTTAAGAGGAGATGAGGATATGTCTCCAGTAAATTGATTTGATGAGACATCAAATACTTGAAGGGAAGTCAAGTTTGTAAGGCACCAAGGCAGGTTACCCCCCAAATCACTGTTTACAATGTATAAGTTCTGGAGTTGAAGAAACTTACAAACTCCTGAAATAAAAAAATTTATAATTGAATTATAATTATGAAATTAATTTGACAATTAATCAATATGGTCAATTCTTATTCTACTGCACCAATAATTTTTGGTTGAATTGCAAGCTAAAACTTTATTAAATTTGTAAAAGGAGAAAGAGAAGTATTAACCTTGCTCAAGAAAAGATCCATTAAACATCCCAAGATAGGTGCTGCCAATGTCCAAAGTTTTCAAATTCTTGAAAGTGGGCAAATCTGCAAACATTAATGAAAATTAATATTATCCTTAATTTGTGGAGCATTATTAATAGGTTATGCTTGATTGGATGGGAAACTAAAAACTAATTAAGTTGCAAGGAAAGAAAAGTACTAACCTTGCTTAATTAAGGTGTTTGTGAGATTGTTTTTATAAAGCTCCAAAAGACTTAAGAGAATTACAAGATTCATTCATTATTATAAAAAAGTTCTTAAGAGTAATTACATTCATGTGTACATTTTTTAAACTCTTGAACTCTAACAAAACTACAAACATAGACCATTTTATATAATATTAATTGATAATTAATTACCTAATGTCATACTAATTTTCAATAAAACAATTAAATCAACATAGAAAGAGACTGAAAAATTACTAACCTTCATTTAAATTATAATTAAACAATTAATAAATAATAGTAGACAATAAATTAATTGAAAATTGATAAAATTTATCAAATAAATAAGACATATCATAAATATTAATCTAAATTACTGTTTCATTATGTTAAATAAAATAAATTATTAAAAAAGAATGTCTAATCAAATCAATATTGGACTATGAGATATGAATTATCTATGAGACTAGAGTTAATCTATTTAGTTGAACACTAATTTTGAGTGTCGCAAACTAGTTAACTAATATGCTAAATTAGAAATTGTCATCTCTATTAATATTATAAATTATAATAATATAAATATTATATTGAAAATTATAATAAAAACAATTAATAAATTAATGTATTATGAAATTTGTATAAATAATTTGTTTATGTATGTATTAATATTCCAAATTAATATTTAAAAGATTTTCATTTTAATTTTAAGCATAGGCCATAAATAAAACATGTCTTAATTTATTCAAAAAAACATAATATAGTAGAAGCAATTATTTATAAATATGTTTTAACATTGATTAAATAAAATGTCGTTGATGTCACTATCCTATATTTCAATCGACTCTAGAGAAGTTATCCTTTAAACATTTGAAGAAAGTTGTTTTGAATAATAAAATGAACGATTATTAAACTTGTTAAATTCTTGAATATAGACAATTCTGTACATAAAAACAAAAATATGTGTAAAGGAAATAAATAGGATATTTCATAAACTAATTGCATACATGAATATGGTCACCCTAAAAATTCTTGAATAAAGGAATAAGGAAATAAAAATTTCATTATTGTTGCTTCTTATAATTTGAAAATAATTGCAATCTAATATAATCATAAATTAAAGGTATTACAGGTTAAAATAAAATAAAATTTTAGTTAAAATGATAAAAATTAATTGATATTTTATCTAATAATTAAATTGAAAACTAAACTTTAATTTTTTTTTTCTTCTTGGGAGATTATCAATTTAGGAAAACTAATTTTATTAACAATAGTGAAAGACCGGAAGTTATAAAATTTATTTTGAAAAAAAATGAGGAAAACACCAGAAGTTATAAAAGGGCCACTTGACATTTTAATTCTTTTAAAATTAACTGTATGATGGCATTTACTGCAATACCATTATTATTTAAAGGCCAAAAGACTTATTTACATTTAAGGCTTGCTAAAATAATAACATTTTTCTTCTTAAGTTTGTAAAAGTCAAATTTCTTATAAATTTATTAAAAAACAAAAATATCTTTAAATTAAATAATATTTTGTCTTTAAAATTTTATTAAATATTTTTTATTTTAATTTATATTAATTAAAATTAAAAATAATAAAAAAATGTTATTGGCATAAATATTTCAATGATTTCAATAAGATTAAATAAAGTTTTTTTCAGTTTAATTAGTGTAAAATATAAAATGTATAATTAAAGAATCCATAAATCTATCCTTTTCACCAAATCCTTTATTATAAAACCGAATTCAATGTATTAATAATATAAATGTTATTTTGAAAATTATAGTCAAACAATTCATAAATAAGAAATATCTTAATTCATTCAAAAAACATAATATAAGAGAAACAATTATTTGTAAATATATGTTCTAACCTTGATCAAACAGAGAGTCGTTGAGGTTACTATCCCAAATTTCAATAGACTCAAGAGAAGTCATTGCTCGAAGCATTTGAAGAAAATTGTTTTGAATAACAGTACCACTGATTTCTAGTCTTGTCAAATTCTTGAATGTAGACAATTCTATATATAAAGACAAAAATATGTGTAAAGGAAATAGAAAAAGCATTCCATAAACTAATTGTATATATGAATGTGGTCACCTCAAAAGTTTATCGAGTATTTTTCATATTATTGTAAGTTCTAATAATATTTTCAAAATAACTGTATTATAATCATAAATTAAATGTATTATAGACTAAAATAAATTTAAAATTTTAACAACTTATAGTTAACATAATAAAAATAACTAATATTTTATCTAATAATTAAAATGGTTAAAAATTATTTTACTTTAATACCCTTGTTAGCGACTATTTTAACATGTTGATTTAAAAATAATTTCAGCTTAATTGGTGTGAAATATAAAATGTTCAATTAAAAAATCTATAAATCATTCTCACCAAATCCTTTACTATAAAACAGAATTCAATGTTTTTCATTTTATTTTGTTGAAAAGACTAAACAAATTGTAGCAAAGTTATTGAGTGTGAAAGCTAACATTCAAAATGATAGCAAGTTTGGGAGTTTAATGAAACAGTGCATAAGAGGAAAAATGTGGTGTAGTGTCGTTTTCATTCATTTGTGGAATATTGTTTTCCAAAAAAGAATTGGTTGGTCAATTAATTAATGTTGTAAGAAAAGACAAGTACTTACCTTGCTCATCTGATTTACTTGTGAGATTACAATAATCAAGTCCCGAAGACTCAAGGGAATTGTGTGATCCATTCAATATCATAGGGAAGCTTTTGAGACTAATTCCACCCATATACACACCTTTTAAACGCTTGAACATAGGCAAAACTGCAAAAGTAGACTATCTTATTTCATAGTAATTGACAATTAATTACTTGATGTTATTCTAATTTTTAATAGAATAATTAAATCAACGTAAAAGAAGGGTGAAAAACATACTAACCTTTATTTAAATTATAATCAAACAATTAATAAATTATATATATGTATGTATTTTCTTAAAATTCATTTATTTAAATTGTAATATAGAAAAAAGCTCTTCCTTAGCGATTACATTAGTAAGTACATATATACAGCTATTGTAGAATTACATAAATTCATCACTAAACATGTAGACTTTTTTCATATGTATTTGAAATTTTCGTCTACAATATAATTATAAAAAGATACAGTATAAATCAACAAATAATTTAATATTTTTGATACATTATAAATTTTTAGATTAATATTTACAATTATATTTCATCCCAATAGTTCATAATTTTTAGATTTTTGTTGAATTGTAAGCAAAAAAGTTAATTAAACATGTAAAGGAGAAAGAGAAGTATAAACCTTGTTCAAGAAACCTATTTGTTAAACTGGTTTCAACCAGCCCTAAAGTCTGAAGGGAATTAAATGATCCATTGAGCATCCAAAGAAAGTTATTGTCAAGACGAGTGAATCCAATGCTCAAAAATTTCAAATTCTTGAAACTTGGCAAATCTGCAAACATTAATATTCAAAAGTAGTTATTTGGTGAATGTTATTAAACACGTGAATGTTATTTTTAAATATGAGATTTTAAACTAGAAATTTTATCATTTATTAATATTATAAATGATAATATTAATGTTATTTTTAAAATTATAATAAAATAATAAATGTAATATAGTATAGAAATTTGAATAATTAATTTGCTTACATAAATAACATCATTTAAAATTAATAATTAAAATTTTTGTCATTTTAAGTTTAGGCGTAAAGCATTTGATACGGTAATAGAAGCAATTTGATTTATTAATCAAGTTTATTCGTAAGTAGTAATTTCTGTTAAGGAGATTATTAATTGAGGACAACTTATTTTGGAAACAATGTAAAAGACCCTAACTCATAAAACTTAAATAAATGAAAACGTCATTTAACACCTAAATTTTGTTAGAATTAACCCTTTTGATGACATTTACTGAAATACCCTTGTCAATGACTATTTTAATTACGCATTTAACATTGAAATGTCTACTTGAAAATAATTTCTGTTGTTTTTAGTTTAATATGTGAAAAATATAATATGGTACATTTAAAAAATATCTATATCAATTTTCAATTTATTTCTTTATTATAAATGAAAATTCAATTTTTTTCATTTAATTTTGTTCAAAAAACGAAACAATATTTACCAAAATAATTTAATTTTCTTTTTTGTTGGGCAACATTAATGTACTTACTGTGACTAGGAAGTGTTCCAATAATGTTACAATTCAAGAGTCTAAAATCTTGTAGGGATGGCAATGAGCCCAATATCTGTAAGAGATTGTTTGCATCACTAGTACTCATATCCTTAAGATAAAGCGAATATAACTTCTTCAAACCTGTGTCTTCTGCATGTATGTTAAAAGATTCAAACACAACTAGTTTCAATGTTTTCTCATTAAAAAGAAAGTTCTTTTAATTTATTTGATTTAAGGCATAAGAATATATTTGTAATAGAAATACTACTTTAAAATAAAAAAGAAGAGATATACCTTTTGAGAATACAATTTTGTTTATCTCATCGGCCCCCATGGATAATATCTCTAAATTGCTCAAAGAGACCAATTCTAGAAATAGTTCAAATAAGAGTGAATTAAAATAGTAAATATCCAACATATAAATCATTCAAACTACTTAAGAGAGAAAGAGAGAATATACGACACTTATAGACATTCTTTATATTATTTAGAAATATTTCTATTAAAGATGAAAGACTATTATTTCTAATATGTTTAATGATAAAAGTTTTTCTATTAGTTTAATTTTAAATTATATTTTCAAATTGGCCAGTGACATTTTTTCAAATTGACAAAGCAAAAGAAAGACATACATAAAATCTTGCTATCCATTTAAGAAATCAAAATTGAGAAGCAAACTTACCTTGTAGATCAAATGTTCCTTTCAATCCAATGTCAACAATATCTAATTCTTTTAATGAAGAGAGAGTAGACACATATGATATTATGCTATGATTGAAGGTGTTACCGCTTAAACTAAGGTACTCCAAGTTGTTCAGTTTTGAAACTGGAAAATAATCCAAATATATTAATTATAATAATAAAAATAGTAATAACAATATCAATAACAACAGTTATACATAATTAACAATTATATTATGTAATGGAACAATACCATTAAAATGGTTTAGTTCTCTAAATTGATTATAAGCTAAACTTAAATTCTTAAGGGATGAATGCTCGCTCAAAGCGGATAAAACACGGCTATCATTAAACATATTGCCACTGATGTAAAGATCCTCGAGATTATTCAAGTGTGATAATATTTCAAAACCTGTAAAACAAATCTTGTTAATAAATTAAATTTATTAAAATAAAAACTGAATTCTTTAAAATCAATTGATTATAAGGATAGATAGTAAAATACCTTCATTTTCAACACAACTGGCTATAAGATTGTATTTTAAATTAAGTGTTTCCAGTTCTTGGAAGGGAGAAAATAAAGAAAAATTTAGGTTCCACTCTCCTAATCCCCCTTTACTTGTATATGATAGATCAAGATCTATCACTCTACCTATTGTGTTGCTGCATTGAACTCTTGTCCATTGACAACAATTTAATGAATTCCTATCTCCTTCAACCCAATCTTGAAGCCAGTAAGGATTGTTAAAAGACTGCTTAAGTTGCAAGAGAGCAAATCTCTCTTGCTCTAAACAACTCTCAATCCTCCATTTTTTGAATGAAAGAAACACGAACATCAATAGCAACCACACTCTCACACATTTTAACTTCATCTCTCAATAATAATACACTAATCTATTTGCTTTTGTAACTACTAAGAGATTAGTTTTGAGTATTTATAATACAGAGATATGTTGAATATATTTTTCAACTCATTTTCCTTTGTTCTTTCCTCTTCCATGGTCATCATATCTTTTCTTTATTTAATCTTATTCATGTGCAACACAGTTTCAAATTGACTTACAGATTATTTAAAAGTAATGATTTTGAGCAATAACTTCCTGGAAATTCAAGTGGTGCATTCCAAGTCATTAAAGTCATTTTCATGGTGAAGAATGACTAAAACATCATGCGCTTCACTAGTCAACATAAATTATGTGATTCTGCTGTGGAAGAAGGATTGGAATCACTTTCATGATATTTCCTTTTCCACACGCGGCATCGTTTTTCATGAACTCAGTGTATAAGACACGGTTTCCTTTTCCACACACGGGTTTATTTTTTATGAACTCAGGTCATCTTCTTCTAAATTATTTCTTTTAATTCTCGTTCTTTAAATTTAAAAAATCTATTTTCCTATCTATTTATTAAATTTGTTAAAACAATTTGTTAATTTTTCAATAAAATTATTTAAAAGACCAAAAAACTCTCAGACGAAATAATATTTTTTCTTTAAATTTTTATTATAATTTTTTTACCTCTATATTATATTAATTTCAATTCAAAATAATAAAAATAAATTTAAATTTAACTATCCCTAATAACATTCATCGTTGATGCGTGTAACTCTAATAGTGAATTGCACTATTTTGATGTGATTTAATTTTAGTCCATAATAATAATAACATTGTACATATATTGGCCAAAAGACTTAATCCCCTCAAGGTTTTCCTAAATGACAAAATCTCGTCTATGAACTTTTTGAAACTTAAAAATCTATCTGTTAACTAAAGTTAATGGTTAAGTTTAAAGGTTAACCGTTAAATATTAATAGTTAAAAGGGTATTTTTGTTATTTCGAATAAAAATTTTTTAAAATAATAAAATAAATTCTACGAATAATAATAAAATAAATTTTAAAAATATTAAAAAAATTTCAAATAAATAATTAGAAATTAAAAATTAAAAAACAAAACAACCATTGTTGCCAAAAGTCAAACCAGGTGGCCATAATACAGTCAGATCTAACCGGCTCATACAATCAAGGTAGTCAGATGGTTATTTTCATCCATTTAGTTTGATTTTGAATGGCCATCGCCACCGACAACACTTTTGTCATTAAAATTTTTTATTATAGGAGTAAGGGGGAGAACAATTTTTTCATGAGACTTTTAATTGTTAAATGACACTTTTGTCCTCTTGAAAGAAAAAATTTTTCATGAGACAACACGGTTTTAAATTGACTTCTAAGATTATTTTAAAGTAATAATTTTGAACAATAACTTCCTGGAAATTCAAGTGGTGCATTCCAAGTCATCATTTTATTCTGCCGTGGAAGAAGCACTGGAATCACTTTCATGATATTTCATTTTCCACACGCGGCTTCGTTTTTCATGAACTCAGTGTATATAGACACGGTTTCTTTCTTTTTCCACACGGGTTTATTTTGTATGAACTCTGGTCATCTTCTTCTAATTATTTTCTTTTAATTCTTGTTCTTTAAATTTGAGAAAGCTATTTTTTTTTCTGTTTATTAAATTTATTAAAAATTTTTATTAATTTTTTATTAAATTATTAAAAAAAACTGTCAAACTAAATAATATTTTTCTCTCCAAAATTTTACTATAATTTTTTGTCTCTAATTTATATTAATTTCAATTAAAAATAATAAAATAAATTTAAAATTAACTAGCCCTAATAACATTCATCGTTGACCCGAGCAATTCTAATCAAGAATTGTACCAATTTGATGCGATTTAATTTCAGTTCAGAATAATAATATCATTGCATATTGGCCAAAGGTTTTCCTAAATGACAAAGTCTTATATATGAACTTTCAAAAACCCAAATACTTACCTATTAATTAAAGTCAACGGTCAAATTTAAAAGTCAACCGTTAAATATTAATGATTAAAAGGTCATTTTTATCTTTTTGAATAAAAATAATTTTAAAAATATTAAAAAACATTTTTTTAAAATAATTAAAATTAAAAAAAGCAATAATCACTATTGCCAAAATTTAACTTGGTGGCCAAAAATGGTCACCTAGCTCATGGTGTAGCTAGATCTAACCACCTCACTCAATCAATATGGTCAGGTGGTCATTTTCGTCTATCTAGTTTGATTTTCAATGGTTATCACTATTGACTTCCTTCTTGGAAAAGGGTTCCTTCCTAGCAAGCTTTAGTATTTATAGCCTATGCTTGACTATTGAAATGCCCATACTCTAGAGAAACTCATGGTTGAAGTAAGTTAAATTCTCCTTTTGGAGCTCATTTCGAGCAAAGGAAGGTTGTATTCATGTGCTAGTGATGGCTCAATGCTAGTCTTTGATAGCCAAAACAACCAATCCATGGCTAGCCGGTGTAGGAGATGGATGGTGATCTCATTGGGAGCTCATAATATGCAAGTGGATGCAAGTGGTCCTAGACCCCCAAGGGCCAACTAGACACATAATAGTACACAAAGAAGAATTAAGTAGATAAGAGGTTGACGAGTAAGGGAATTAATATAGGTGGAAAGATTGAATTTGAAGGTGTCTTTACTTATGAGATTGAGAGTGCTATAAACCGAAATTGAGAGTGTCTCTTTCTGAGAGTTCTCATAATTGGTTAGCTATGTTATTCTTAGGAATACCTTTTACATTGAATTTACCTTGTATGGAGTGGACTAAAGAGACAAGGGCCCTTGACCACTAGAAGCTGAAGTGAAAGGTGAAGGTGGATGAATGAATTGAATAGAAACAACTTAACAAGAAAGAGATATTTTAATTCTATAAAACATTAGGGAGGTGCTAAATAATGGTTTTGTCTTATCTTATCAGAATGGAAGAGGCCCAATGACTTAATTATTGAGTTTGGATTCACCTATAATGAATTGATCCAACCCATGAGACAGTAATTATCCATAATAATTAAGGTTGATTAAAAGAGGCCATGAGTGGTTGTAGGCACATATATAATATCTCAAAAACCGTCGCATAAAGGATAAATAAAATTATTTCTTCATTTCCCTTTTTTCACGTAGAAATGCCATAGAGATCTGGAGCTAAAATATGTAGAATCCAAAAATAAAATATGAAACAAATTATGTTGTGAAAATAATTAACATTTGATCACTACAGTCATTTTTCAGATCAATTTAAGTGAAAAAAAAAATTGAATCTAAATACCTAATCTATTGAATTCATATTTTATAGGATTTGGGAAATGAATCCAATATTAAACATGGCTTGAAATCAGATTGGCCATCAATTGATCGATATGTTGTTAGTTTGGATGAAGATTTAAAAATTATCAAGTTGTTAGATTATTTTGAATTGAAGTTGAAGTGGGTGAATTGTGTTGGGTTGAGTTTGCTTGGTGTACTAGTGAAATTTTAGAAGTGATTAAGTTATTGATTTGTGATGAACCCTCATTGGACTTAGTGAATTGAGTTGGGTCATAGATGGATTTAATCTAGGTCTTTTAATAGGGGTAGATATAAATTGATTCAAGTCTGAATATTTTTTGTTTGAATTCAATTCAAATAAAAATAATTTGGTTTGAGTTTGTCGAATTAAAGATAAAAGTGGTTTGAATTCGATTTGAATAAAAATAATTTAGTTTGAATTTGATTTAAGTTTATGGTTTGAATCTGTAACTCAGATTTATAGTTTGAATTTACAACTTATCGACAAAACAATATTGTTTTACTTAATAATAGACAAAATGATGTTGTTTTAATAATTGTGTGACAAATCGACATTGAATTAAATAACGAGTCAAATTTGAATCGAATTGAGCTATTCATCAGACTCATAAGTCAGATCAAACTAAACTTTTTCTTGCTCGTGTTCGATTTGGTTTAAAAAATAAGTCAAATCCCTTTAATTTTAAATTGGTTTTTAATTCAAACTAAACGAATTTAAGTCAAATCAACTCAGTTCAAATTCAGTTCTGCTTATTGATGCCATGACTTTTGAAAATATTTTTACCGGCATAAATATAATTCTATTTAGGTATATATTGTAAATATATATGTAATATCTCTAGATATATACTTAAATTTTTTTATTTTTATGATAAATTATGTGTTTAAAATAGACACTATTTTAATAGTAGTATTTAAGACTATCTGAATGAAGATGTTACCGGCATAAGTTTATGTATATCGATAATTGTTATTGTTGGTCTTTTCGTCGGTCCAATGAATAGAACTGAAACAAGGTCTGAACCATTTCCTTGGTGAGTTGCAATTCATTAACCTTTAAAACTACTGAAATACTTTCTTGCCTAAAGCAACAATACCGGGAAGGTAAGGTTGTAAAGAAGGTGATGACCATTATTTGGGTATTGGCCAATGTCGAGAGAATAGTTGTTGTAATTTTATCTCCTGCAAGGCCATTGAAATGGAAATCAATTATATTAAAGTCACCAGCTAGAAGACTTAATTTGCCAGAAAATGGGTCCCTACAAAAGCGAAGGTTTCTTAAATGGTGAGTGACAGCTCACATGAAAGCGAAGCAAAGATCGAAGAAGGACAGGCTCTGGTCTGGAAAAAGCTCATCAAGCACCAAGGGTCAAGTCAGAAATGTGGATATCTGAGTCAGAGACTTTGGAAGTTCAGTTGAGGTGGGTCCTTGGAGTTCAATCAGGTGGATTAACACTTAGATTATTTGAGGTGGTCACATGGAATTATGATGATGATGATGAAATAATAATTAAATTTGCAATCAATTTGATTTATTAAAATAATAAAAATTGTTATTAAGATGTAACTTCAAAATTTAATCTGAAAGAAAAAATTTAATCTTAAAGTTTAACTTTAAAATTATGTATAGTTTTTACTTTTATAATTGTATTTGACAATTTTTTATATTTTGAAAATGCTGCATAATTCTTCATTTAGAATAGTATCAAAGATGTTTCAATATATGCAATAAGATAATTATTAAACAGTTGATCATTTATTCGATTTCATATTGATTTTTCACGATTTTTGTTATAGAAAATGTTCTTTCAACATTTGTAACCATATTCTTTTTTGTTTGAGCTAATTTTTCGAAAATTCATTATAAAAGCACATGTCAAGAATATAACACAACAAGCTTTGTTAATGAAAAGTCATTTGGATAAAATTGAGTAATAAAAATCTACTTTTTTTTTTGTTTGGTCAAAAGCAAAAAAAAAAAAAAAAAACTGATTGGACTTAAAAATATCATTAAAAAACAACATAAAATTCAATTTATTTAGTGGTTGGAATCACAAATTAAAATCAATAATTAATAAAAAACGTATGTATTTTAAAATTTCAAGTGGTGTCAAGTGACCCCATTGCTTACTATGAATATGATCGCCCATGAAAGTAATCAAATTATTTTCATGAGAAATAATGAATCTATTATGATAATGTATTACTATTTAATTGTGTTATTTATTTTTAATTTAAAATTATTCAATCACATAATAGCATTTCATTAGAGATGCATGTAACATTCTGTTCTGATAAATAATGTAAAAACAATAAGCAGTCATTTTCAAACCCTCAAAATTTTAATACAAAGTCATTCTTGAAACCCTAATTTTTATGAAAAAGGAATCCTTCTTGAAACCCTAAATTTTGTTTTAAAAATATTAGTTCTAGAAATCTCTCTCTCTCTCGTTTTCCCGCTCTAGTTTGCAAATCAGCAAGTTAGGTTTTATTTTTCTTGCAAATCTTTATTGCTTTCAGTGATTTTTGGAAATGGGTCAATTTTGGAAACTTGGCAACTGAATAAGGCAACCAAAATAGTAAAAAATGACCATGAGATAGATTCCAAATCTAAATCATCATATGCAAGCTAAGACCATCTTGTAATTCAAATGAAAAGTCCAACTCTCTCTTTATACATGGCTCTTAGAAAGACTAAGTTTATTATGTGGTCATGCTTTAGAACCATATCCTTATATCCGAATTGGATATTGATTTGATTCAAAAACTCGATCAAAGTGATGATAAATTAAATAAATATTACAATAATTTTTAATTATACGTAATTATTATCAAATAATATGTGATATATATCATTTATTTACTATATGATATGTCATATATAAGATTGGATTAATCATTAAATTTCAATCGAATCAGATTAACCATTCAATTTAATCCTAGTTGTTTTAAAACAATAGTTTAAAACTGACAGTATTTTTTTTGACAAACTCTTAAATTGGGTAACATGATTTGATATGACAAGAAGACGCCCAACAAGTTGTGATGTGTGGTAAGTCCCATATCGCCTGGGAATGGGCATTTGGTATGGTTTATAAGGGTGTATGCACCCTCACTTGGCAAGCCGGTTTTCTAAGTTGAGTTCTACCTCACCCTGTAACATATTATCTGGTATCAGAGCTCAGGGCTCCTGGTACTTTATCCATGTGAGATCTTTATCCATGTGGGAGCTTGGTGGACCCCGTAGTGGTGACTCCATGGTGGTGGTGTAGCATCCTAGATTCAGAAAAGCCCTTAGGGGAAAAGTTTCGGGGTTAGAAATGAAATCCAGAAATAGATTGGGAGTCTAGAAAAGTTTAGGGGTGAGTTAGTAAGTTTCCAAAGCCTGTGTGGCTTTCGTATGATTCCTTTCGAAAGGATTCGATCATGCGAATGCGCGGGAAATGAGTAATGCTCATTTTCCCATGTGCACACCCGTGCACCAGTCTTGCACGCCCGTGCAAGTGCTTATATATAAGTGAGCCGAGAGAAATTAGTCATTTTTCTCACCCAACTTTCCACTTTAGCAAACTCTTCTCTCTTGTTTCAGTTCCTCCCAATCTTAGAGAGGAAATCCAGTCAGCAATAGCTCCCGATCAAGCTAGAGAGCAAAGATAATAGTTCGAAAGAAAAGCTTCCAGAGGTAATGGCGCGAGGTAAGTGTTCGCTTACTTCTCCTTGAGTTTCCCAGCTTGTTTTGATGAAATGTGTTGCTTGGATGATTCCATTGCATGTTGATGAGTTTGGTGTATGCGAATATGTTGAGATAATGATGAATTTCTATCCTTGAACCTTGCATGCAAGCTTGATCATGTTTTAGTGAGAGAATTGCTAAGCTTCCATGGTAGATTCTTTGTGAGTTGATGCATGTTGAATTGGATGCTTCAAATGTGTTTATTGAGGTGCTGGGAATGTGTGTTAGAAGTGAATTTGTGATTGATTGAGAAATGGTTGAGAATTGTGCATTTTCCGGCAAGTGTTCTTGTTGAAGAACAAGACGTACGACCGTGTGCCTGCATGGCACGGCCGTGTGCCTTTGTTTTTCCAGACACACGCCCGTGTGCACGCTGTGTGCACGGCCAGAATCGCAGACACACGCCCGTGTGTAGCCTTTTCAGTGAAATTACCCAGAAATTCCAGTAGCTTGCATGGTCAGTAGCACGACTAGCGCACGGCCCCGTGCGTCTGGGCACACGCCTGTGTGTCCATGACATGCACACCCGTGTGTGAGCCATGCACGCCCGTGTGCCTTGCCCACACGCCCGTGCAACAACAGAATTTTCCAGAAAAGCATGAAATTGATTTAATTAAGCATGAGAAATCAATTTAATGGCATAAATGCTTCATATAAACATCAGATAAGCAGAGATTCAGATAATAAAGCTGCTTATGCATACCATAGCATGACATGTAGCTTCAGAGAGGATCAAGGGATTCGAATTCAGTAGATTTCAGTATTCAGAACCTAACGTACGGGTGAGAGTATAGGTGAACTCGAAGAGGCATCTGTAGGATTCAGCTTTCTGACACCAGTCAGATTGTTCAGCATTTCAGTTTCAGCCTTCTGACACAAGTCAGATCGTCAGTAGTTATTATTCAACTTTCTAGCCAGTAGCTAGACTGTTCAGCCCACATGGCTAGGATGTCGAATCTCTGTGTTCATCAGCCTGATCAGCACAGCAGGTACCTTCAGGTACATCCAGTATTCAGATGCATGCATCCACAGTTATTTTCAGTTAGCATAGCATGACATACACATCATGACATGAATAATAATGATATCAGTAAATAAATGAGATTCAGATAATCAGAATAATCAGGTTCAGATTCCAGCAAGCGACTAGATGTATGAATAGGGTCAAGGTCAGGTATGTTTGTGATTGCGTGTTGCTTGCTTGGGTTTCGAGGGAAGTAAAGAATGCTTACTGGGTGATCTTTATCACTCATCCCCCTCCTTCTTCCTTCCTTTCAGGTTTTGGTGCTGTTGGCGAGGAGGGGGTGGTTCGAGGCTAGCGGGAGAGGTCCCACACCACAGTATTTCAGTATGTATATTTCAGTTTTGGACCTGATGGGTCATTTTGTAAATGTTTCTAGTTTCTCATATGTAAACAGATGTAAAAGAACAGTATGTATATATATATATATATATATATATGATAGAGGCCATTGGGCCCATTGTACAGAACAGTTTATTGTATATTTCAGATTTAATGTACGCTTCCGCATGTATTGTACAGTAGCAGCAGTAGTTGTATTTCTCGTAGGATTTCCGATGCGTGTACCCGTATTTTCAGTTAATTAATAAGAGATCCCCAGTATTCAGTAGCAGGGGTACGCATGGCGGTGGGTCCTACAGGTGGCCTACGTTCTACAAGAGTGGGACCCTTTACAAGGATGCAAAGCCTGAATGGGGTGGAGTATGATGTGTGGTAAGTCCCACATCGCCTGGGAATGGGCCTTTGGTGTGGTTTATAAGGGTGTAGGCACTCTCACTTGGCAAGCCGGTTTTTCAAGTTGAGTTCTACCTCACTCTGTAACATATCAAGTTGAGCTTCAATTTTGAAACAGAGATTGAGAAATGGTATGAGATCTTAATCATCTATTTATTTACGTGAAACAATCGCTTGAACAATTAGAACAAAATAAAATAAGTTGACATGAAGGAAATGACATGTCATCAACAAATGCCAACACACTTTCTCTCTTTCCATAATAAATAAACAAAACTTGATCATGTAGGTTTCAATCTTGAAAAAGAGCTGCCTATATTGGACGTTCATCATAGACACTGCACAAGTTTTCCTTGCTGCCGTTGTAAGTTTTCCTTGCTGCCGTTGTAGTCTGCACAAAGCCTTGGGCTTGGAGGTCGTATATGCCCAGCTAACTTGCATAAGTCCATCAAAAGAAGCATAAGATATTGGGCTCCTGTGAGTCAAGAGCAACCGCTCTTGCTTGGTACTAATCGCTCTACTCTTACAATATGACTAACCGCTGACAAAAAGAACCGAATTGCGGTTCGGCTGGTTGTAGTGATACCCAGTTCACGTGTTGCCAGAGTGTGAATTACAAGCTAACTGGGAAGTTGATTTGGCGAAGAAGTTGGAAGACCATCTCTTGAAAGTTTTCCGGTCAAATTAATGATTCTGAACATCTCATCCCCCCGGTGAATTCTTCTTTGCTTTCTTCAGTTGAATTTGTCTTTGAATAGCTTTTTTTTTTTTTCCTTTTTGTGTGTGAATTTTAGAGTTCAAATTTTGGTGGGGATTTTATAAAAATTATTTTGCTGTTGTTAGCCTGGCCTGATGATCTGGGCATGAATTGGGATTTCTGATGTTGAACTTCAAATTATATTCATAAGGTATAGTTATGTGAATAGCCTTGAATGAGTTTCTGTATATGTTTTATGTGATGGGAGAAAAATATGAATGTCATGTAAATGCCTTTGTTTGGCTTCTGATAGAGACATATGTGAAGAAGAAGGTTAAGGATGTTATGCCTACTGCTACTGGGCATGAGCAGGAGGAGCTTGAAGCTGAACTTAGGTAATTTTTTATTTAAATGCAGTTTGGTTTGTTGTGAAATGTTATATATAAACATAAGGGCAAATTTTGTGATGAAGAAATGGTTAAACATAAAGCCAAAGGCGTATGATTTCAGTGAATGTGTTACGTGCTCGAAGAAATCGAGATCTCGCTCGACCTCTACCCCGTCGCGGAATGCTTACAGATGGTGAGAAGCTCTCAAAGAGATATAGAGTAGCTGGGAAACAATTACAAATTTTAAAGTGAAATCAAAGTCTGCTTTTTATTTATTTTATTACTGTTTATATACATCCTAAGAGCTCTACATGATGTCTAAAATTATGGTAACAAATTCAAACATGCAACGTGAAACAAATAATCTGCCACTAACTCCTAAAGAAAAGCATGCCACCAAGAAATAACCTGTCATAAACTCCTACAGAAAAGTACGCCACTAACTCCTACAAATAGCAGACCACTATTTTCTAAAAGTGTTGTGGTAAGACACGTAACAGAACGTTTTTGTAGCTTCTTTTTATCATCAAACTTATAATGTTTTTATTCTATGTAATATTGTTTTTCATAACTAGTCGTCAGAAGGAAATTATCTTGGTCTAAATGTTATATGAAGTATTGTTTTAATTGATGGTGCCTGGACTGGCCTTGAGTCTTAGGATATCTACATATTTGGGTGGTCTAAAGAAAAAGAAGAACAAAAATCAAATTGGAGTAAGAAATGAAACAGTCTTGACTAATTTTATTCCTTCAATTTTTTTATGTGCGTCTAAAGTGAATCCTCAGATAATTGCCGAATAATTTTGAAGATAATCTTATTATAGTTTAATGCTTTGAACTTGGCTACATGCAATTCTGAAAATTTCTCTTCACTCTGCTAAAATTTTGCAATAAAATGTCGGCAACCTCTTCTAGAAGATCGTCGAGCGGGCCTGCAGTTCGTTCTCTCTCACCTTCTGGAAGATTCTACAATTCTCATTACACATCGTCATCTTCTTCTTCCTCCTCTGCTTTTGCGTACTCAACTTTCGGTTTCTCTTCTAGATCCTCCCCGTTCTTTGCCCGATCTGCTTCTCCGACACGTGTCAATCTCTACGGTAACAACAGACCGACTCAGTCAACATCAGCACATCCCGTCCGATTCGTATCCCCTAACCGCGCTATCATTACTTCTCATAACATAAACAACAGTCCCGTTCAAGTACAGGTTCTGAAAAATCAAGCCAAACCGAAGAGGACGTGTATGTGTTCTCCTACGACGCACCCTGGCTCCTTCCGATGCAGCCTTCATAAAAATTTTAATTCGTCGGAGTGTCAGGTTTCCAATTACATGCCAAATAATCGGCTACATGCTAGGAGATCGGTTATGACAAACTCGCTGGTTAGGATTGGAGGAGTAGAGGGAGATTTGGTCAGGAGAGCTTTGGCGGCTTTGATTCGGCCGTCCTCTCACCAGCAAAGACGGCGCGCCGCTTTCCAGCCTCGGCAAAGCCGCTTATCTATAATGGACAAACGAACATCAGCTTCACTCCCTTTCACCATTATTTTCCTCTGTTTATTTTCCATGCTCTGTGTTTGACGTATTATGAGCAGCATCGTTTCTGTGCGCTGTTCGTTGGATACGTCCCGTGAAGCCTGGTGGTTTGTGCTCTTTTAAACTTTTTCTTCTTTACAGAATATGTGTTTTTGTGCACGTATTTTGTTGGTTCATTTTTGAAAGCAGCCTGACCTCATTGATTTCCTTTGGATATTTTCCTCTGGAGACTGATGATGAGATGCCCAAAATGTACTGTGAGATAGCATGGCTCAAACAAATGACGGTTATTGAGGGAAAAATTGGTTATATGGAAAAGAGTCCTCGTAATTGGTCAGCCATGTTATTGTTAGGAATAGCTTTTACACTGAATTAACCTTGTATGGAGTGGACTAAAGAGACAAGGGCCCGTGGCTACTAGGAGGTGAAGTGAAAGGCGATGGTAGATGGATGAGTTGGATAGAAGCAGTTAAACGAGAATGAGATATTTTAATTCTATAAAACATTAGGAGAGATGCTTTGGAATGGTTTTCTCTCTGTCTTGTCAGAAAGGGAGAGGCTCGGTAACTTATCTATTGGATTTGGATTCATCCATAATTGATCGACTCAACCTATGTGACATAACTATTGAGAGAGATTATTAGCGGTTGGACACATATAGTATGTCTTAAAAACCCTTGCATAAAGGATGAATGCAATTATTTCTTCTTCTCCTTTTCTTCATGAAAAAATGCCATAGAGATTTAGTGTCAGAATACGTAAAATTTAAAAACAAAATATAAAACAAATTGTATTGTTGTAGTCATTTTTTTGATCAATCCAAGTGAAAGAATCAAATTTGGATATATAATTTACTGTATTTATATTTTATAGAATTGAAGAAATAAATCCACCATTAACCATGGTTTGAAACTAGACTGACCATCGGTTGTTCGATCCATAGTTGATCCGAATGAAGTTTTAAAAATGATCGAATGAAGTTTTAAAAATGATCAAGTCGTTAGATTGTTTTGAATTGAAGTTGAAATGGGTGAATTGTGTTAGGTTGAGTTTGTTCGGTTTAAAATATCAGCAATCCAGTATTAGTGAAATTTTAGAAATGTTTAAGCTATTGATTTGGAATGAACCCTCAATGGACTGAGTGAATTGAGTTGGGTCAAAGATAAGTCTAATCTAGGTTTTTATTATAGGGGTAGATATAAACCGAGTCAAGTTTGAATTTTTTTTGTTTGAATTCGATTCGAATAAAAATAGTTTGGTTTGAGTTTGTTGAGTTAAAGATAAAGTGGATTGAATTTAATTCGAATAAAAATAATTTAGTTTGAGTTTGATTTGAGTTTATAGTTTGAATTTGTAACTCAAATTTATGGCTTATATTCATAGTTTGAATTTATAAACATTCAATCTTGAAAATTCATTATCAAAGCGCATGTTAAGAATCTAAACATTCAATTGATTGTCTACTAATAGAACAAACTCTATTAATAAAACTCGTTTGGATATCAATTTCTTTGTTTTGTCAAAAGCAAAAAATTATACGTTTGGACTTTAAAATGTCATTAAATAAACAACACAAAATTCAATTTATTAAAATAATTAATGGGTTCTTAGAGTTGTAAATCTATAATAATATAAAAGAATTTCACCATATAATGATTTGGAAATATATATTTAGTGGTTGTAATTACAAATTAAAATATATAATTAATGGACAATGCATATATTTTAAAATTTCAAGTAGGGTCAAGTGACCCTATTGAATATCATGAATATAATCACCCAGGAAAGTAATCAAGTTATTATTTTATTTTTAATTTAAAATTATTTAATTGTATGATAATATTTCATTATAAGTTCATGGAACATATACTGATAAATAACGAAATAATAATAAATAATCATTCTTATATCCCCAAAATTTTAATATAAAGTCATTGTTGAAACCATATGATCAATAATGAGAGGGTTTATAATGCTCCCAAAACTGATTCTAATCTCTCATAATTCCACCCCTAAAATTTCAGCTCCAAACTAACATCAAAGTCTTCAAATTCATGCAATTTTTCACCCAAATCCAACACTAATCCATCATCAAGAAAAGTAGTGAAATGAAGATCACTCAACAACAACAAACATAAATTAAAATGTTGCAAAAAAACAAACCTAAAGCATAAAGGAATTCTTTCACCAACTTGAGGGTAAACCAATGATAAAGGAAATTCCACCATCAAGGTTCTTCCACCACCAAATTCCTTTTTGCAAATGAAAATTTGGATAAAGGAAAATAAAAATTCACATGAGCCACCAAAGCTTCTCTAAGTTTTCATCTCATCAAAAGCTGCTCTTACAATGAAAATGTTGTCTTTTATAGGCGAGTCATAACCATGGTTAAAAACAAGCTAACCCTAGTTAACTTAAAATATAATACAAGTTATAAATAAGAGAAAATATTAAAAAATATATTGCAAAAGTATTTAAAGTTGCCTAAATATTAATTATAATGCAAAAATTGTAATATAAATAAATCTAAAATATTATATCTTGCATGCTTGTATTTTTCCTTGATTAATTTACCTTGGATTCGAATCTTCAACTTGATTGTTCGATTTGATTTGATTGTTCGAATTCAATCCAAAGAGTCGTTGACACTTGAATCTATGTTGGAATTCATTAGAAGCTCAAAAATATCAAAGTTGGAGCATTAGAACAAGTTTGGAATCAATAGCATGCAAAACTAGCTTGAAAATGCAAAAAAAAAAAATCATGTGGAAGGCGGAATCCAAGTGCTGTGGCATAGGAGTGTGTGCACATGCATGCACGGACATCGTACAAGATCGCGCGCACACATGCATGCAGTGCACACTGCAACAGCTTGCTTGCGCCGACAAAGCAACAACCATGGGCTCACAAGGGAGTGCATGTGGCCGTGCGCGCCACGACATTTCTTCCCTTAAGCATTTTCTGCTCGATTCTCATCCGATTCGATTTCCCTTTTTTTTTCTTGGCTTCATATAAAGCCATTTGATAAAGTTAGACTCTTTGATGTGCCCTTTTTTATTGTTGTTGAGCCCAAGCATGATCCGAAGGCTTTAGGAAAAATATTGCTAGATGATTCAAAATCTCTTTTGAATGCTTTGATCAAACCCGAATAAGCTTGTTTTTCTCTTTTTGACGGCTTGGAAAAACTTGTTTTGGCTTGAGAGATAATTTGGAGGTGTCAATGCATGAATCGGTGATGACATTTCTGAAATCACACTTGGATTCAGATTTGGATACATATTAGGTTCAAATTGATAATGGTTGTGTTGGACTAGCATTTGTAACGACTCATATATGTCATCTTCATGATAAATAATGACTTTGAGACATCTTGACTCTTTCCACGATTTGCATTTCCAAAATGGCAAAAAGTCAACAAACTAACATACAAATTATTTAATGTGTTGTGGAAAAAAAAACGTTGGAAATTTCAATAACACAACTTAAAGATATTAATTTCATGAAGTCAAACATAATGTCATTATATTTTATTTTTTTATTAAAATAAAATTTTGTCAAATTATAAAATAATTACCTTTATTATATCATTTATAATTAAAAAAAAAATACCAAACTGGGGTCCAACGGTTTCATCTTTTAAACCTTTAAATTTTTTATTTAAATACCTATTAATATTTTTTAAAAAATAGGAATCGTTTATTTATGTTTTCATTATCTTTATTTGTGCATCGACATTTGTGGAATCAATGTGCGTATAAGGTCGACATATTTTAATCTTGCCTTTGTTTCTGCAGTAATTTTTGTTTTTCAGGCTTATGAGATCTCTTTACCAGCAACATCAAGTGAGAAAGTTAGAAGCCCAATAACATATTGTGCAATAAAAGACAACACTTACTATTAGAGGATTTTCTGCTGAGTTATTCTTTTAATTTATATTTTGATAAATGAACTTATTTAATTGACAAAGGGCAAAAAAAAATGGTAAACTTCCAATAATATTGTATTCTCAAAGGAGTAATACTTCAATGTTTTCTAATTGACAAAACTGACCTTGAAGATGATTATTTGATATTATAACATAATTGGACATATTTCACCTTGTAGGCTATTATTTGACAATACAAGATATTGCAATAACAAACAACCCACGGCCATCTCATGAGGTATTTTCCCTATTAATAAATTATTAGACAAATCCAATTTTTTCAATAATTTCATGTCACCAAGTGACGAGGGAATGCAACCATCTAAAGCATTTCTGGACATGTTTAAATGATGTAGCATTGGTAAATAAGCTCCAATTTCTGTTGGAATATGCCCATGGAAGGAATTGATGGATATATCTAATGTACTCAAAGATAGGTGATAATCTATTGGCACTTGCAAAGGCCCTGAAAGAGAATTATTAACTATATAAAGTGTTTCTAGGTTGGTGTTGTTGTTCAACAACCAAACTGGAAACTCTCCCTTCAAATTAAGGTTGAAAAGATAAGCCTCTTCTAAGTCATGTTGATTGTAAAGGAATTTAGGAAAGGAATCATTGAGTAACTCGGGAAATGAACTATTATGTCCATATGTACTTAATGCGATGGACTTTAATTGAAATTTTGGGGCCAAATATTGTGACTCAATTCCAGCATAAATTTCATTCTTCTTACCATCGAAGGTCTTCAGCTTTGAATGGTTAAAAAATGGTTCAAGAGAAATTGGAATTTGAAAATGATTGTTTGCAAGTAGTAAGTGTTGGATAGATGTTAGCACCATAAGGGGAGATGAGGATATGTCTCCAGTAAATTGATTAGATCTGATATCAAATACTTCAAGGGAAGTCAAGTTTGCAAGGCACCAAGGCAAGTTACCTCCCAAATCACTGTCTACAATGTGTAAGTCTTGGAGATAAAGTGACTTACAAATTCCTGAAATAAAAAATGTCATAATGGAATTATAATCATGAAATTTGATACACCAATAATTTTTGGTTGAATTGCAAGCTAAACTTAATTAAACTTGTAAAGGAGAAAGAGAAGCATTAACCTTGCTCAAGAATCGTATTTGTTAAACGTGTTACATGCAACCATAAAGTCTGAAGGGTATTAAACGATCCATTGAATATCCAAAGAAAATTGTTGCCAAGATGAGTTTTAGAAATTTCCAAAAATTTCAAATTGTTGAAAGTGGCGAAATCTGCAAACATTAATAATCAAAACTAATCATTTGGTGAATGTTATTAAACACCAGAATGTTATTTTTATTGAAGTAGTGTGCATATGAACTATCTTTTATTAGCATGCTGTTAGTTTTATTAAAGTAGGGTGCATATGAATTAAAGTAGCGTGCTGTAACCAAATTAATTGAAATGTCCCAAACAAATTGACTTACATTCTAAATTAAAAATTTTATCATTTATTAATATTATAATATTAATGTTTTTTTTAAATTATAATAGATTAATAAATGAATAATACTAGAAAATAATGTTATCAGTATTAATATTACAAATAATTATAATATAAATGTTATTTTGAAAATTACAATCAAACAATTAATAAACAATACTAGGCAATAAATTAATGTATTATGAAATTTGTATAAATAATTTGTTTGTGTAAGTAATAATATTCAAAATAAATATTTAAACCTTTTCCATTTTAAATCTAGGCTTAGGCCATGAATAAGAATTGTCTTAATTTATTCAAAAAACATAATATGAGCGAAGCAATTGTTTGCAAGTATATTCTAACCTTGGTCAAATAAAGTGCCGTTGATGTTACTATTCTGAATAACAATAGACTCAAGAGAAGTCATTCCCCCAAGCATTTGAAAAAAGTTGTTTTTCATAACAATGCCATCGAGTACTAAACTTGTCAAATTCTTGAATGTAGGCAATACTACACATAAAAAAAAAATTACATGTTAAGGAATTACATAATATAAAAGTTTATTAAGTATTTTTCATATTATTAATGGTTCAAATAATAAGTTCAAAATAATTGTATTACAATATAATCATAAGTTAAGGGTACTATAGGTTAAAATAAATTTACATTTTTAACAACTTATAGTTAAAACGATATGAACTAATTGATGTTTCATCTAATGACTAAAATGGTTAAAAATTAATTTACTTTAATACCCTTGTGAGTGACTATTTTAACATGTCCACTAAAAAATAATTTCAGCAACATTAAATAAAGATGTTTTCAGTTTAATTGGGGTGAAATATAAAATGTTCAATTAAAGAATCTATAAATCATTCTCACTAAATCTTTTATTATGAAACCAGAATTCTATGTTTTTCATTTTATTTTGTTGAAAAGGCAAAACAAATTTTAGTGAAGTTACAAAGTGTGAAAGCTAACACTCAAAATGATAACTGTGAGTTTTTCCCAAGTAATTTTGAGAATAATTTAAAGTAATGTGCGTACCATAATTAGGAAATCTTCCACAAATTAAGATTAATTTGTGCAACACTATTTTCTGGAAAGGAATTGACTGGTTTTAAATTAATGTTGCATGGAAAGACAAGTATTTACCTTGCTCAACTGTCTTGCTTGTGAGATTACAATTAAAAAGCTTCAAAGACTCAAGGGAATTGCTTGATCCATTCAATATCATGGGGAAGTTTTCGACAGTCATTCCACCCATATTCACACGTTTTAAACTCTTGATTGTAGACAAAACTGCAAATATAAATCATCTTATATCATATTAATTGGTAGTTAATTACTTGATATCATACCATATTTCAATAAAACGAATAAATTAACACACAAGAAGAGTGAAAAACTTACCTTTATTTAAAATAATTTTGAGATCATTATTGAAAATTCATAAATATGTCAAATTCTTAAAAGTAGACAATTTTACATAAGCAAAAGAACTATATAAGTGAAAATAAATACGATACATCCTAAACATTTACATAAATTAATGTTTTATAATATTGAACAAAACAAATTATAAAAAAAATAAAAGGCCTAATCAAATCAATATTGGTAATATGAATGATCTATGAGACTAGAGTTTATCTATTTAGTTAAACACTAATTGAGTGTGGCAAACCAATTAACTAATATGCTAAGTTAGAAATTGTTATCATTATTAATATTATAAACTACAATAATATAAATATTATTTTGAAAATTATAATCAAACAATTAATAATCAATACTAGCCAATATATTAATGTATTATGAAATTTGTATAGATAATTCGTTTATGTAAGCAATAATATTGAAAATTAATATTTAAAACTTTTCTATTTTAAATTTAGGCTTAGGCCATAAATAAGAAATGTTTTAATTTATTCAAAAAACATAATATGAGTAAAGTAATTGTTTGTAAATATGTTCTAACCTTGGCCAAATAAAGTGTTGTTGAAGCTACTATGCCGAATATCAATAAACACAAGAGAAGTAATTTCCCCAAACATTTGAAAAAAGTTGTTTTTCATAACAACGCCATCCATTACTAGACTTGTCAAATTTTTGAACGTAGGCAATGCTACACATAAAAAAAAAAAATACGTGTTAAGGAATTAAAGAAAACATTCCATAAACTAATAGTGTATAGAATATAGTCACTATAAAAGTTTATTAAGTATTTTTTATATTATTATTGATTTTAATAATAAGTTCAAAATAATTGTATTACGATATAATCATAAATTAAGGGTACTATAGGTTAAAATAAATTTAAAATTTTCGTTAAAATGATAAAAACTAATTGATATTTTATCTAATAATTAAATTGAAAGTTAAACCTTTATTTTTTGACTTCTTCGGAGATTATCAATTTAAGAAAACTAATTTTACAAACAACAGTAAAAGACCGTAAGTTATAAATTTTATTTTGAAAGAAAATAAGGAAAAGACAGTAAGTTACAAGAAAATAAGGCCACTTAACATCTTCATTATGTTAAAATTAACTGTTTGATGACATTTAGTGTAGTACCATTATTATTCAAAGGTCAAAAGATTTTATTTCCATCTAAGCTTTGCATAAATGCCAAAATCCTTTTTATTAAGTTTGGAAAAGCCCAATTTTTTTTATAAAATTATTCAAAAGAAAAAAATACCCTCAAATTAAATAATATTTTATCTCTAAAATTTTATTAAAAATATTTTTACTTTAATTTATATCAATTAGAATTAAAAATAATAAAAAATTTTATTGGTGTAAATATATATATTTGAGTTAAGTTGCAACTATATTCTAACCTTTATCATATATAGTATCATAGAAGTTACTCTGCTGGATTTCAATAGACTGAAGAAAAGTCATGCCCCCAAGCATTTGAAGAAAGTTGTTGTGAATAACAGTGTTCAGGATTTTTAATCTTGTCAAATCCTTGAATGTAGATAATTCTACACATAAAAAAAAAAAATGTGTAAGGGAAATAAAAAAGACATTTTATAGACAAATTTTATATATGAATATGATTACCGAAAAAATTATCAAGTATTTTTCATATTATTGGCTTTAATAATAATTTCAAAATAATTGTATTATAATCATAAATTTAAATAAATTTAAATTTTTAATAACTTATAGTTAAAATGATAAAAACTAATTAATATTTTATTTAACAGTTAAAATGGTTAAATATGAATTTACTTTAATACTCTTGTTTGTAACTATTTTAACATGTCCACTAAAAAATAATTTCAGCAAGACTAAATGAAGTTGTTTTCAGTTTAATTGGTGTGAAATATAAAATGTACAACTAAAGAATCTATAAATCATTCTCACCAAATCCTTTATTATAAAACTAGAATTCAACGTATTTATTCTATTAGGGAGATTATTAATTTAACATTTTTTATTTTCTATTAGGGAGATTATTAATTTAGTACAACTTATTTTGGATACAATAAAACTTAAATAAAATGACCATTTAACACCTAAATTCTATTAAAATTAACCCTTTTGATTACATCTACTGAAATACCCTTGTTAATGGCTATTTTAATTAGACATATAATATTAAAATGTTTACTAGAAAATAATTTCAATTGTTTTCAGTTTAATGTGTGAAAAATATAATATTGTACATTTAAAAAATATCTAAATTAATTTTCAATTTATTGTCACTAAATCCTTTATTATAAATCAAAATTCAATGTTTTTCATTTATTTCTATTGAAAAGACAAAACAAAATTTACCAAAATCATTTAATTTTCTTTTTCGTTAGGCAACATTAATGTATTTACCATGACTAGGAAGCCCTCCACTAATATTACAATGTCGGAGTCGAAAATCTTGTAGGGATGGCAATGACCTCAATGTCTGTAACAGACTGCTTCCATAATTGATATTCACATTTATTAGATAAAGGAAATATAACTTCCTCAAACTTGTGTCTCCTGTATGTGAAAAGATTCAAACACAACTATTTTCAATGTTTTCTCATTAAAAAAAATAAAGTTCTTTAAACTTATTTAAGGCATAAGAATATATTTGTAATATAAATACCACTTTTAAATCCAAAAGATGATAAATACATGTGCTTGTGTGCCATTGTGCATCTCATAAAGGAAAATTGTAGGAAAACAACGACAAATGTTAGATTATTAAATTAGGTTTTGGTGTAAACTTATTAAAAAATTATGTCATCAATACCTTCGGAGAATACAATTTTGTTAATCTCATCTCCCCCCATGAATAATACCTCTAAGTTGCTCAAAGAGACCAAATCTGAGAATAGTTAAAATAAAGGAAAGTTCATAAAGTAAGTATTCAATGTGCAAATCCTTCAAACTACTCAAGATAGACAGAAAGAGAACATACAACACCCATAAACATTTTTTATATTATTTAGAAATATTTCTCTTAAAGATGAAAGACCATTACTTCTAATTTTTTAAATGATAATTTTTTTATTTTAATTTTAGATTAGGTTTTCAAGTTGGACAGTGACGTTTTTTCAAATTGACTAAGCAAAAAGGAGCCACACATAAAATCCATTAAAAAAAATTAAAAATGAGAAGCAAACTTACCTTGTAGATTAAATGTTCCTTTCAGTCCAATGTCATACAAATGTAGTTCTTTTAATGAAGAGATAGTAGACACATATGATATGATGCTATGGTCGAAGATGTTACCACTTAAATCAAGATACTCCAAGTTGCTTAACCTTGAAACTAAAAAAAATCCAATAACATCAACAACAATAACAACAACAACAACAATAATAACACAACCTGTAGAACAATACCATTAAGATGGTTTAGTTCTCTAAATTGATTATGAGCTAAACTTAAATTCTTGAGAGATGAATGCTCGTTCAAAGCTGATAAAATATGACTATCATTAAACATATTGCCACTGATGTCTAGACCCTGAAGATTATTCAAGTGTGATAATCTTTCAAAACCTGTAAAACAAATCTTATTAATAAATTAAATTTAATAAAGTAAAATCAGCATACTTTAAATTAACTTATTATAAGGATGGACAGTAAAATACCTTCATTTTTAACACAACCTGCTATAAGATTGTACCTTAAATCAAGTGTTTTCAATTCTTGGAAGGGAGAAAACAAAGAAACATTTAGGTTCCACTCTCCTAGTCCCCATTTTCTTGTATATGATAGATAAAGACCTATCACTCTACCTGTTGTGTTGCATTGAACTCTTGCCCATTGACAACAATCTAATGAATTCCTCTCTCCCTCAACCCAATCTTGAAGTAAATTAGGATCATTGAAGGACTGTTTAAGTTGCAAAAGAGCAAATCTCTCTTGCTCTGAACAACTCTCAATCCTCCATTTTCTGGATGAAATAAACATTAACAACAATATTAACCACACCCTCACACATTTTAACTCCATCTCTAAAAAATAATACACTAATCTCTTTGTTTTTGTGACTACCAAGAGATTGGCTTTGGGTATTTATAATATGGAGACATGTTGAATGTCTTTTTCAACTTATTTTCTTTTCTCATTTCCTCTTTCATGGCCATTATATCTATTCTTTGTTAATCTTATTTATGAGACCAAATAACATGGTTTTACACTTGACTTATAAGTATAAATTCACTTTCCACAAAATTGAATAACATTGTTGAAAATATGAGTCTTTCCATGGTTTTTTTTTTTTCCAATGGGCTAAACAAGTCAACTAGTCAACACAAATGCTTTAATTTGCCGCTTAAGAAGGGTTGGAATTATTTATGATAATAATAGACTTTTTTAAGGCTCAATGTACATGATACAATTTCCCTTTCCTCACACTAATTTGTTTTTCATGAACTCAGTGTATAAGACACGCACATCAAAACATTTTCTTCTAATTATTTAAACGCCAAATGACTATATCGCACCTATAGTTTGATGAATTGACAAATTCCCACCCTTTAAATTTGAATAAATTATTTTTCTACCCATTTATTAATTTCTTAAAGAATTTTGTTAAATTTTTAAACCCTCAAACTAAATAATATTTTATTCCTAAAATTTATTATATTGTTTACCTATAATTTATATTAAATTCAATGAAAATAATAAAAAATAAATTTACAATTAATTGTTGTCGCCAACATTCGTGGCTAGCATGTGCAATTCTAATTGAGAATTGCATTGATTTAGTGTAATTTAATTCCAACTGAGAATAATAATACAGTTGTTTATTTTTAATTTATAGAATAATTACATTTACTATATCATGTCACTTATTGCTTCTAAGTTGTCGACAACATTCATGGCCAGTGCATGCGATTCTAGTTGTGAATCGCACTGATTTAGTATGATTTAATTCCAATCAAGAATAATAATATTGTTAATATAAGTAAACATTATATCTTTCCTTTTATTTTCTTATTTTCTTATTTTATACTTTGATGTACAACTCATAAATGTGATCTTCATGACAAAGAAATGATTGAAACACTTAACTCTTTCCACAATTTATTTTTCCAATTGAACAAATAGTCAACTAGTCAACACATTCAATATTCCATAAAAGAAAGGTCGGAAAATCCAATAACACGGCTCAAAGATATTAATTTTATGAACTCATACATAATGTCAATTTATTTTATTTTTTGTATTATAAAATAATATTAATAACTTATTAAATTATTATATTTATTATATCATTTAAGATAAAAATTTATAAAATTAAATAACCTTGGTGAAAAATCAATTATAATTAGTCATAAATGTCAATTTGCTGATGAAGATCATCATGAATATTTCCATGGTTTCTTTTCCAATGGGTCAAAAAGTCAATTAGTCAATCCGAATGATTTAATGTATCGTGTAAGAAAGGTTGGAATTATTTATGATAATAATATACTTATTTAAGACTTGGTGCACACGACATGACTTCCTTTTCCACACACTAGTTCATTTTTCATGAGTCAAGTGTACAAGACACGCACATTAGGACATTTTCTTCTAATTATTTAAAAGCCAAATGAATATGTCCCAACCATGGTTTGATGAATTAACAAATTTCCATCTTAAAAAATTAAGATAACTATTTTTATGCTTGTCTATTAATTTTTTTTAAAAAAATGTTGTTTATTTTTTATAAATTTATTGAAAAGACAAAAAAGCCATCAAACTAAATAATACTTTACTCCTAAAATTTTATTATTTGTTTACCAATAATTTATATTAAATTCAATTAAAAAAATATCAATTAATTGTTGTCAATTACATTTGTGGCCAATGTATGCGATTTTAGTTGAGAATCTCACCGATGTAGCATGACTCACTTCATTTTCCTTTTTTCTTTTCTTTTTCATGGTCATTATACATTTTATTAAATTTTGATTGACTGACAATAATAATAAATTAATTAGAGATTTGATATCAATCATTTGGAAAGCCTTACAATAAGTTTAAGAAATACATCTGTAGTTCTACTTATATTATCTCTTTGAACTATGTATAGAAATTAAAAATTATGTTACACAGATGTAATTATACTAATTCGTCTCATAAATGTTATTATGTGTAAAGAGGTCAACTTTATGAGTCTAAATAGCACAATTTTATATTTGACTTATCTATGTAACTGGAAGTTCAAATTGGTACATTCACTTTTCACACTTCTATTAGCATTAATCAATCAATTATCTTAATCCCATATCCCCCACGACATTGAGTAGCTAAATGTAAGTAAGAGAGATTAAAAATGAGACTTTTAGGGATTACCCTTTTGAATTATATTTTTATTACAAGAGTAAAAGTGAAAACAACTTGGTAAATTATATTTACTCTCTAAAAATGTCCAATTTAAAATAAACTATAAATTAATTAAAAACTAATTAAAAAGTCATCATGGGTTTTTTTTTTTTTTTTTTAATAAGGCAAAAAAGTCAATTAGTCAATACATAAATTATTTAATATCCCTTTATTAAATATATAACTTGGGAGACTTGATGGATAATAATTTCATATTGGAAAACGCTATTGTGATAGCTCATAAATATCTTGTATACTCATGAAGACTATCACAAATCAATACAATTTCCACAAATTATTCAAAGTAGGAGGAAGTCTTGGAAGAGCAATTGGAAAAACCAATCATCACAGCTCAAATCCATAACACAAGTAGTACAAAATTTTTATATTATTTTATCTTTATTTTCTACTTTTAATTATTTAAACTAAATAAAGACCAGTAAAAAAGGTTGTAAAATTAGACTAAACCATTCAAAATTGTGATTTAGTTGTTTATGATTGAGTAGACAAGAATAAAATAGTACCAAACCTTTTTGTTATTTTAATTAACTAAACGGCCAAATGAAAATATTTTCACTCTTCTATCAATCTCATTCTAAAATTTTCAATAAATCTACCCCACCACCTTGATTAAATTTCCCATGCTGACGACTACAATGACGAAGACTCCAACAAACTATCAATAACAACCAAGCCACCACTCAATGCCATCACTATATGCATTTCCACCTAATCAATGTTCCTATTATCCACAATCATGGCATAACCAAAAACCTCTCCCACCACCACTACCACGACCACCATCCCCACCCTCATCTGACAACACACCATTGCCACTGATTGTAGGAGTGTCATATGCCTCTCATTCTCTCGTATAATGCCTTGTTACTATCCCCTTCTAAGTGATTGTTTCAAATTCAAAGAATATAATCTCGAGATATTTACATTCTTTTGCTACAACAATTAGTGGGGCTTAACCCAGTGCATTGCAACAATGACCTATTCAACATTATGCGTTTTTGTTAAAAAATGTTATATTATATATTTATTTATTTACTGTACTTTCTTACTAAGAGATTAATTTATAGCATAATATATATTTCATCACCTCTGATAATTATCTTTGATGTTCTTGTTATATATGTGGTAATGGTAATCGGTGTTTTGATTCTTAAATACGTAAACAAAATTTATTATATTTTTTTACCTATAATTAATATTAAATTCAATGAAAATAATAAAAAATAAATTTACAATTAATTATTGTCGACAACATTCGTGGCTAGCACGTGCAATTCTAATTGAGGATCACATTGATTTAGTGTAATTTAATTCCAACTGGAATAATAATACAGTTGTAATTTATACTTGCAAGAATAATTAATATAAGTAAACATTATATCTTTCCTTTTATTTTCTTATTTTATACTTTGATATACAACTCATAAATGTGATCTTCATGACAAAGAAATGATTGAAACACAACTCTTTTCACAATTTATTTTTCCAATAGAACAAATAGTCAACTAGTCAACGCATTCAATATTCCATAAAAGAAAGGTTGGAAAATCCGATAACACAGCTCAAAGACATTAATTTCATGAACTCATAAATAATGTCAATTTATTTTATTTTTTGTATTATAAAATAAAATTAATAATTTATTAAATTATAAAATTATTATATTTATTATATCATTTAAGATAAAAATTTATATAATTAAATAATATTGGTGAAAAATCAATTATAATTAGTCATAAATGTCAATTTACTGATGAAGATCATCATGAGTATTTCTATGGTTTCTTTTCCAATGGGTCAAAAAGTCAATTAGTCAATCCGAATGATTTAATGTATCGTGTAAGAAAGGTTGGAATTATTTATGATAATAATATACTTATTTAAGACTTGGTGCACACGACATGACTTCCTTTTCCACACACTAGTTCATTTTTCACGAGTCAAGTGTACAAGACACGCACATTAGGACATTTTCTTCTAATTATTTAAAAGCCAAATGAATATGTCCCAACCATGGTTTGATGAATTAACAAATTTCCATCTTAAAAATTTGAGATAACTATTTTTATGCTTGTCTATTAATTTTTTTTAAAAAAATGTTGTTTATTTTTTATAAATTTATTGAAAAGACAAAAAAGCCATCAAACTAAATAATACTTTACTCCTAAAATTTTATTATTTTTTTTACCAATAATTTATATTAAATTCAATTAAAAAAATATCAATTAATTGTTGTCGATTACATTTGTGGCCAATGTATGCGATTTTAGTTGAGAATCTCACCGATGTAGCATGACTCACTTCATTTTCCTTTTTTCTTTTCTTTTTCATGGTCATTATACATTTTATTAAATTTTGATTGACTGACAATAATAATAAATTAATTAGAGATTTGATATCAATCATTTGGAAAGCCTTACAATAAGTTTAAGAAATACATCTGTAGTTCTACTTATATTATCTCTTTGAACTATGTATAGAAATTAAAAATTATGTTACACAGATGTAATTATACTAATTCGTCTCATAAATGTTATTATGTGTAAAGAGGTCAACTTTATGAGTCTAAATAGCACAATTTTATATTTGACTTATCTATGTAACTGGAAGTTCAAATTGGTACATTCACTTTTCACACTTCTATTAGCATTAATCAATCAATTATCTTAATCCCATATCCCCCACGACATTGAGTAGCTAAATGTAAGTAAGAGAGATTAAAAATGAGACTTTTAGGGATTACCCTTTTGAATTATATTTTTATTACAAGAGTAAAAGTGAAAACAACTTGGTAAATTATATTTACTCTCTAAAAATGTCCAATTTAAAATAAACTATAAATTAATTAAAAACTAATTAAAAAGTCATCATGGGTTTTTTTTTTTTTAATAAGGCAAAAAAGTCAATTAGTCAATACATAAATTATTTAATATCCCTTTATTAAATATATAACTTGGGAGACTTGATGGATAATAATTTCATATTGGAAAACGCTATTGTGATAGCTCATAAATATCTTGTATAGTCATGAAGACTATCACAAATCAATACAATTTCCACAAATTATTCAAAGTTGGAGGGAGTCTTGGAAAAGCAATTGGAAAAACCAATCATCACAGCTCAAATCCATAACACAAATAGTACAAAATTTTTATATTATTTTATCTTTATTTTCTTCTTTTAATTATTTAAACTAAATAAAGACCAGTAAAAAAGGTTGTAAAATTAGACTAAACCATTCAAAATTGTGATTTAGTTGTTTATGATTGAGTAGACAAGAATAAAATAGTACCAAACCTTTTTGTTATTTTAATTAACTAAACGGCCAAATGAAAATATTTTCACTCTTCTATCAATCTCATTCTAAAATCTTCAATAAATCTACCCCACCACCTTGATTAAATTTCCCATGCTGACGACTACAATGACGAAGACTCCAACAAACTATCAATAACAACCAAGCCACCACTCAATGCCATCACTATATGCATTTCCACCTAATCAATGTTCCCGTTATCCACGATCATGGCATAACCAAAAACCTCTCCCACCACCACCACCACCACCACCGTCCCCACCCTCATCTGACAACACACTATTGCCACTTATTGTAAGAGTGCCATACGCCTCTCCTTCTCCTGTGTAGTCCCTTATTACTATCTCTTTCCAAATGATTGTTTCAAATTCAAAGAATATAATTGCGAGATATGTACATTCTTTTGCTAAAACAATTAGTGGGGCTTAACCTAGTGCATTGCAACAATGACCTGTTCAACATTATGCGTTTTTGTTAAAAAATATTATATTATATTTATTTATTTATTTATTTACTGTACTTTCTTACTAAAGGATTACTTTATAGCATAATATATATTCCATCACCTCTGATAATTATCTTTGATGTTCTTGTTATGTATGTGGTACTAGTAAACGGTGTTTTGATTTTTAAATACGTAAGTCAAATTTATTATAGAATATCTATTATGTATAATTGGGTTTTAACCTATGTTTTTAAACTCAAATTGTATCAATTGGTCAAACTAATTTGGATCAATGTTTTGCATTGGGTGCAAGTTGAACTGATCAAATCACATCGAGTGTTAAAATCAATATGTTTTATAAAATTTTATAATTGTTCAAACTTGGTTCGAATTTATATGATAAGAAATATACATCACATATCACATAACAATTATGTTGTTCTAATGTTTGATATAAATGTTGGTTTTCATCACTTAACTTGCTTGATGGATTCGAATCCTTGCTTATCCCTTATCGGCAAATTCAGAATGACTTTATTGATGACTTCGAAAGCTTCAGACACCCAAAATATTTTTGGGATGGCACGAACGCAATTTGTGGTGAATCGACCCTCAATAGCGCACAAAAGAGTGAAAAAATGCAAAATGGGTAGAAGTTGCATGTTGCAACTGATGTGTAGGTAAATCGACCATTGCTTGTTACGGAGCAGAGAGCAAGGAGGGCCTATGGAGTGGTTTATAAGGGTATAGGAACCCTCACTTGACAAGTTGGTTTTCCAAGTTGAGTTCTACATTGCCCTGTTCCACATCATTTGGTATCAAAGTCTACATGTTCCTGGCACTTTATCCACGTAGGTGCTTGCAGGGCCCTATGGTGGTGGCCCACTTTCTATGAGAGTGGGGCCCTTTGTAAAGACATAAAACCTAGATGGGATGTAGTACGATGTGTAAGTAAATCACCCATTACTTGTTATGAAGTAGAGAACGTCTCATATCGCCTAGGGGAGGGCCTATGAAGTGGTTTATAAGGGTGTACGCACCTTCACTTAGCAAGTTAGTTTTTCAAATTGAGTTCTACCTTGCCCTATTCCATATCATTTTGTATCAGAGCCTATGTGCTCTCGACACTTTATCCATACAAGTGCCTTAGGGGCCCCGTGGTGGTGGCCTACATCCTACGAGAGTAAAGCCATTTGCGAGGATGCAAAGCTCGAATGAGGTGGAGTATGATATGTAGGTAAATGGCCCATTGTTTGTTGTGGAGCAAAGAGCATCCCACATCACTTGGGAGAGGGCCTATGAAGTGGTTTATAAGGGTGTAGGCACCCTCACTTGGCAAGTCAGTTTTCCAAGTTAAGTTCTACCTCACCCTGTTCTATATCATTTGGTATCAGAGCTTAGGTGCTCCTACCACTTTATCCATGTAGGTGCCTATAAGGCCCCATGGTGATGGCCCACATCCTGTAGGAGTGAGGCTCTTTATGAAGATATTAAACCTAGATAGGGTGAAGTATGATGTGTAGGTAAATCACTCATTACTTGTTGTGGAGCAGGGAACATCCCACATCGTTTGGAGGAGGGCATGTGGAGTGGTTTATAAGGTTGTAGGCACCTTCACTTGACAAACTGATTTTTCAAATTAAGTTCTACCTTACCCTATTCCATATCATTTAGTATTAGAGCTTGCGTGCTCCTAACAATTTATCCATAAGGATGTCTATGGGGACCATGATGGTGGCCTACATCCTCCAAGAGTAGGGCCAATACTTATTGTGGAGCAGGGAACATCTCACATCACCTAGGAGAGGGCCCATGGAGTGGTTTATAAGGGTGTAAGCACCCTCACTTAGCAAACCGATTTTTTAAGTTGAGTTCTACCTCGCTCTGTTCCACATTATACTTAGTTGTGCCATGTGCCATATATTGATCAAGGTAATGAGGTTGGCTCTTCTTCAGCGTAGGGATTGCATCTAAATAAGACACATATTTACCTTTATTCCCATAGAAACAACAGAACAATTCGCTAATTTTTTCTTCCACATTATTGGCCTCCAAGTCATAATCTCTAACACCGACCACATCCGTTCAAAGAATGCTTTCGATAAAGAACCTTCCATAGCTCCTATACTATAACTTTCATTATGAAAGAGAAAAAGATAGCCTATCAACTTAGTCCTTGAACTAGGTCTTTCCTACAACTACTTCGGATGCTACAATGTCCTCTTAATCGAAAACACTTTTCGATATGTTTGGCTCATTGTGATATCAGAATCTGCCTCAACAATGTAATCAAGTGAATCAAGAGAATGTGATCTTGATTATAGCTCACCTGATTTTGGAATGGCTTAGTGGCAGCTGATTGAGTCGATTTCAAGATGGAAACTATCAGTATACTATCGTTGAAAATACTAAATCCATAAACAGAATTTTGAGTTATTTTTGTTTAGTTGTAACATTTGAAAAGCCTAATGAGAGATGAGCAAACAGGCATTTATTGAAAGTATTTCCAAATAATCATTGATTAGTACTTGGAAATGTTTTCTCTAAACTGATATTTAAAGCAGAAAAATT
>JAJEJH010000286.1:504496-516462 GCA_026122585.1 Anacardium occidentale
GTTATAAATAAGAGAAAATATTAAAAAATATATTGCAAAAGTATTTAAAGTTGCCTAAATATTAATTATAATGCAAAAATTGTAATATAAATAAATCTAAAATATTATATCTTGCATGCTTGTATTTTTCCTTGATTAATTTACCTTGGATTCGAATCTTCAACTTGATTGTTCGATTTGATTTGATTGTTCGAATTCAATCCAAAGAGTCGTTGACACTTGAATCTATGTTGGAATTCATTAGAAGCTCAAAAATATCAAAGTTGGAGCATTAGAACAAGTTTGGAATCAATAGCATGCAAAACTAGCTTGAAAATGCAAAAAAAAAAAAATCATGTGGAAGGCGGAATCCAAGTGCTGTGGCATAGGAGTGTGTGCACATGCATGCACGGACATCGTACAAGATCGCGCGCACACATGCATGCAGTGCACACTGCAACAGCTTGCTTGCGCCGACAAAGCAACAACCATGGGCTCACAAGGGAGTGCATGTGGCCGTGCGCGCCACGACATTTCTTCCCTTAAGCATTTTCTGCTCGATTCTCATCCGATTCGATTTCCCTTTTTTTTTCTTGGCTTCATATAAAGCCATTTGATAAAGTTAGACTCTTTGATGTGCCCTTTTTTATTGTTGTTGAGCCCAAGCATGATCCGAAGGCTTTAGGAAAAATATTGCTAGATGATTCAAAATCTCTTTTGAATGCTTTGATCAAACCCGAATAAGCTTGTTTTTCTCTTTTTGACGGCTTGGAAAAACTTGTTTTGGCTTGAGAGATAATTTGGAGGTGTCAATGCATGAATCGGTGATGACATTTCTGAAATCACACTTGGATTCAGATTTGGATACATATTAGGTTCAAATTGATAATGGTTGTGTTGGACTAGCATTTGTAACGACTCATATATGTCATCTTCATGATAAATAATGACTTTGAGACATCTTGACTCTTTCCACGATTTGCATTTCCAAAATGGCAAAAAGTCAACAAACTAACATACAAATTATTTAATGTGTTGTGGAAAAAAAAACGTTGGAAATTTCAATAACACAACTTAAAGATATTAATTTCATGAAGTCAAACATAATGTCATTATATTTTATTTTTTTATTAAAATAAAATTTTGTCAAATTATAAAATAATTACCTTTATTATATCATTTATAATTAAAAAAAAAATACCAAACTGGGGTCCAACGGTTTCATCTTTTAAACCTTTAAATTTTTTATTTAAATACCTATTAATATTTTTTAAAAAATAGGAATCGTTTATTTATGTTTTCATTATCTTTATTTGTGCATCGACATTTGTGGAATCAATGTGCGTATAAGGTCGACATATTTTAATCTTGCCTTTGTTTCTGCAGTAATTTTTGTTTTTCAGGCTTATGAGATCTCTTTACCAGCAACATCAAGTGAGAAAGTTAGAAGCCCAATAACATATTGTGCAATAAAAGACAACACTTACTATTAGAGGATTTTCTGCTGAGTTATTCTTTTAATTTATATTTTGATAAATGAACTTATTTAATTGACAAAGGGCAAAAAAAAATGGTAAACTTCCAATAATATTGTATTCTCAAAGGAGTAATACTTCAATGTTTTCTAATTGACAAAACTGACCTTGAAGATGATTATTTGATATTATAACATAATTGGACATATTTCACCTTGTAGGCTATTATTTGACAATACAAGATATTGCAATAACAAACAACCCACGGCCATCTCATGAGGTATTTTCCCTATTAATAAATTATTAGACAAATCCAATTTTTTCAATAATTTCATGTCACCAAGTGACGAGGGAATGCAACCATCTAAAGCATTTCTGGACATGTTTAAATGATGTAGCATTGGTAAATAAGCTCCAATTTCTGTTGGAATATGCCCATGGAAGGAATTGATGGATATATCTAATGTACTCAAAGATAGGTGATAATCTATTGGCACTTGCAAAGGCCCTGAAAGAGAATTATTAACTATATAAAGTGTTTCTAGGTTGGTGTTGTTGTTCAACAACCAAACTGGAAACTCTCCCTTCAAATTAAGGTTGAAAAGATAAGCCTCTTCTAAGTCATGTTGATTGTAAAGGAATTTAGGAAAGGAGTCATTGAGTAACTCGGGAAATGAACTATTATGTCCATATGTACTTAATGCGATGGACTTTAATTGAAATTTTGGGGCCAAATATTGTGACTCAATTCCAGCATAAATTTCATTCTTCTTACCATCGAAGGTCTTCAGCTTTGAATGGTTAAAAAATGGTTCAAGAGAAATTGGAATTTGAAAATGATTGTTTGCAAGTAGTAAGTGTTGGATAGATGTTAGCACCATAAGGGGAGATGAGGATATGTCTCCAGTAAATTGATTAGATCTGATATCAAATACTTCAAGGGAAGTCAAGTTTGCAAGGCACCAAGGCAAGTTACCTCCCAAATCACTGTCTACAATGTGTAAGTCTTGGAGATAAAGTGACTTACAAATTCCTGAAATAAAAAATGTCATAATGGAATTATAATCATGAAATTTGATACACCAATAATTTTTGGTTGAATTGCAAGCTAAACTTAATTAAACTTGTAAAGGAGAAAGAGAAGCATTAACCTTGCTCAAGAATCGTATTTGTTAAACGTGTTACATGCAACCATAAAGTCTGAAGGGTATTAAACGATCCATTGAATATCCAAAGAAAATTGTTGCCAAGATGAGTTTTAGAAATTTCCAAAAATTTCAAATTGTTGAAAGTGGCGAAATCTGCAAACATTAATAATCAAAACTAATCATTTGGTGAATGTTATTAAACACCAGAATGTTATTTTTATTGAAGTAGTGTGCATATGAACTATCTTTTATTAGCATGCTGTTAGTTTTATTAAAGTAGGGTGCATATGAATTAAAGTAGCGTGCTGTAACCAAATTAATTGAAATGTCCCAAACAAATTGACTTACATTCTAAATTAAAAATTTTATCATTTATTAATATTATAATATTAATGTTTTTTTTAAATTATAATAGATTAATAAATGAATAATACTAGAAAATAATGTTATCAGTATTAATATTACAAATAATTATAATATAAATGTTATTTTGAAAATTACAATCAAACAATTAATAAACAATACTAGGCAATAAATTAATGTATTATGAAATTTGTATAAATAATTTGTTTGTGTAAGTAATAATATTCAAAATAAATATTTAAACCTTTTCCATTTTAAATCTAGGCTTAGGCCATGAATAAGAATTGTCTTAATTTATTCAAAAAACATAATATGAGCGAAGCAATTGTTTGCAAGTATATTCTAACCTTGGTCAAATAAAGTGCCGTTGATGTTACTATTCTGAATAACAATAGACTCAAGAGAAGTCATTCCCCCAAGCATTTGAAAAAAGTTGTTTTTCATAACAATGCCATCGAGTACTAAACTTGTCAAATTCTTGAATGTAGGCAATACTACACATAAAAAAAAAATTACATGTTAAGGAATTACATAATATAAAAGTTTATTAAGTATTTTTCATATTATTAATGGTTCAAATAATAAGTTCAAAATAATTGTATTACAATATAATCATAAGTTAAGGGTACTATAGGTTAAAATAAATTTACATTTTTAACAACTTATAGTTAAAACGATATGAACTAATTGATGTTTCATCTAATGACTAAAATGGTTAAAAATTAATTTACTTTAATACCCTTGTGAGTGACTATTTTAACATGTCCACTAAAAAATAATTTCAGCAACATTAAATAAAGATGTTTTCAGTTTAATTGGGGTGAAATATAAAATGTTCAATTAAAGAATCTATAAATCATTCTCACTAAATCTTTTATTATGAAACCAGAATTCTATGTTTTTCATTTTATTTTGTTGAAAAGGCAAAACAAATTTTAGTGAAGTTACAAAGTGTGAAAGCTAACACTCAAAATGATAACTGTGAGTTTTTCCCAAGTAATTTTGAGAATAATTTAAAGTAATGTGCGTACCATAATTAGGAAATCTTCCACAAATTAAGATTAATTTGTGCAACACTATTTTCTGGAAAGGAATTGACTGGTTTTAAATTAATGTTGCATGGAAAGACAAGTATTTACCTTGCTCAACTGTCTTGCTTGTGAGATTACAATTAAAAAGCTTCAAAGACTCAAGGGAATTGCTTGATCCATTCAATATCATGGGGAAGTTTTCGACAGTCATTCCACCCATATTCACACGTTTTAAACTCTTGATTGTAGACAAAACTGCAAATATAAATCATCTTATATCATATTAATTGGTAGTTAATTACTTGATATCATACCATATTTCAATAAAACGAATAAATTAACACACAAGAAGAGTGAAAAACTTACCTTTATTTAAAATAATTTTGAGATCATTATTGAAAATTCATAAATATGTCAAATTCTTAAAAGTAGACAATTTTACATAAGCAAAAGAACTATATAAGTGAAAATAAATACGATACATCCTAAACATTTACATAAATTAATGTTTTATAATATTGAACAAAACAAATTATAAAAAAAATAAAAGGCCTAATCAAATCAATATTGGTAATATGAATGATCTATGAGACTAGAGTTTATCTATTTAGTTAAACACTAATTGAGTGTGGCAAACCAATTAACTAATATGCTAAGTTAGAAATTGTTATCATTATTAATATTATAAACTACAATAATATAAATATTATTTTGAAAATTATAATCAAACAATTAATAATCAATACTAGCCAATATATTAATGTATTATGAAATTTGTATAGATAATTCGTTTATGTAAGCAATAATATTGAAAATTAATATTTAAAACTTTTCTATTTTAAATTTAGGCTTAGGCCATAAATAAGAAATGTTTTAATTTATTCAAAAAACATAATATGAGTAAAGTAATTGTTTGTAAATATGTTCTAACCTTGGCCAAATAAAGTGTTGTTGAAGCTACTATGCCGAATATCAATAAACACAAGAGAAGTAATTTCCCCAAACATTTGAAAAAAGTTGTTTTTCATAACAACGCCATCCATTACTAGACTTGTCAAATTTTTGAACGTAGGCAATGCTACACATAAAAAAAAAAAATACGTGTTAAGGAATTAAAGAAAACATTCCATAAACTAATAGTGTATAGAATATAGTCACTATAAAAGTTTATTAAGTATTTTTTATATTATTATTGATTTTAATAATAAGTTCAAAATAATTGTATTACGATATAATCATAAATTAAGGGTACTATAGGTTAAAATAAATTTAAAATTTTCGTTAAAATGATAAAAACTAATTGATATTTTATCTAATAATTAAATTGAAAGTTAAACCTTTATTTTTTGACTTCTTCGGAGATTATCAATTTAAGAAAACTAATTTTACAAACAACAGTAAAAGACCGTAAGTTATAAATTTTATTTTGAAAGAAAATAAGGAAAAGACAGTAAGTTACAAGAAAATAAGGCCACTTAACATCTTCATTATGTTAAAATTAACTGTTTGATGACATTTAGTGTAGTACCATTATTATTCAAAGGTCAAAAGATTTTATTTCCATCTAAGCTTTGCATAAATGCCAAAATCCTTTTTATTAAGTTTGGAAAAGCCCAATTTTTTTTATAAAATTATTCAAAAGAAAAAAATACCCTCAAATTAAATAATACTTTATCTCTAAAATTTTATTAAAAATATTTTTACTTTAATTTATATCAATTAGAATTAAAAATAATAAAAAATTTTATTGGTGTAAATATATATATTTGAGTTAAGTTGCAACTATATTCTAACCTTTATCATATATAGTATCATAGAAGTTACTCTGCTGGATTTCAATAGACTGAAGAAAAGTCATGCCCCCAAGCATTTGAAGAAAGTTGTTGTGAATAACAGTGTTCAGGATTTTTAATCTTGTCAAATCCTTGAATGTAGATAATTCTACACATAAAAAAAAAAAATGTGTAAGGGAAATAAAAAAGACATTTTATAGACAAATTTTATATATGAATATGATTACCGAAAAAATTATCAAGTATTTTTCATATTATTGGCTTTAATAATAATTTCAAAATAATTGTATTATAATCATAAATTTAAATAAATTTAAATTTTTAATAACTTATAGTTAAAATGATAAAAACTAATTAATATTTTATTTAACAGTTAAAATGGTTAAATATGAATTTACTTTAATACTCTTGTTTGTAACTATTTTAACATGTCCACTAAAAAATAATTTCAGCAAGACTAAATGAAGTTGTTTTCAGTTTAATTGGTGTGAAATATAAAATGTACAACTAAAGAATCTATAAATCATTCTCACCAAATCCTTTATTATAAAACTAGAATTCAACGTATTTATTCTATTAGGGAGATTATTAATTTAACATTTTTTATTTTCTATTAGGGAGACTATTAATTTAGTACAACTTATTTTGGATACAATAAAACTTAAATAAAATGACCATTTAACACCTAAATTCTATTAAAATTAACCCTTTTGATTACATCTACTGAAATACCCTTGTTAATGGCTATTTTAATTAGACATATAATATTAAAATGTTTACTAGAAAATAATTTCAGTTGTTTTCAGTTTAATGTGTGAAAAATATAATATTGTACATTTAAAAAATATCTAAATTAATTTTCAATTTATTGTCACTAAATCCTTTATTATAAATCAAAATTCAATGTTTTTCATTTATTTCTATTGAAAAGACAAAACAAAATTTACCAAAATCATTTAATTTTCTTTTTCGTTAGGCAACATTAATGTATTTACCATGACTAGGAAGCCCTCCACTAATATTACAATGTCGGAGTCGAAAATCTTGTAGGGATGGCAATGACCTCAGTGTCTGTAACAGACTGCTTCCATCATTGATATTCACATTTATTAGATAAAGGAAATATAACTTCCTCAAACTTGTGTCTCCTATATGTGAAAAGATTCAAACACAACTATTTTCAATGTTTTCTCATTAAAAAAAATAAAGTTCTTTAAACTTATTTAAGGCATAAGAATATATTTGTAATATAAATACCACTTTTAAATCCAAAAATGATAAATACATGTGCTTGTGTGCCATTGTGCATCTCATAAAGGAAAATTGTAGGAAAACAACGACAAATGTTAGATTATTAAATTAGGTTTTGGTGTAAACTTATTAAAAAATTATGTCATCAATACCTTCGGAGAATACAATTTTGTTAATCTCATCTCCCCCCATGAATAATACCTCTAAGTTGCTCAAAGAGACCAAATCTGAGAATAGTTAAAATAAAGGAAAGTTCATATAGTAAGTATTCAATGTGCAAATCCTTCAAACTACTCAAGATAGACAGAAAGAGAACATACGACACCCATAAACATTTTTTATATTATTTAGAAATATTTCTCTTAAAGATGAAAGACCATTACTTCTAATTTTTTAAATGATAATTTTTTTATTTTAATTTTAGATTAGGTTTTCAAGTTGGACAGTGACGTTTTTTCAAATTGACTAAGCAAAAAGGAGCCACACATAAAATCCATTAAAAAAATTAAAAATGAGAAGCAAACTTACCTTGTAGATTAAATGTTCCTTTCAGTCCAATGTCATACAAATGTAGTTCTTTTAATGAAGAGATAGTAGACACATATGATATGATGCTATGGTCGAAGATGTTACCACTTAAATCAAGATACTCCAAGTTGCTTAACCTTGAAACTAAAAAAAATCCAATAACATCAACAACAACAACAACAACAACAACAACAATAATAACACAACCTGTAGAACAATACCATTAAGATGGTTTAGTTCTCTAAATTGATTATGAGCTAAACTTAAATTCTTGAGAGATGAATGCTCGTTCAAAGCTGATAAAATACGACTATCATTAAACATATTGCCACTGATGTCTAGACCCTGAAGATTATTCAAGTGTGATAATCTTTCAAAACCTGTAAAACAAATCTTATTAATAAATTAAATTTAATAAAGTAAAATCAGCATACTTTAAATTAACTTATTATAAGGATGGACAGTAAAATACCTTCATTTTTAACACAACCTGCTATAAGATTGTACCTTAAATCAAGTGTTTTCAATTCTTGGAAGGGAGAAAACAAAGAAACATTTAGGTTCCACTCTCCTAGTCCCCATTTTCTTGTATATGATAGATCAAGACCTATCACTCTACCTGTTGTGTTGCATTGAACTCTTGCCCATTGACAACAATCTAATGAATTCCTCTCTCCCTCAACCCAATCTTGAAGTAAATTAGGATCATTGAAGGACTGTTTAAGTTGCAAAAGAGCAAATCTCTCTTGCTCTGAACAACTCTCAATCCTCCATTTTCTGGATGCAATAAACATGAACAACAATATCAACCACACCCTCACACATTTTAACTCCATCTCTAAAAAATAATACACTAATCTCTTTGTTTTTGTGACTACCAAGAGATTGGCTTTGGGTATTTATAATATGGAGACATGTTGAATGTCTTTTTCAACTTATTTTCTTTTCTCATTTCTTCTTTCATGGCCATTATATCTATTCTTTGTTTAATCTTATTTATGAGACCAAATAACATGGTTTTACACTTAACTTATAAGTATAAATTCACTTTCCACAAAATTGAATAACATTGTTGAAAACATGAGTCTTTCCATGGTTTTTTTTTCCAATGGGCTAAACAAGTCAACTAGTCAACACAAATGCTTTAATTTGCCGCTTAAGAAGGGTTGGAATTATTTATGATAATAATAGACTTTTTTAAGGCTCAATGTACATGATACAATTTCCCTTTCCTCACACTAATTTGTTTTTCATGAACTCAGTGTATAAGACACGTACATCAAGACATTTTCTTCTAATTATTTAAACGCCAAATGACTATATCGCACCCATAGTTTGATGAATTGACAAATTCCCACCCTTTAAATTTGAATAAATTATTTTTCTACCCATTTATTAATTTCTTAAAGAATTTTGATAAATTTTTAAACCCTCAAACTAAATAATATTTTATTCCTAAAATTTATTATATTGTTTACCTATAATTTATATTAAATTCAATGAAAACAATAAAAAATAAATTTACAATTAATTGTTGTCGCCAACATTCGTGGCTAGCATGTGCAATTCTAATTGAGAATTGCATTGATTTAGTGTAATTTAATTCCAACTGAGAATAATAATACAGTTGTTTATTTTTAATTTATAGAATAATTACATTTACTATATCATGTCACTTATTGCTTCTAAGTTGTCGACAACATTCATGGCCAGTGCATGCGATTCTAGTTGTGAATCGCACTGATGTAGTATGATTTAATTCCAATCAAGAATAATAATATTGTTAATATAAGTAAACATTATATCTTTCCTTTTATTTTCTTATTTTCTTATTTTATACTTTGATGTACAACTCATAAATGTGATCTTCATGACAAAGAAATGATTGAAACACTTAACTCTTTCCACAATTTATTTTTCCAATTGAACAAATAGTCAACTAGTCAACACATTCAATATTCCATAAAAGAAAGGTCGGAAAATCCAATAACACGGCTCAAAGATATTAATTTTATGAACTCATACATAATGTCAATTTATTTTATTTTTCGTATTATAAAATAATATTAATAACTTATTAAATTATAATTTTATTATATTTATTATATCATTTAAGATAAAAAATTTATAAAATTAAATAACCTTGGTGAAAAATCAATTATAATTAGTCATAAATGTCAATTTGCTGATGAAGATCATCATGAATATTTCCATGGTTTCTTTTCCAATGGTCAAAAAGTCAATTATTCAATCTGAATGATTTAATGTATCGTGTAAGAAAGGTTGGAATTATTTATGATAATAATATACTTATTTAAGACTTGGTGCACACGACATGACTTCCTTTTCCACACACTAGTTCATTTTTCACGAGTCAAGTGTACAAGACACGCACATTAGGACATTTTCTTCTAATTATTTAAAAGCCAAATGAATATGTCCCAACCATGGTTTGATGAATTAACAAATTTCCATCTTAAAAATTTGAGATAACTATTTTTATGCTTGTCTATTAAATTTTTAAAAAAAATTTGTTTATTTTTTATAAAATTATTGAGAAGACAAAAAAGCCATCAACCTAAATAATACTTTACTCCTAAAATTTTATTATTTTTTTCCAATAATTTATATTAAATTCAATTAAAAAAATATCAATTAATTGTTGTCGATTACATTTGTGGCTAATGTATGCGATTTTAGTTGAGAATCACACTGATGTAGCATGACTCACTTCATTTTCCTTTTTTCTTTTATTTTACATGGTCATTATACATTTTATTAAATTTTGATTGACTGACAATAATAATACATTAATTAATGATTTGATATCAATCATTTGAAAAGCCTTACAATAAGTTTAAGAAATACATCTGTAATTCTACTTATATTATATCTTTGAACTATATATAGAAATTAAAAATTATGTTACACAGACGTAATTATACTAATTCGTCTCATAAATATAATTATGTGTAAAGAGGTCAACTTTATGAGACTAAATAGCATAGTTTTAGACTTGATTTATCTATGCAACTTAAAGTTCAAGTTGGTATATTCACTTTTCACACTTCTATTAGCATTAATCAATTAACTATCTTAATCCCACATTCCCCACGACATTGAGTAGTTAAATGTAAGTAAAAGAGATTAAAAATGAGCCTTTTAAGGATTACCCTTTTGAATTACATTTTTACTACAAGAGTAAAAGTGAGAACAATTTGGTAAATTATATTTACTCTCTAAAAATGTCCAATTTAAAATAAACTATAAATTAATTAAAAAGTAATCATGGGTCTTTCCACAATTTTTTTTTTTTTAATAAGGAAAAAAAGTCAATTAGTCAATACATAAATTATTTAATATTCCTTTATTAAACATATAACTTGGGAGACTTGATGGATAATAATTTCATATTGGAAAAAACTATTGTGATAGCTCATAAATATCTTGTATAATCATGAAGACTATCACAAATCAATACAACTTCCACAAATTATTCAAAGTAGGAGGAAGTCTTGGAAGAGCAATTGGAAAAACCAATCATCATTGCTTAAATCCATAACACAAATAGTACAAAATTTGTATATTATTTTATCTTTATTTTCTTCTTTTAATTATTTAAACTAAAAAAAGACCAGTAAAAAAGGTTGTAAAATTACACTAAACCATTCAAAATTGTGATTTAGTTGTTTATGATTGAGTAGGCAGGAATAAAATAGTACCAAACCTTTTTGTTATTTTAATTAACTAAGCAGTCAAATGAAAATATTTTCACTCTTCTATCAATCCCGTTCTAAAATCTTCAATAAACCTGCCCCACCACCTTGATTAAATTTCCCATGATGACGAGTACAATGACGAAGACTCCAACAAACTATCAATAACAACCAAGCCTGTAGCATCCTAGATTCAGAAGCCTTTTCGGTTAGAGTTTCGGGGTTAGAAATCGAATTCAGTGAGAGTTTGGGGGTCTAGTATAGTTCAGGGGTGAGTTGGTAAGTTTTCGGAGCCGTGTGGTTTCCGTTGGAATCCTTTCGGAAGGATTCGATCAGGCGAGTGAGCGGGAAATAAGTGATGCTTATTTTCCCTGGTGCACGCCCGTGCATAATTAGTGCACGCCCGTGCACGGCCTGGTATTTAAGTGAGCCGTGAGCAATTTAGACACTTTTCTCACCCAAGTTTTCTCTTTAGCCAAAATTTCTCTCTTCCTTGCAGTTCCTCCCGTGCCTAGAGAGGAAATCCAGCAGCCGGTTGTCCCTAATCCGATTAGAGAGCCAAGAGAATAGAGAATTTGTGAAATCTTGCAAAGCATGGAGAGAGGTAAGTGTTCTCTTACCTTTTCCTTGAGATTCCCGGCTTGTTTGATGAGTTTTGATGCCATGGATGAATTGATTGCAT
>JAJEJH010000286.1:516477-538629 GCA_026122585.1 Anacardium occidentale
TGGTTGAGAATGGATGGTTTCCTACATGTTCCAAGTGAGCCATGTCTGTGCAGAACAAGACACACGCCTATGTGCCCGCAAGAGCACGCCCGTGTGCCCTTGTTTCTACAAGAACACGGCCATGTGCACGAAGTGCACATGGCCTGGAAAGCAGAGGACACGACCGTGTGTCCTTAGGGACACGGTCGTGCGTCCCTTCTTTACGTGTAAAGGCCAGAAATTTTCCAGAACCGCTCACGACCAGCAGCACGGCCAGTGCACGGTCTCATGCACGACCGTGTGTCTTCCTCACACGCCCGTGTGTCAACTTAATTCTCCAGAAAATGCAGAAAAAAAAAAAAGAAATGTAAAGGATGGGTAACCTTCCTAAAGGCTAAATAACATCATATAAGAACATAAACAGATAACAAAGGCTGTATATGCATATCATAGCATGACATGTAGCCTGAGAGAGGATCAAGAGATCTGAATTCAGTAGGTTTCAGCATTCAGAACCAATGTACAGGTTACAGTTTTGGGTGAACTCGAGGGGGCATCGGTGGGATCCAGCTTTCTGACACCAGTCAGACTGCTCAGCAGCATTTCATTTTCAACTTTCTAGCCAGTAGCTAGACTGTCCAGCCCACATAGCCAAGATGTCGAATCCCTGTGTTTATCAGCCTGATCAGCACAGTAGGTACCTCCGGGTACATACAGATATAGATTTAGATCTATGCATCATCAGTCATTTTCAGTTTCCAGCTCAGCATGTCATTACATATACATCATGGCATGACTAAATAATGAATTTCAGTAATCAGTTCAGTAATCAGATAACAGAATAATCAGTTCCAGCGCCAGCAAGTGATTAGATGCATGAATAGGGCCGAGGCCAAGTATGTGTGTTTTGTTAGTTGCTTGCTTGGGCGAGGGAAGTAAGGAATGCTTACTAGGTGATCTTTATCACTCATCCCTTTCCTTCTTCCTTCTTTTCAGGTTTTGTAGCTGCTGGCGAGGAGCGGGGTGGACTGAGGCTTGCAAGAGAGAGAGGACCCCATACACACTTTCCAGCATGTATTTTATTTTCAGTTTTGGACCTGATGGGTCTTGTACCTTAATGTAAATGTCTCCAGATGTAAAGAACAATTGTACAGATATAGTTGTATATGAAAAAGGCCAATTTGGGCCCATTTGTATTTCAGTTTCAGTTTCAGCTTCCACATGCAATGTAAGTAACAGTAGCTTCTCTTTCGTAGGATTCCCATCGTGGGTACCCAATTTCCAATTTACTAAATAAAAGAACAGTATTATTCAACAGCAGGGGTACTCGTGACGATGGGTCCTACATTATTCAAAGTAGGAGGAAGTCTTAGAAGAGCAATTGGAAAAACCAATCATCACTGCTCAAATCCATAACACAAATAGTACAAAATTTTTATATTATTTTATCTTTATTTTCTTTTTTTAATTATTTAAACTAAATAAAGACCAATAAAAAAGGTTGTAAAATTACACTAAACCATTCAAAATTGTGATTTAGTTGTTTATGATTGAGTAGACAGGAATAAAATAGTACCAAACCTTTTTGTTATTTTAATTAACTAAACAGTCAAATGAAAATATTTTCACTCTTCTATCAATCCCATTCTAAAGTCTTCAATAAACCTGCCCCACCACCTTGATTAAATTTCCCGTGATGACGAGTACAATGACGAAGACTCCAACAAACTATCAATAACAACCAAGCCACCACTCAATGCCATCACTATATGCATTTCCACCTAATCGATGTTCCTATTATCCACCATCATGGCATAACCAAAAACCTCTCCCACCACCACTATCACGACCACCATCCCCACCCTCATCTGACAACACACCATTGCCACTGATTGTAGGAGTGTCATATGCCTCTCATTCTCCCGTGTAATGCCTTGTTACTATCCCCTTCTGCGTGATTGTTTCAAATTTAAAGAATATAATTGCGAGATATTTACATTCTTTTGCTACAACAATTAGTGGGGCTTAACCCAGTGCATTGCAACAATGACCTGTTTAACATTATGCGTTTTTGTTAAAAAATATTATATTATATTATATTATATTTATTTACTGTGCTTTCTTACTAAGAGATTACTTTATAGCATAATATATATTCCATCACCTCTGATAATTATCTTTGATGTTCTTGTTATATATGTGGTACTGGTAATCGTGTTTTGATTCTTAAATATGTAAACAAAATTTATTATAGAATATCTATTATGTATAATTAGGTTTTAACCTATGTTTTTAAACTCAAATTGTATCAATTGGTCAAACTAGTTCGGATTAATGTTTTGCATTGGGTGCAAGTTGAACTAATCAAATCACATCAAGTGTTAAAATCAATATGTTTTATAAAATTTTATAATTGTTGAAACTTGGTTCGAATTTATATGATAAGAAATATGCATCACATATCACATGACAATTATGTTGTTCTAATGTTTGATATGAATGTTGGTTTTCATCACTTAACTTGCTTGATGGATTTGAATCCTTTCTTATCCCCTCTTGGCAAATTCAAAACGACTTTATTGATGTTTTTGAAAGCTTCAAACACCCAAAAATATTTTTGGGATGGCACGAAGGCAATTCGTGGTGAATCGACCCTCAACAGAGCATAAAAGAGCAAAAAAAATACAAAAAGGGTAAAAGTTGCATGCTATAACTGATGTGTAGGTAAATCGACCATTGCTTGTTATAGAGTAGGAAGTATCCTACATCGCCTAGGGGAGGGCCTATGGAGTGGTTTATAAGGGTGTAGACACCCTCACTTAGCAAGTTGGGTTTCTAAGTTGAGTTATACCTTGCCTTATTCACCATTATTTAGTATCAAAACTTAGGTGCTCCTGACACTTTATCCACATAGGTGCTTGTGGGGCCCCATGGTGGTGGCCCACATCTTATAGGAGTGGGGCCCTTTATGAGGATGTAAAGCCTGGATGAGATAGAGCATGATGTGTAGGTAAATCACCTATTACTTGTTATGGAGTAGGTAAATGGCTTATTGCTTGTTGTGGCGCAAGAAGCATCCTACCTCGCTTGAGAAAAGGCCTATGGAATGGTTTATAAGGGTGTAGGCACCCTCACTTGGCAAGTTGATTTTTCAAATTGAATTCTACCTCGCCCTATTCCATATTATTTGGTATCATAGCCTAAGTACTTCTAGCACTTTATCCACGTGGGTGCTTGCAGGGCCCTATGGTAGTGGCCTACATTTTATGGGAGTAGGCCTTTTATGAAGCCGTAAAGCCTAGATAAGGTGAAGTATGATATGTAGGTAAATCACTCATTGCTTGTTGTGGAGCAGGGAACGTCCTACATCACTTGGGGGAGGGCCTGTGGAGTGGTTTATAAGGTTATATGCACCCTCACTTGGTAAGCCAATTTTCCAAATTAAGTTCTACCTCGCCCTATTTCATATCATTTGGTATCAGTGCCTAGGTACTCTTAGCAATTTATCTACATAAGTACCTACGGGGCCTATGGTGGTGACCCACATCTTATAGGAGTGGGGTCCTTTGTGAAGACACAAAGCCTGGATGGGGTGGAGTATGATGTGTCGGTAAATCACCCATTGCTTTTTGTAGAAGAAGGAGCATCCCACATCGCCTAAGGGAGGGCCTATAGAGTGGTTTATAAGGGTGTAAACACGTTCACTTGGTAAACCAGTTTTCCAAATTGAGTTCTACCTCACCTTGTTCCACATCAAACTTATACTTAGTTGTGTTATGTGCCATATATTGATTAGAGCAATGAGGTTGGTTTTTCTTCCGCGCAAGGATTGCACCTAAATAAGACACATATTTACCTTTATTCCCATGGAAACAATAAAACAATTCATTATTTCTTCTTCCACATTATTGGCTTCTAAGTCATAATCTCCAACACCTACCACATCTGTTTGGAGACTACTTCCAATAAAGAACCTTCTAGAGCTCCTCTACTATAACTTTCATGATGAAAGAGAAAAAGATAGCCTATCAACTTAGTCCTTGAACTAAGTCCTTCCCACAGCTACTTTGGATGTTATAATGTCCTCTTAATTAAAAATACTTTTCGATATGTTTGGCTCATTGTGATATCAGAATCTACCTCAACGATGTAATCAAATGAATCGAGAGAATATGATTTTAATTATAGCTCACCTGATTTTAGAACGGCTTAGTGGAGATTGATTGAGTCGATTTCAAGATGAAAACTATCAGTATATTGTCGTTGAAAATACTAAATCCATAGACAGAATTTTAAGTTATTTTTGTTTAGTTGTAACATTTGAAAAGCCTAATGAGAGATGAGCAAACTGGCATTTATTGAAAGTATTTCAAAATAATCATTGATTAATACTTGGAAATGTTTTCTCTAAACTAATATTTAAAGTAGAAAAATTACATTAGCTTAAAAATTTTTGTCAATTTGTCATAATAGTATTACAGAGTAATTTGGCTATCCTTTATGTAATCTTGATAGAAGTATCTCAAAAGAAAGTGATATTTGCATCTGGGCTTCGTTGGTTTCTCTTTGTCAGATTGTATTGAATTTGTAGTTGATCTGATGTTTTTAAATGATTTTTCTTCTTTGCCTAATAATGATTTGTGTTTGTATTTGATAAATTTTAATATAAAAGGAACAAAGATTAAAATCTGCCCATTTCATTTATATATTAACTGCATACTGCAACATTCTTTGTGTTTAACATTGGTTTTTCAAGTGGTTTATATCTAACTTGATTATAATAGATCTTTGCCTTAGCTATTGTTGGACTCTACATTTAATAGGTTTATTTTGTTACTGATATGTATCCAAATTCGAATCTAAGTGTGAATCTAGAAACATTATCACCGATTCATGTCTTGATGCTTCCAAATTATCTCTCAAGCTAATACAATCCTTTCCAAGCCATCAAGACAAAGAAAAATAATTATGGAAGTTCACTTGAAGGCATTGAAACTTGGGGTTGTATTGAAGTAATTATTTGTATGCAAGTTTTGTGTTGGAGAAGAAGAAGACTTTATGCTGGAAAATTTCTTGCATTTGGTCAAAGCAAGAAGATAACCGAGAGAAGAGAAAATTGATTCAAAATTGCTTGGCCTTGTCACTTTAATGGTTTTTGTCCTTACCTCCATTAATTTGCTACCTTGTGCTTTGTAAACTTGCACATTCAGCCACCAAAACATTTAACGAGCACAAATATATTGACTTATTACCTTCATCCATGTACTTCCACTTTCCACCTCACCACACACAACAACCTAAAGCTGTGATACCAAATGATCAATAATGACAAACATTAAACCTCTTAAATTGATATCAAATGGCACTTCAAAAATCCAGCAAAGATTCAATTCAAGTTCACACATAATTAGGCAATTTCCAAATACAAGCAACTCAAATTTCAAGCAAGTTCAACCTCTAAGTTTCTCAACTTGATTCAACTCCCAAACCTCCCACTAATCCTCATCATTCATTACAACACAACCAAAGAAATGTAGGGGTAATGGAGCTCAAAATACACAATACAAGTGATACGAACTTACTTGGAGAGATAACTAGCAAGATGTTTCACTCAAGTCTAAAGGAAGAAGATCCACCAACTTGAGGTTGATTCAAGTTTAAAGAACCTTGGATGCAAGCTTAAAGGAAATTCCACCCACTTGTTTCCAAGCTCACCCACTTGAATCTCTACCACCAATCTTTCTTGCAATAAGAATTGGATAAAGGAAATAAAATGAAACAAGAACCAACAAGTTCTTTGTCCCAAGGAAAACCACAAAGCTTTTGATTTTCAATTTCAATATTCAAGTGTAATTACAAAATCATAAAAGTAGCCTTTATATAGGCTTTACAAACTATGGTTAAAGTAACCAAACTTGAGTTTACTTTAAACCACATTGCCAGTTATGGGAAATAAAGTAAAAGGCCAAAAATATAACAAATAATTCACCTAATTTCTAATTACATTACAAAATAAATGAGAAATAAATATAAAAATGGAATAATCTTGGATGCATTCATTTCCCTTGATTAATTTGTCTTGACTTGAATTTTCAAGTCAAATGTTTGAATTCGATCCTAAGGTTGTTGGCATTCGAATCATCATTGAAATGCTTTAGAAATTCCAAAATTTTGAAATTGGTGCATAGGAGAAGCTTGGACCTCAAAGGCATGCAAAATTGGCTTAAAATTGCAAGAAACCTGCAAGTAAGGCAAAAAGTGGATGTCGCGGCGCCATGCTGGGGCATGGAACACATGGCCTGGCGCTAGGGCTCGCGTGCAGGTGTTGGGCACTGATGCGCGCATGCGGACCGCAATGTGCATGCAAGTGAGCGCTGCGCGTACGCGAGTGCACGCTTGTTTACGCAACAAGCAAGTGGGCAGTGCTAGCTTCTTGAGCGCACAGGTGTGCGCGATGCTGGGCTCCTTGTGCACACGGGCGTGCACATGGCCGTGTCCGCCAGGGCCTTTTTTTTCTTTGTGCATTTTTGGCCCAATTCTCTTCTGATTCGACTCTCATTTTTTCATTGGCTTTATATGAAGCCACTTAATAAATAGAATGACTTGGACTGCCAAAAAGGATACTAGTGATGCTCGAAATTTATTCAAATACTTGACTCGAACCTATGCTTATTCCCTCCATGTGTTTGAATTTTTTCGAAATTTGGTAGGTTCGGATCGAGTCAGCCATTGCGAGAGCATGATTGGACTTCTTTGGTTGTCTTGAATTAGATGATTGCTGTTTGAATATTGATCAAGTTGGCTATGGGGTAACAGTTCTCAATAATTTGGCTCAAGTAAGGATTGTACAAGGCACTCATAACACAATAATCTTGTTGTCTATCTTCAGTTTTTGTAACTTTGTCGGTTAACATGGTAGGGGAATTGTTTCTGAACATTTTGTTAAGTCAATACGGTCTAAGCAAATACATGCATTTTTTTGTGCATCATCAATATGTTAGCCCTTCCTTTAGGTTTTTAGCTTTAGTGGCAAAAGTTTGCCAGATAAATATGAGATGAAAAGACAAGAGACAAGTGGCTTTAAACTTCCACAAAGTTCAATATTTGAGCCATGCCCTATTGAAATGGTCTCATGTTCTAGATCTGTGGCTTAAACATTGAAAATTTAAAGTTGGCCCCATGACACATGTTAATTCAGCTCATTGTCCTTCTAGGATTTTTGTATATCGGAATGATTGATCCCTGTCATCAATAGTTAACTTTAATTCTAGAGACACCCTAAACGTACATCACATTGTGACAATGTATGTTGTTTCTTTTTTCTTTTGCGTTCATTATAAACTTATGTTTGTTTTTGTTATGACCAGGTCAAAAGCACTTCCTCGTACAATTTGGATGACTTGCTCTCAAGTAATCATAATTATTATGTATCTAATGTTTGCTTCTGTTATTAACAGTATTTCTTTTTGCTGCAACTGCATTACTTGGGATCTATTTTAGTGTTTAATTCTCTATTATGATTCCAAGTGTCTCTTGAAGCATTTTGGTATAATCTATAACTTTATGTCATTAGGGAATCCTGTTGGTGCATTTCTTTTCTCTGGCCTCCTGGCAGCGTACATATACGATAATGAGGCAGCAAAACAACATAGAACTGATTTGCTGAATCCCAATGTATATCTTGCTTGGGTCACAATTGCTTCATGATCGTCTTCTTGGTTCTGGCTGGTGTTTCTGGTCTATGATCCATTTTTGGCATCATCTTAAACATAAGAATAAGGCCTGTTTTCCAAATGCTTTATTTTAGGGGTTCCTTCAAGGTGCCTTAAAGTTCAAATAATTGAGAAGATTGAAGTGGACCATAGAAGCTACAAAACTTCTTTTTCAACTATTTTTTCAGAGATATCCTTCAACAGCTTCTTGTTCAATGCTCAAGAACAAGACAAAAATGTACAAAAAAAAAGAAAAAGAATATGTGTGTAAAATGTAACAGGTAAAAAACCATCCTTTGTTATCTAAACAGATATTTGTGAGCTAAAGGATTTGGAGGGCATGAACATCCAAATTCTATGAACTGTATTACTTTATGTCAAAATCTCACATGGAATAGGAGTCAAGGGCTTTGTTTTACGGTCAATATTAACCCATTGTCTCCATCTCCCTTGTGAGACACCTTTTAAAGACAAGTGGTCTAGAACCCCTAAGAGCCACCTAGACACATAGTAGTATAAAAAGAAGAAGAAAGTGGATAAGAAGTTGAAGAGTAAGTGAGTTAACGTGGGTGGAAAGATTGAATTTGAGAGTGTCTTTACATGCGAGATTGAGACTGACATAAATCAAAATTGAGGGTGTCTCTTCCAAGAGTTCTCATAATTGGTTAGCCATGTTATTCATAGGAAGACATTTTACACTGAATTTACCTTGTATGGAGTGGACTAAAGAGACTAGGGCCCTTGACCACTAGAAGGTGAAGTGAAAGGTGAAGGTGGATGAAAGAATTGAACTGAATTGAAGCAACTCAAAGAAAGAGATATTTTAATTCTATAAAACATTATGGGAGATGCTGAGGAATGGTTTTGTGCCTATCTTATCAGAACAGGACAGGCCCAATGACTTAACATTGAGTTTGCGTTCACCCATGATAGATTGATCCGATCCATGTGATAATAGCTGCCTATGATAGTTGTTGACACATATATAATATCGCAAAAATTGTCGCATAAAGGATAAATACAATTATTTCTTCCTCTCCTTTTCTTCACATAAAAATGCCGTAGAGATTTGAAGCTAAAATACGCAGATCCAAAAACAAAGTATAAAACAAATCATGTTGTGGAAATAATTAACATTGGATTACTGCAGTCATTTTTTGAATCAATTCAAGTGAAAGACTTGAATCTGAATACCTAAATATATTGAATTCATATTTTATAGAATTTGGGAAATAAATCCAACATTAACCATGGTTTGAAACAGGACTAGCCATCAATTGTTCAATTTGTGGTCAATATGGACAAAGTTTTTAAAATAATCAAGTCGTTTGATTGTTTTGAGCTGAAATTGAAGTGGATAAATTGTGTTGGGTTGAGTTTGCCCCGTTTAGAATGTCAACAATCCAGGATTAGAGAAATTTTAGAAGTGATTAAGCTATTGGCTTGTGTTGAACCTTCATTGGACTGAGTGAATTGAATTGGGTCAAGATCAGTTTAATTTAGGTATTGTTAACAGGGGTTGATACAAATCAAGTCAAGTCTGAATATTTTTTTGCCGAGTTCAATTTAAGTAAAAAATAATTCAATTTGAGTTCATCGAGTTAAAGTTAAATGTGGTTTAAATTTGATTTGAATGAAAATAGTTTAGTTTGAGTTTGTTAAAGTTTATGATTAAGTTTATAGCTCGAATTTATAACTCATACTTATGACTCAAATTCATAATATTTACAACTTATTAATAAAACAATATCGTTTTGTCTGGTAACAGACAAAACAACGTTGTTTTAGCAATTGTTTGACAAAATTTGAATTAAATAACGAGTCAAATTCAAATTGAATAGAGCTGCTCATTGGGTTCAAGAGTTAGATCAAACTAAACTCTATTTAGTTTGCATTTGATTTGGTTTCAAAAATAAGTCAAATTCTTTTTATTTGAATTCAAACTAAATGAATTTAAATCAAATCAACTCAGTTCAAATCCAATTCTACTTATTGATATCATGACTTTTGAAAATATTTTTGCCGGCATAAATATAATTCCATTCAGATATATATTGTAAATATATATATGTAATATCTTTAGACATATACTTAAATTTTTTATGTTCATGATAGATTATATATTTAAAGTAGATAATATTTTAACCTTGGTAGTTGAGACTATTTGTATAAGGATGGTACAATGTATGTATATCACTAGCTGTTATTGCTGGTTTTTTCGCTGGTCCAAACAATAGGACTGAAACAAGATCTAAACCAATTCCTTGATGAGTTGGAAAACAATAACCATCTCATGGTGATGTCTGCCAGTGAGTCTCCTTAAAACTATTATACTTAACTTTATACAACCAACAATGCTTATAATAAAAATGAGAAGAATATATACAATAATATAAAAATAGTAATTCCATCTCAATTAAAGTACAAAATAAAAAATAATCCTCTTAGAACTGTAATTTCAATTGATTCAATATTATATAAGTTAAAACTAGTCAAAATCTCGTTAAGCAATCATACAACTGGCTTCCAAAAGATTGTGCCAATGGCTTAAGGGTTGAAAGAGATCACTATATCCAACTAAACTAATTGAAACATACGTTTTCAAATTCTTTCTAGTCACAAAGCAATGAAGTATGGATGATAGCGTCCTCCTCCAAGAAACACACACATGTCCCATGTACCACAATTCCATCTGGGAAGAGTGGTTATGTTACTATGATATTCTAATAAATTATCAATGAATCATTTTTACAGAAGTTTAAGCTTGCAAAATTCCATTCAACACTATTGTTCTAAATTTCTATAAATTTAGGAAATATACATTCACATGAGCCATCAAGCTTCATGGAACTAAAGAGAAAGTTCTCTAATTTTTCATTTCATTCAAAAAAGCTCCTTTTATAATGAGAATGTTGACTTTTATAGGCATGATATAAACCATAGTTAAAATCTAGTTAACCCTAATTAACTTAAATATAGTTTAAATTGAATAAAAGAAAACACAAAAGACAAATTACATAAGTTTTCTAAATCTAATTACAATGCATAATTTAAATATAAACATATTTTAAACTATCATAATTTGTATGCTTGTATCTTCATGTAATTTTTTCTTAATTGAATTGGTCTTGATTCGAATTTTCGACTTAAGTAGTCAGTCCGAATTAATTGCTTGAATTCAATACAAAGATTTTTTAACATTCAAATCCTCATTGGACATCATTTGAAATTCAAAATATCAAGGATGGTGCATTGGAGAAATTTTGGAAGCAAAAGCATGAAAAAACCAGTTTGAAAATACCAAAAAATCCAAAAGAGGCAGAATTGGGGTGTTGTGGTGCCATGCCATGGTGCCAGGGCACGCAGCGTGCAAGTGCGCACAAGTGCACACATAGGTGTGCACACATGCAGGCAAGTGCGTGCTAGGCAAGCTTGCTTGCGCAACATGGCAACAAGTGCGCACACGAGCACGACAGAAGCATGGCATTGTGGCGGCATGTCGCAGCACCGAGCAGGGCAATTTTCGCCTTGCCCGTTTTGGCCCGTTTCTTGTCCAAATTTACTTCAATTTTTTTCGTTGGCTTCATATAAAGCCACTTGATAAATAAAGAGGCCTTCAACTGCCAGAAATAATGCTCATAATGCTTGAGATTTATTCCAACATATGACTCGAATCTATGTTTGTTCCTTTCATGTGTCTGGATTTCTTCAAATTTAATAGATTCAGGTCAAGTCAAGCATTGTGAGAGCATGATTGGTCTTCCTCTATTGTCTTGGATTTGATGGATGCTACCTGGATTCAGATCACCTGCAATAACACTAACTAAATATTAAGAACAGAATGCAAGACAAAGAAATAAGTATGATGGCAAGATAGGTAGCTCTTGAACCTACACATATTATCACTTGCTTATTAAGCACAACTACTAACTGACAGGAAGCCCTGGTAGGAAGCAACAAACAGTTAGGTAAATCCTGAAACTTAATGTAAACAACAAACACAATAAAATTAGCTGTCCAGGCATACTTCTTGCTGAATCTTAGTCTGATGGGTTCTTCAAGAGCAATGCTCCTAATAGCAGTCAAGCCCAATCCTTGGAAATGGTGGAATTTCACTATCTCTCAACATCAGGGATGTCAGCCTACAGATTCACTGAATTAAGGAACTAGTTAGGGAATCATAGGTATTTTGTAAATTTTTGTCTTTAATTTCTTTAAATTCCTATTTTCTTGTTAATGTTTAGTTTGGAATGATTTATTTTGTTTTAAGTAATTTTTTTTTGGCTGTAATGGGATATAATAATTGTGGAGTGCTGATTATCATGTGCAGTTTGGATATTTATATGGATAAACTGGTCCTGCCTTCTTTGTGTTTGCTGTTAGAGTTTCCTAATTAAATTTGATGCACATATGGCAAGGGAAATGGATGAAATTTTAAAGCAGCAGATTTCACAGCCAGCTAATAGTTGCTATAAGGAAGGTTCTAAGGAAGGTGTTTCTTTCCTTACTCAAGTTATCACTCCTCTGTATGAGGTGGTTGCTGCGATACATCTTATTTATAATGATGGTGTGCTTATTGCTTTATATTAATTGCAAAATATCTGTGCATCAACTCTATAGACCGAATTGAATGATTATGAATATGACATATTTATTTTACATTTTTTACATTTCTTTTTTGACTTCAAATTTTCTATACAGTTTTTGTTAATAATTAACATTTCCTAGTTTAGAAGTGATCGGGGTTGTCTTCAAGTCACATATATCTGTTTGGTTCTTATTTTTGTCTCTTTTGTTTCGAAGGGGTTGGGTTTGCATTTGACAAATAAGTATGACATTTATTTGTCATTAGCTCAATTTAGTGATGTAAGTATTTACTATTATGTTCCTTCCTATCAAAGAAAAGAAAATATTTGTTGGTTCTTCCAAATTACAATCTGGATACATTATTGTGACAATTAAAGGATTTAGGTTGAGATCCTAATAGATTTTACCTTCGCTTCATCTTAAGTTTAAGGGTATTATGACAACATCAAGAAAACTACCATCATCCATCAACAAGGGCTGGTTTGTGAGTTTTCAATAAGACATTTAAAAAAGCACATTATTAAAAATATAAACTTATATTTATCTTTTTATTATTTTTTTTCTTTAAATTTTTTTTTTTAAGCGATTCTTTCTTATTTCAATATATGTAGAATTTCTAAACCAAAAAGAAGTAAGAATTCTACAAAACAATAGAGAAATCCACCCCAAAATTGGAACTTTACCAAACTACTCCTATATTAACGAACATGATAAAAACCACGCCTTCAACAAATAAACTGATAGCTAATTAGCAGCCTTTTCCTAGCACAAATAATTCTTCTTCATTGCTCCAAGTTCTCTGACTCTGGCTCTAGTCTTTGAAAATTGCGCTTATGATTAAAAATATCCTACTTTTAGGAGCCAAATACTAGTGTTTGAGCTTTCACCCATTAATTTGAGGTTTTAGGGTAAGTAATGACATAATATGAAAGCACATATCCTAATCCATACCCCTTAACTCCTGTGAAGATTTTAATTCTCACATGCTGTACATAGCGGAAGGGAACCAAAATTCACAATGCCCTTTTGATTCTGCCTCAGAAAATCATTCAGATAAAAACCCTTCACAGCCTACCTAAGTCCATAAAATTATGTCACTTTAAAGTACAACTTGATGTTTAACATATTAAGTCCTATAAATAGGGGGAAATTCAATTCTCTAACACGTGGTTTAACATTGATGATCCTAAATTCTTTTAGTCCACAGGTCAGTTTCAATAATGTTACCAACAAAGTCATGAACCTTTCAGCCTGACTTCCAATGTGCTTGCAAAAATACGCAATAAGATGGAGATAAGCAAAGTATGAAACAGAAAAAAGAGGGCAGGTGGGTTTCAGATAGGCAGATTAGAATTTCCATAAGCTGTTATAACAACTAACCTTCCACAATCCATCGCTCGCCAATATAACAAACTCAATACTTGTGTCTATTGGCACATGTCTTACATCAGGCTCTGAACTTAAATGTGCTTTCAGGCTTTCAGGCTTTGATCTCCAGAAGCGCGTGCAACTGCAAGTTGACCATTAACAAATTCAATCCTTCATGTCAATCCTCAATCCTTCATCTTAATCCTTCTTCTTTCGGCATGAGACTCATGGTCAACTGTTAATTGACTCAGATAAACTGAAATCAAATTCAAGTTATCCTATTTTTTATTCAAGTCACGATATTTTCAAACTCGGCTTAGTTCATATCCACTTCGAATCATGCTCTTATACTCAAGTTTAACTAAAAATAACTTATTTCAAGTTCATTCAAACTGTATTGATAATCAAGTTGAAACTAGTTTGGCTAAAATCTAGTCCTAATTTAACACAATATAATTCTGTTCCTGTTATATCATCACACTCCATCCATCATCTTGAATATTTACATAGATCTTTTAGTGCATCAAAAGCTAGAGATTTTGTTACTATATAAGCCCAGCTCCTTACTCGATAAGACAAGCTGACACCAATATTTAAATATCAGACACAACTATATATGAAGCGTTCTTCATATTGGACTCATTTTAGAGCACATAACTGCTTTAGTCATGCATGCCCCCTTGGCTCTTTCAGATTACAACGGAAAAAAAAATGTAACTATTCTTTCTTTTTCACTTTGGTTCAAGTAACTGGGGTAAGTAACAAAGACAGTGGCTGACAACCTCGCATACCACTGATATGAATTTTGAAGACTTTAAAATTTTTGTATTAGGATTTGTTTAATTTTTAGAAAAAGTTTGGGAATCATTTATTTATATTTCCAATATGAATTTGTGTGAATCATATTTATTTAATATTTTAGCAAATTTGTTATCGAATAAACTGAGGGTTAGAGAGAAAAAAGGTGATATGGTACTTGCAAAGATCCACTCTCACAGGCCTTTCTTTCCATTTTTTATTTTCAATTCACTATAATTCAATACAAAATGATGAGACCAGTCCTATATGTGCCACCAATTGCACCTTTACAGGTTTAAAACCAAAATTCTTTCAACGCTATGGCACAAAGATAATCATTCAACACAAACAGAAACTTCACTAAATCCACAAACAGAATTTTGAATTATTTTTGCTTAGTTGTAACATTTGAAAACCCTAATGAAAGATAAGCAAGCTGCCATTTACTGAAAGTATTTCAAAATAATCATCAATCAGCACCTGGAAATGTTTTCTCTAAACTGATATTTAAGGTAGAAAATTTACAGTAGCTTCATAAATTACATTAGTTTGCCACAATAATATCATAGAGTAATTTGACTATACTTTATGTAATCTTGATAGAAGTTTCTTACGAGAAAGTGATCTTTGCATCTGAACTTCACTGACTTCTCTGTCAGATTGTACTGGATTTGTAGTTGATCTAAGGTTTCTAAATGATTTTTCTTCTTCGCCTTATAATGAATTGTGTTTGTATTTGATAAATTTTAATAGAAAAGGATGAACAAAGATTAAAATCTGCCCACTTTATTTATATATTAAATGCATATACTGCAGCACTCATTGTGCTTAACAATGGTTCTTCAAGGGGTTTTATATCCAACTTAGTTATTATAAATCTTTGCCTTGGCTATTGTTGCACTCTGAATTTAATAGGTTTATTTGCTGCATGAAAACAGAGCTGGAAAGACTCAGCAGAGCGTGGTCTAGGATCCATCTTGGGCGTCATCTTAAGTGTTAGAATAAGGCCTATTTTTCAAATGCTTTATTCTAGAAGTTCCTTCAGATTGCCTTAAAGTTGAAATAATTTAGAAGTTTGAAGTGGACCATGGAAGTTACAAAACTTCTTTATCAACTATTTTGTTAGATACATTCTTCAGCTGCTTCTTGTTCAATACTCAAGAATAAGACAAAGATGTACAGAAAAGAAGAGAATATATATGTGTGTAAAATGTAACAGGTAAAAGAACATCATTTGTTATCTAGACAGATATTTGAACTACAGGATTTGGAGGGCATGAACATCTAATTTCTGTGGACTGTTTTTGTTTACGTCAAAAATCCCACATGGCAAAGAAGCCGAAGGCCTTGGATTAGAGTCAATTTAAGGACAAAACCATGGGTCAACGAAATCATAAATGAAAATTATTTTATGAAAATTATCATAAGGAGGCAACATCAACGGGATTCAACCATTTAGATCTTCTATATGCTACTGACAAGTCTGCACATTAGTAAAGATACACCAGTAATTCCATGCTAGAAAATGTGTTAGCTCAGAACGTTCAAACATGGGTATAATGTGCTAGAAATATGTTTAACTACAACTTAATCATGGTGTTGAAAAATCGTGTCATTTAAACACTTGACCAGTCAACAATAAAATAGCTTTTGTGGACATCCACCTCAGCAGAACACAGCTATAGTCCTTGTTGGCAGAGTTAAAACTCTGCTTTTGGTTATCCAAACATCAATTGCGTAGCCGAGGAAATTGAGAGGTCCTCTGGGACTTCGGGCAAGGAATAAGCTACCTTTCATCTTCTGGTTTTGTTATGGCTGAGGGAGATCAACGATATAGATTGAAGACATTGTTACCAAAGGAAAGATAAATTGCTGCTTGATGACAAAAGAGTGGTCAGGAGAAAAATGAGTGAACCGTGAGCTTGAGGGATTATGTAAAGCTGGGTTTATGGTATTTTTCTCTGCAATTCTTTTTTCAGTTTCCTTGGTTGTAATCAATCATTTGTAAGGCTATTGTTCATTGAGATAATGAAAGAGTCAACTACCCTAATGTGGACGTAGGCAATTTTTGTCGAACCACTATAAATTTTTTAATGTTCTTTCTATACTGTTTTGATTAATCCTTGTTCTTAGTTGTTGTTATATATATCTTTAATTTCAGACAAAACTTGATTTTGTAGGTTTCAGATCTTTAAAAAGAGCTGCCCATATCTTAAAAATCACTGCCCAAGTTCTCCTTGCTGTTGCTGTTGTCTGTATAAATCCTTGGGCTTGGAGGTCGTCTATGCCAAGATAACTTTGGACTTTTACTTGCATAAATAGGTCCATCCAGAGTACCAGAAGTTATTAGCCGAGCTCCGGTAACCGAAGAGCAATCTCTTTTGCACGTTACTGTCCAGAGGCCCGGACATCTTCAAGCTTCTATTTTTAACAATCAACTTGTCTTGCACCAATGGCAATGGCCCAAACTTTGCTATCCTCGTGGCTTGATTGGCTTCTGTTTCTCTGTCTGGAACTCCTTTCCTGTCTTGTACTTCACTGTCCTTTCCGTTGCTCTTGGTAACCAGCAAGTGGGTGGCAAGGCCTTTGTGGATCCAACTTCATGGAAAACCCTCTTGTGAATACGCTTGCCAATCTTTTTCCTGGCATTGGTTATTGCCAAAACAAGCCTGGAAATGGTGACACAACCTTTTCCAACTTCCTTCCTGGCAAGCTTTAGTACTTTCAGCCTATGCTTGGCTACAGAAATGCCCATACTCCGGAGAAACTCATGGTTGAATAAGTTAAATCCTCCTTTTGAAGATCATTTCAAGCAAAGGAAACGCCGTACTCATGTGATGGCTCAATGCTGGTCTTTGGTAACCAAGAGAACCAATCCATGGCTAGACAGTATGGGAGATGGACGTTGATCTCATTGGGAGCTCATAATATGCAGGTTGATTCAAGTGGTCCTACACCCCCAAGAGCCAGCTAGACACATAATAGTACAAAAAGAAGAAAGTAGATAAGAGGATGAAGAGTACGTGAACTAATGTGAGTGGAAAGTATGGAAAAGATTGAATTTGATTAGAAAATTACAAAATATATACAAAAAATATATAAAATAAACGGGGTTGGCACGCACCACCTGGGGGCATGATGACCTAGCATGATTCACTAACGTGTCTAGTTTTAACAATTGTTCAACATTACCAAAATTGAATCGTAATTCATGTTCATATTGAAATGAGTCATCATCTAACTCACAAGTCATACTGAATCTAATTCTCTCTAATTCGAGTTCAATTTGGTTTTAAAAACAAGTTGACTCTCCTAATTTAAACTTTGCTTGAACTCAAATCAAATCAAACCAAATTGAATCGATTTTTAAGATTGAGTCAACTCAATTTGAGTTCATTCCTACCAATAACTTGTTTAATTATAATAAGAGTATAAATAATTGGTTTTTAAAATCATGAAATTTATACTTATAACGACTAGCAATTTAGTCTATTGTTATTTTTTTCTTGTTGAACCTATTTTTTTCTTACCAGCACATTCGCTATGAGAAAGGCAATTAAGGTTGGCTTAGCTTGACTGCTTGATGAAAATTGACAAAGTTTGGCGGGGATCTTTACAGGTAATGTTACTTTGGAGCAGAAATAGTCAAACATATCATCTATGAGATAAAATAAATTCGAACTTTGGAACTTTATATAGTCAGAAGTCAAGTTGTCTGCTCGTATTCAGGCATATTAAATTCAATAGCCTACCAAAACATACTGTGTGAGATAAACAGATCAAAGTCCAAATGCTTTACTTTCTCTGTTTTGGTGGAAACATAGTCGCAAGTGGTAGGTAAAAAACTAGATATGCAAAGCTTTAACTCCAAATGCTTTTCTTTGAGGCCATTTTTCTGTGTGTAAATGCATAAGGAAGGCAAGTGGTGGATATTAACATGTGTTGACACATCAGTTTCCAGAATGATAGTAAAATCAAACAAGAATATGTTGGCTTCTAATATAAACAGAATGATTTAAGATTTGAAGAGTACATCAAAACAGGGCTATTTTACAATATATATATAATAATCCAACTAACTATTTCATCCTCAAATTAGATAGGAAGATGATCTACAACAAAATAGTAGCAGGATGTTATGCACAACTCAACAATATAAAACCATCTATGACGCCAATAAGGATTTATATACAAAATTGCAACAATCCCTAAGAGAAAAATTATGTAAGAAACTACAAAACTTATATAGAAGATATCCATATCAATGAAAGAATTGTCTTCTCCACTATTACCTGAAGCTTTCGGCATCAATAATGGTGATTCGATTGCATTGCAGATTTTGCGTAATGGTTCTCCACAAAGATATGGATTTCCCTCGTAGCTACATTCTTCAAATGTCCCAAATTGATCAATCCTTTTTGGAGTTTTGCCAGATAAATTATTGTGTGCCACACTAAAAACCTCCAAACACTTTAGTTCAACAATTTGAGGAGGGATTTCCCCAATTAAATTGTTATATGAAATATCCAAACTCTCAACCTGCTCCAGATTTGAAAACGTTGATGGGATTGGTCCTGTCAAATTGTTGTGAGAGAGATTAAGTGCATGGATTCCAATAAGGTTTCCAATTTGATAAGGGATCACACCAACGAATTTATTGCATGAGAGATCAATGCCAGACATGTAGGAGAGGATTCTTCCTTGGTAAGAGTAAGATATGCTCTTCGTAGTAAACTCTATAATTTCTTCCTTTCTCATTGGAGGTTCATTTGGAGGCATAGCAACATCAAGTGAGAAATCAAAGGCAGCACTCACTGTTGTGATATTTAAGCAAGGAGGGATATGCCCAGAAAGCTTGTTATGAGAAAGATCTATCAATCGTAATTGGCCTAACCTACACAAATTAATTGGCTCTTCACCTTGAAAATTGTTATTACTCAAGATAAGGTAAGTCAAACTAGAAAGCTTATCAATCCAACCTGGAATGTTGTTTTCAAAGTGATTATATCCAATATCTAATGTCATTAAGGAAGAACTATTAGAGAATCCATCACTTAGTTGTCCCTGTAACTTATTTCTTGACAAATGAACTTGCTTAATTGACAAAGGGGGAAAGCAAAATGGTAAACTCCCACTAATATTGTTCTCTGAAAGGTCTAATACTTCAAGACTTTCTAATTGACAAAACTCCAATGGGATTGGACCTTCAAGATGATTATTTGACATTATAATATCTCTCAAATATGGCATATCTCCTAACCACCTCGGTAATGTGCCAACAAGATGGTTATCACTTATAAACAACCCTTCCAAAGAGCAATTAGACAAGCTATCTGGGATTTTTCCAGTGAAGTTATTGCCATCCAATTGTAACTTTAGCAAGTTTGTCAAGTTAAAAGTTGTTGGGACTAGTTCACCTTGCACGCTGTTATTTGACAATACAAGGAATCTTAATGAGAAACAACCCATGGTCATTTGATGAGGTATATGTCCGATCAATAAATTATAGGACAAGTTCAAACTTTCCAAGAATCTCATGTTGCCAAATGATGAAGGAATGCTACCACTCAAAGCATTTCGAGAAATGTTTAAAGTGTGTAGCATTGGTAGATAAGCTTCAATTCTTATTGGAATATGCTCATGGAAGGAATTAATGGAGATATCTAATTCTTTCAAACACATATGAGAATCGATTGGTAATTGCAAAGGCCCTGAAAGAGAATTATTAACTAGATAAAGGTATTCTAGGTTGGTATTGTTGTTTAACAGCCAAACTGGAAACTTTCCCTTCAACTTAAGGTTGGAGAGATCAACTTCTTCTAAGTCATGTTGACTATAGAGGAATTTGGGAAAAGAATCACCAAGTAATTTGGGAAATGAACCATTATATGTAGGTAATTTGATTGAAATTAATTGAAATTTTGGGGTCAAATATTGTGACTCATTGCCTACATATATCTCATTGTTGTCACCATAGAAGGTCTTGAGTTTTGAGTGGTTAAAAAATGGTTCAAGGGAAATCGGAATTTGGAAATGATTGTTTGAAAGCCATAAGCTTTGGATGGATGTGAGCACCTTAAGAGGAGACGAGGATATGTCTCCTATAAATTGATTTGATGAGATATCAAATACTTCAAGGGAAGTCAAGTTTGCAAGGCACCAAGGCAGGATACCCTCCAAATCACTGTTTACAATGCGTAAGTACTGGAGTTGAAGAGACTTACAGACTCCTGAAATAAAAAAATTTGATAATGGAATTATAATTATGAAATTAATTTGACAATTAATCAATATGCTCAATTCTTATTCCACTGCACCAATAATTTTTGGTTGAATTGCAAGCTAAAACTTTATTAAACTTGTAAAATGAGAAAGAGAAGTATTAACCTTGTTCAAGAAATGATCCATTAAACATCCCAAGATGAGTGTCTTTAATGTCCAAAGTTTTCAAATTCTTGAAAGTGGGCAAATCTACAGACATTAATAAAAATTAATATTATCCTTAATTTGTGGAGCATTATTAATAGGTTATGCTTGATTGGATGGGAAACTAAAATCTACTTAATGTTGCAAGGAAAGAGAAATATTAATCTTGTTTAATTGAGGTGTTTATGAGATTGCTTTTATAAAACTCCAAAAGACTTAAGGGAATTGCATGATCCATCAGTATTATAAAAAAGTTCTTAAGAGTAATTACATTCATGTGTACATCTTTCAAACTCTTGAACTCTAACAAAACTACAAACATAGACCATTTTATATAATATTAATTGACAATTAATTACCTAATGTCATACTAATTTTCAATAAAACAATTAAATCAACATAGAAGTAAACTGAAAAATTACTAACCTTCATTTAAATTATAAATTAATTGTAGACAATAAATTAATTGAAAATTGATAAAATTTATCAAATAAATAAGATGTATCATAAACATTAATCTAAATTACTGTTTCATTATGTTAAATAAAATAAATTATTAAAAAAGAAAGTCTAATCAAATCAATATTGGACTATGAGATATGAATTATCTATGAGACTAGAGTTAATCTATTTAGTTGAACACTAGTTTTGAGTGTCGCAAACTAGTTAACTAATGTGCTAAATTAGAAATTGTCATCTCTATTAATATTATAAATTATAATAATATAAATATTATTTTGAAAATTATAATAAAAACAATTAATAAATTAATGTATTATGAAATTTGTATAAATAATTTGTTTATGTAAGTATTAATATTACAAATTAATATTTAAAAGATTTAATTTTAATTTTAAGCATAGGCCATAAATAAAACAGGTCTTAATTTATTCAAAAAACCATAATATAGTAGAAGCAATTATTTATAAATATGTTCTAACATTGATTAAATAAAATGTCGTTGATGTCACTATCCTATATTTCAATCGACTCTAGAGAAGTTATCCTTTAAACATTTGAAGAAAGTTGTTTTGAATAATAAAATGAACGATTATTAAACTTGTTAAATTCTTGAATATAGACAATTCTGTACATAAAAACAAAAATATGTGTAAAGGAAATAAATAGGATATTTCATAAACTAATTGCATACATGAATATGGTCACCCTAAAAATTCTTGAATAAAGGAATAAGGAAATAAAAATTTCATTATTGTTGCTTCTTATAATTTGAAAATAATTGCAATCTAATATAATCATAAATTAAAGGTATTACAGGTTA
>JAJEJH010000286.1:539904-551840 GCA_026122585.1 Anacardium occidentale
TGTGTGATCCATTCAATATCATAGGGAAGTTTTTGAGATTAATTCCACGCATATACACACCTTTCAAACTCTTGAATAATTAATTTGCTTACGTAAATAACATCATTTAAAATTAATAATTAAAATTTTTTTCATTTTAAGTTTAGGCATAAAGCATTTGATACGGTAATAGAAGCAATTTGATTTATTAATCAAGTTTATTCGTAAGTAGTAATTTCTGTTAAGGAGATTATTAATTGAGGACAACTTATTTTGGAAACAATGTAAAAGACCCTAACTCATAAAACTTAAATAAATGAAAACCTCATTTAACACCTAAATTTTGTTAGAATTAACCCTTTTGATGACATTTACTAAAATACCCTTGTCAATGACTATTTTAATTACGCATTTAACATTAAAATGTGTACTTGAAAATAATTTCTATTGTTTTTAGTTTAATATGTGAAAAATATAATATGGTACATTTAAAAAAATATCTATATCAATCTTCAATTTATTTCTTTATTATAAATGAAAATTCAATTTTTTTTCATTTAATTCTGTTCAAAAAACGAAACAATATTTACCAAAATAATTTAATTTTCTTTTTTGTTGGGCAACATTAATGTACTTACTGTGATTAGGAAGTCTTCCACTAATGTTACAATCCAAGAGTCTAAAATTTTGTAGGGATGGCAATGAGCCCAATATCTGTAAGAGATTGTTTGCATCACTAGTACTCATATCCTCAAGATAAAGCGAACATAACTTCCTCAAACCTGTGTCTCCTGCATGTATGTTAAAATATTCAAACACAACTAGTTTCAATGTTTTCTCATTAAAAAGAAAGTTCTTTTAATTTATTTGATTTAAAACATAAGAATATATTTGTAATAGAAAAACTACTTTAAAATAAGAAAGAAGAGAAATACCTTTTGAGAATATAAGTTTGTTTATCTCATCTCCCCCTATGGATAATATCTCTAAATTGCTCAAAGAGACCAATTCTAGAAATAGTTCAAATAAGAGTGAATTAAAATAGTAAATATCTAATATATAAATCATTCAAACTACTTAAGAGAGAAAGAGAGAATATACGACACTTGTAGACATTCTTTATATTATTTAGAAATATTTCTATTAAAGATGAAAGACTATTATTTCTAATTTGTTTAATGATAAAATTTTTTCTATTAGTTTAATTTTAAATTAGATTTTGAAATTGACAAAGCAAAAGAAATGCCATATACAAAATCTTGCTATCCATTTGAGAAATCAAAATTGAGAAGCAAACTTACCTTGTAGATCAAATGTTCCTTTCAATCCAATGTCAGCAAGATATAATTCTTTTAATGAAGAGAGAGTAGACACATATGATACTATGCTATGATTGAAGGTGTTACCGCTTAAACTAAGATACTCCAAATTGTTCAGTTTCGAAACTGGAAAATAGTCCAAATATATTAATTATAATAATAATAATATAATAATAATAACAACAATTATATATAATTAACAATTATGTTATGTAATGGAAATATACCATTAAAATGGTTTAATTCTCTAAATTGATTATAAGCTAAACTTAAATTCTTGAGAGATGAATGCTTGCTCAAAGGGGATAGAATACGACGTCATTAAACATATTATCATAGATGTAAAGACCCTCGAGATTATTCAAGTGTGATAATCTTTCAAAACCTGTAAAACAAATCTTATTAATAAATTAAATTTAATAAAGTAAAATCAACATACTTTAAAATCAATTTATTATAAGGATGGACAGTAAAATACCTTCATTCTCAATACAACCGGCTATAAGATTGCCACTTAAATCAAGTGTTTCCAATTCTTGGAAGGGAGAAAACAAAGAAACATTTAGGTTCCACTCTCTTAGTTCCCATTTTCTTATATCCGATAGATCAAGATCTATCACTCTGCCTGTTGTGTTGCTGCATTGAACCTTAGTCTATTGACAACAATCTAATGAATTTCTATCTCCTTCAACCCAATCTTGAAGTTGGTAATGACCATTAAAAGAATGCTTAAGTTGCAAGAGAGCGAATCTCTCTTGCTCCAAGCAACTCTCAATTCTCCATTTTCCAGATGAAATAAACATAAACATCAATATCAACCACACCCTCACACATTTTAACTCCATCTCTCAATAGTAATACACTAATCTCTTTGCTTTTGTGACTACCAAGAGATTGGCTTTGGGTATTTATAATATGGAGACATGTTGAATGTCTTTTTCAACTTATTTCCTTTTTTTATTTCCTCTTTCATGGTTGTTATATTTATTCTTTGTTTAATTTTATTCATGAGACCAAATAACACGGTTTTAAACTTGACTTATTAGTATAAATTTTAGTATTATCTTCTTCGAAGTTCAAATTGAATAACATTGTTGGCAAACTAATGGTAATGAGTCATTAATGTTAGAGTCATAGTTTTCTTTTCCAATGGGCCAAAAAGTCAATTAGTCAATACAAATAATTTACTTTGCCGTGTAAAAAGGGTTGGAATTATTTATGATAATAATTTACTTGTTTAAAACTTGATGTACACGACAAGATTTTCTTTCCCCTATATTGGTTTGTTTTTCATAAACTCAATGTATAAGACTTGCACATATGGGCATTTTCTTCTAACTATTTAAAGGCCACCCACCCATGGTTCCATGAATTGACCAATTTTCAACCTTTGTATTTGAAAAAGATAAACTATTTTTTTACGTATTCATTAAAATTTTTTTAAAAAATTTTATAATTTTTTATAAAATTATTGAAAAGACAAAAATAAACTCTCAAGCTAAATAACACTTTGCTCATAAAATTTTATTATATTTTTTACCTATAATTTATATTAAATTCAATTAAAATAATAAAAAAAATTTACAATTAATTGTTGTCAACAACATTTGGGCCTAGTGCATGTGATTCTACTTGAGAATCGCACCAATTTAGTGTGATTCAACTTACTATCCTTTTTTTTTCCCTCTTCCATGGTCATTATATATTTTATTAATTTTTTATTAACAAAGAATAATAATACATTAATTGGATATTTGGTATCAATCATTTGGAAAACCTTACAATAACTTTAACAAATATATCTTTAGTTTTGCTTATGCTTTTTCTGTGAATTTTGTAAAGAAAGCGATCAATTTTATGAAACCAAACATCACGGTTTTAGACTTGACTTATTTATGCAACTTGAAGTTCAAGTTGGTATATTCACTTTCCACAATTCTATTAGCATTAATCAAACAACTATCTTAATCCCATATTTCCCACGACATTGAATAGTTAAACACAAGTAAGAGAGATTGAAAATGAGATTTTTAGGAATTACCTTTTCGCATTATATTTTTATTATAAGAGTAAGGGTGAGAACAATTTTGTATATTAATAGCCTATAAATTAATTAAAAATGTTAGTCTTCTTGACAAAGAAATGATTGAAACATGATGTGTCTTTTCATAGTTTATTTTTCCAACGGGGCAAAAAAGTCAATTAGTCAACACATTATTTAATATCTCTTTACAATTTGTACATTCCAACAAAGAATAACCCAAATCAATATAAATTCCACATATTTTTTTTCCAATGGGGTCAAGAAGTCAACACATAAATTATTCAAAATAGGAGAAAGTCATGAAAGAACAGTTGGAAAAACCAATCATCACGGCTTAAATCCATACCACAAAGAGCACAAGATTTTTATATTATTTTATCTTTATTTTTTTTAATTATCTAAATTAAATAAAGATTAATAAAAATTATTCAAACTCTAAAATTAGACTAAAACATTCAAAATTGTGAGTTTGTTGTTTATAATTAAATGGATAGGAATAAAATCGGACCAAATCTTTTTGTTACTTTAATTAACAAAATGATCAAGCGAAAATATTTTTACTCTTCTACAGATCTCACTCTAAAATCTTTTTTGATAAACCTGTCGTAGCACCCTAATTAAATTTACCACGACTATGAGTAAAATGTCGAATACTCCAACAAAGTATCAATAAGGAAGTTTGATGAAGATCCTGCCCAGACTCCTTCCTTTTAGCCTAATTCATAGCTGCCAAATCCAATGAAGAAGCGTGTCCATTGCCCTAAACTAAAATCTGTGTTTTCAATGACAGTGGTAGACAAGAAGAACATTAAGATTCACATTGAAAGAGCACAAACTTTACGTGATAGTCTCAACATTAAAAGCAGTATCAGTTTCTGTGTGGTTTGTTTAGAACTATAATGTTGCAAAGAACCCATTTGAGGAGGTCAGGGAAGAGACTGATTGCATAAAGGCACAAGTAGATGGCATTTTTTCTTTCTGAATTTTGATGGATTTGAATTATGTAAAATAGCAATCTAGGTGATAATTAATATGTGCTTCAGACATAATTATGTTTGGAGGTCGAATGATATGAATATTGCTTCTAATCAATTAGTTTGCTTGATGGATTCGAATCCCTTCCTATCCCCCCTTGGAAAATTTGGAAAGACTTTATTAATGCTTTCGGAAGCTTCGGACACCTAAAAATATTTTTCGGATGGCGGAGGCAATTCGTAATGAATCGAACCTCAACAGAGCACAAAAGAGCAAAAAACGCAAAAAAAAGGCAGAAGCTGCAGGCTGCGGCATCATGCCGCGGCATCCAGGAAACCAGGCGAGCTACTGTGCGCGTGCCGCAGCATCATGCCGCGGCACCTGCTTTCTGTTTTGCACGCGTGCGTGCGTGCGTGCTGCGACGCCCGCGTCCTGCCTTGTGGCGCTCGCTCGCGCGCACTTGCGCGCTGCCTTGCGGCGCACGCAAGCGCGCTGCACGCCCACCTGCGCGCATCTGCGCGCTTGTCTCCCCTGTGCGTCCAGCCCGTGCACTGTAGCAATTTTTGCATTTTTAATTTCTTTTCTTTCCAATTTGTACTAAGGGCAGTCTTGTCATTTATCTTTCTTGTAAATGCCTATATAAACTTTTCTCTCTCATGTAAAAAAAACACTTTTGAGGATTAAAAAAAATTATCCAAAAGCTTATAAGCTTTTCTCCATTGAATTTCCTTGTTGCTTGGTGGTGCTTGGATTTTCAATTTTACCTTTATCCAATTCTTATTGCAAGGAAGGATTGGTGGTGGTTGACAAGCTGGTGGAGCTTCCTTTAGGCTTGTTTTTCTCATCCTTGCATGTTCTAATCAACTCCAAGTAAGTGTTGCATGTTGGTTTTTCTTGAAGATATTGCTTGCATGTTTCTTTGGTGATTGAATTGGATATTGTTTGTGTGGATATTGAGCATAAGTTTTAAATGAATCGGATTTGAACACTACAAATGAAATTCAAACAGATTCAACTGAAACCCAAACTTCAAAAAAAAAAAAAAAAAATAGTGGGCCTGAGGTTGCATAAATCAAGCCTAGTTTATTAGGTTGATGGCATGTCCGTAATGTAATGGACCTTGTCATGCCAAAGCCTCATCAACCCTTTAAAAGATGGACTCTGCCTCATGACTAAGGTGTGGAATGTGACACTACAAAAACTTGTTTTTAGCATCGAACCAAATCTAATACTAAATAAAATTGGAGTAATATAAAAAAAAATATATAAGAATCGGACTTATGTCGGATAAATTCGCATCGACAAAATTTTGATATTAATTATTATCAGAATTTGTTTCAATACTAATTCAATTCTAATTAAAATCAAAAATATGTTCGATGCTAATTAACATTGAAATTTTGTATTGGATTAAATTTGACATAATATTATAATCAAATTTGAATTGGATTAATATCAAAAAATTTTATCCAATATTAATTCAATGCTAATTTCTAATTAGCATCGGATTATGTGTGATACTAATTAGAATCAAATTATAATTTGTTCTAATCCGATTTTAATTATATCAAATTATGTTCGATACTAATTAGAATTAGATTATAATTTAATTATCATTTGATGCTAATTAGAATAGCATCGGGTTAGCTTCAAATTATGCCCAATGATAATTAGAATTGAATTATTATTCGATATGAATCCGGTATTAATTATAATTGAATTATCATCTTGCCAAGTGGGCAGGAAGGCAAATCAACTCTTTTTGAACCTTCTTTGTTTCCCTCTCTTTCTAAAATCAATACAAACCCTGTGTCTTCAACTCCCGACTCTGAAATCTTACTCTATTTTCTATCACTTTCTCTTCTTTTTTCTCGGTAAACAAACAATCGAACAAAACGTTCATAGCCCCGAAGGTTTTCCCCTTCTTTCATGCCACCTTATTTCCACCTCTCCCAAAATCCAAAAGCCGAGGAATTGAAATGAGCTCCAATTACAATGTGAGGTCGAATCACTCTGCCCTTACAAAATGACTAACCGCAGACAAGCGGAACCGAACTACGATTCAGTTGGTTGTAGTGATACCCGCTTCACGGTGTTGCCAGAGCGTGAACTACAAGCTAATTGGGACGTTGATTTGGCGAAGAAGCTGGAAGACTATCTCTTGAAAGTCTTCTCTGGTCAAATTAATGATTCTGAACATCTCATCACCCAGGTGAATTCTTCTTTGTTTTCTTCAGTTGAATTTTTCTTTTGAATAGCATTTGTTTTTTCCTTTTTGTGTGTTGATTTTAGAGTTCAAATTTTGGTGGGGATTTTATAAAAATTATAGTTTAGTTGTTGATTGGTTAGTACGGTGATTTTGTGGTTGTGAGCCTTGCATGATGATTGATGTTTTCGGTTGTTTTTTTGCTTACATGGGGTTGGTGATCTGGGCATGAATTGGGATTTCTGATGTTGAACTTCAAATTATATTCATAAGGTATAATTATGTGAAGAGCCTTCAATGAGTGCCTATATGTGTTTTATGTGCGGGGATAAAAATATGAATGCTATGTATACGCCTTTGTTTGGCTTGTGATAGAGACATCTGTGAAAAGGAAGGTTAAGGATGTTATGTCTATTGCTACTGGACATGAGCGGGAGGAGCTTGAAGTGGAACTTGAGGTAATTTTTTATTTTAATGCAGTTTGGTTTGTTGTGAAATGTTATATATAAACATGAAGGCAAATTTTGTGATGAAGAAATGGTTAAACATAAAGCCAAAGGTGTATGATTCCAGTGAACGCTTTTGCAGCTTCTTTTTGGCATCAAACCATTGCCATGAACATTTTTACATCATTTTGTTCAACACCTACTCTAGTAAATCATCACACTTCAACTGCTTCTTGTTCGGCACTCAAGAACAAGACAGAGATGTACAAAAAGGAAAAAATATGTGTGTGAAACTTAAAAGATAAAAAAGCAGCCTCAGCTACCTAGTTAGATATTTGTAAACTTAGAATCTGTTACCATTGCATAATATGATTCTATAATAGTAAAAATTTGCATTGTCAAATCATAAAAAGAAAGGATTTGGAGAGCATGAACCATGGGCATAACGTGCCAGAAATATATTTGACCACAGCTTAATCATAGCTACATGTATCTCTTTAATTTCAGACAAAACTTGATCATGTAGGTTTCAATCTTGAAGAAGATCTGGCCACTGCCCAAGTTCACCTTGCTGCCGTTGTACTCTGCAGAAATCCTTGGGCTTGGATGTCGTCTATACCCAGATAACTAACATAGGTCCATCCAAAGAAGCAGAAGATATTGGGCTCCTGTAAAGTGAAGAGTAATCTCTCTCGCATGTTATTTTTCAGAGGCCCAGACAACTTCAAACTTCTATACAAAAATGAAAAACAAAAATAGTCTCATAATAATTAAAAATAAATCAGTACAAAATATAAAGTGAAAATATTTTTATCTAGATTATATAAATCTAAAAATTGAAGTATCCAAATATTAACTGTATCATAAGCATACCTAGATCGGACTGCAAGCATCAAACCACAGTATTAACAATACGTAACATTTTCACTTACCTGAACCGAGTTTTTAAGTAGAATCAGTTTTAAGGGTCAAGCAGTATGCTTTAAATGCTGATGTCTCCTCTAATGAAAAGCTATAAAATACGTTGCCTTTTCAATTAGCAAAAGATAATCTCATGTCCTGGTGATGTCTGCCAATGAGTCTCCTTATAACTGACATACCTAACTTTATACAAACAACAATGCAAAAAATAAAAATATGAAGAATATAAACATAAATGAAAATATATATAATAATATAAAGATAGTAATTCCATCTCAATTAAAGTACAAAATAAAAAATAATCCTCTTAGTACTGTAATTTCAATTGATTCAATGTTATATAAGTTAAAACTAGTCAAAAATTGGTTAAGCAATTATACAACTAGCTTCCAAAAGATTGTGCCAATGGCTTGAGGGCTGAAAGAGATCAAGACATCCAACTAGACTAATGGAAACATAGGTTTTCAAATTCTTTCTGATCACAGAGCAATGAAGTATGGATGATAGCACCCTCAAAATAAACATATCTCATGTACCACAATTCTATCTGAGAGGAGCAGTTATGTTATTATGGTACTCTAATCAATTATAAATGAATCATATTTACAGAAGTTCATGTTTACAAAATTCCATTCAACACTATTGTCCTAAATTTCTATAATGAGAACGCTAAGCCTTATATATATAAAAATTACACACTATAAGAAATTAATTTACTTATACATATAAACAAAAATACAATGGAATAGATCGATACCCACTAAGCATTGGCATGCCCTACAATAACACTAACTAAATGCTAACAACAGAATGCAGAACAAAGAAATAAATATGATGGTAAGATAGGTAGCTCTTGAACCTACACGTATTATCACTTGTTTATTAAACACAACTGCTAATTGACAGGAAGCCCCAGTAGGAAGCAACAAACAACTAGGTAAGTCCTGAAACTCAATGTAAGCAACAAAACACAATAAAATTAGCTGTCCAGGCGAGTTGCCAACATATTCTTTAATTTCATTTTCAACGCAATATTTCCTTAAAAGCAACATAAAATTTCCTAAGTTACCAATAATTTAATCCAGAACAATGACCAGAAAACAGTTTACTAGAAACAAATTGATTCCTCATCCAACTAATCCAAATACTAAAAAGACAATAACTCAATCATGCCAATAATTGAAGTAACTTACATGTGCACTAATTCACATTCAAGGGCATCTTTTTTATTTATATTTTGAAGTAATTTGGGGGAATTGAAAAAGTCAACAAAGTAACAAAGTTAGAATGAAATATGTATCTACTCTTAATATAAGTGTCCAAGACAACTAAGAAAGAACTAATAGTTCTGTATTTAATAGTGATGAAATGGACATAATGTAATTTAAATTAGCCACATGTTAGAGAAATTAAGAGCTTAAACCTTTATCTGTAACAAACCCAAACTATTAAACAATATAACCTACAATGTGAGATAAAACAAACTTTTCACATGCAAATACTATCATATGTTTATTAACTTAATAATCAAATTTTGACTGTTGAAATTCTAAATTCTCAATAATAACTGAAAAAAAAAATTATAAATTCCAAAGAGATTTACATATTCAAATAAAATAAATCAAACAACAAAAAGCTATTCTCATACTCAATAACATCAACAATAAAAAAAACAAGATCATAAGAACAATCAAACATCTCACACCAATTTTTACAAACACCTAATAAGCACAAATAATCAAAACTCAAACAATAATATCAACAATTCTAACAATCAACCCATAAATTAAAATCAACTAAACAATTTAATTACCAAATTAAAAAAAACCAAAAAAAATGAATAAATGAATTAACAAATTAAAAATTAGAGAGCAAAGAATAATGTCATGGTTATTAGAGAGCAAAACTTTGTGGAAGAATTGAGAGTGGCAAAAATTTGTAGAAGGACCAGAGAGAAGTTAATGGCATTGGATAAGATCCCAAAATACTTGACAATGAAGAATTTTGGGGGAGCGAAGAACCGGAGAGAAGTGAAGTTAATGGAACCTGAGAATAATATCAGTTTGACAAAGAAGAAGTCCATGTACTCTCCATGCAGGCCCTATTTAAAAAATCAGATCCTATTTTAAGACAGGATATTCAGAGGATCTATGCATTCACGTTTGTTCATTCTTTTGTTTATTTCATTTCTTCAGCATTTTGATAGGTGGTGATTTCTACAGATACGGGATGCGGTTCCTAAACCTCAGGCTGCGCCCATAAAAACACTCCCCTGAGTGACTTTTACTGCTAAAGGTAGTCCACTAAACCAAGCTTATTTGAATAGCTCTCTACTTTTCCAAAATTTTACTCAACAACCAAACAGAGCAATAAGTTCAATCTGATTCATTAATATAACTTTCACCATCAAATTCATCTCATTAAAACACCAAAAATTAAATAAAAATTATATTCATGTCTTAGAAATTTAATAAATTCTTTAAGACTAAGCTCGTAGAAAGCAAATTCAAACCACCACTCAAATCCTAGACCAATTAAACTTTAAATTAATAGTAATCACAACCAAAAAAGAAACACAAGATAAAAGATGTTACTTTCTCAAGAATAAAAGAAGAAATTCGAGCTCCATCCAAAAAAAAAATCAAGAAACCAAACCAAACCTAACCTGTTGACGACTGAGGAACTCCTTATCGGCCTCCTCCATGAACTCGTAATCATCGTCATCGTCGTCCTCATCCTCGTTATGGTATCGATCACCGTTAGTTGCATCGTTGATGTTGTAGTAGTCATTGTTATCATCCGTGGCCTCACCGTTGTAGAAATCGTCGTCCTCGGAGTCCATGGCGAGCAGAGGCTTGGATAAAACCCTACAGAAATAATGTAAAGGGGGTGTTTGGACGGCGAGAAAAGCAGAAGGAAAATAATAAAAAAATTAAGAAAATGGTACGGTTAGAAGGGGCCTAGTTGGGAGACTTTAAATCAGATCGAGTTGAGTTTGCATCCAAAATAGTCTAATTAACTTTGAGTCTCACGTCACTGTATTTGGTTTTAATAATTTTTTTATATAATTAAAATCAAAATATGAATTATACTTGTATTGAATTGGATTAATATCGACTTTCGAATCAAACTAAATCAAACTCTTTTTAATTTAAATTCGATTTGATTTCAAAAATCGGTTTACTTTTTTAGATCAAATCTCATTCAAATTAAATCGAATAGAATCAAATTAATTGTTAAGATTAAACTAATTCAATTCAAATTTATCGCTACTAATAAAGTTTTTGAGTTTTTTAATAAAAAATTTAAAATATTCATCATTAATAATATAAAATTATCTAGTTTTAATAAGAATATAAATAATCAATCGAATATTTATCTTTTCATCATTAAAATTTTTACAAAAAAATAATTAAAATATTTTGACTTTTTTATTCGATACATTTGGTAAGTGAATAGAAAATCAGTTAGTCAATACGTAAATTATTTACTATAGCATAGAAGAAAGGTTGGTAAATTCTGATCACATGGTTCATAGAAAATAATTTCAGTAATTTAAATAAAATATCATTTTATTTTATTTTTCTCATTATAAAATAACAATTATAAATTAATAACTTGTTGAATTATAAAATAATTATATTTATTATATCTTTTATAATAAAAAAAAAGTTATTATATTTATGATTTTTCTATGAAAAATTGGTTGATTCTTTTCACTGACTTTTTTTTAAAGGCAAAAAGTTTTTTTTTTTTTTTTGTTAACAAGGCAAAAAAGTTAACTAACCAACAAATGAATTATTTAATATATTGTGGAAAAAAATAATATTCTTATATTTTATTTCAACAACACAACTTAAAACATCATTATATTTTATTTTTTATTAAAATAAATTTTTTGTTCAATTATAAAATAATTACATTTGTTATATTATTTATAATAAAATAAATTTACCAATCTGGGGTCCAATAGTTTCATTTTTAAAAAGTTCAAATTTTTTATTTAAAGAACTATTAATATTTAAAAAAATTAGGAATCATTTTTT
>JAJEJH010000287.1:0-266902 GCA_026122585.1 Anacardium occidentale
ATCCAAACTGAAATTAAATGAAAGCAACCATCCAAAGCACTTCAATATATACATAGCATGCATCAATTTCATCATCCATCCATTTCTACTGAATCCACAATGGAAACTCAAGCGTTTCTCTCACAACACACACACAAGCAAGGCAAGCATGTTATTGGGTGGAAAATAAGCATCTCAATCTACATATTTCATCACATATAACCAACCAAACATGCTAGAAACGGAAACACACATTTCCAGACATCAACAAGTATCACAAAACAAGCTGGGAAACTCTGGAAGAAGTAAGAAACACTTACCTCTTGACATGGCTACTGGAAACTCAAACTCAAGCTAATCTCTCTGATCTCTAGCTGGATTGGGAGCCGCTGGAAGCTGAACTTCTCGCCTAGGGCTGGGAACTGCTGAAATGGAGAAGAAAACGCTAAAACGGGTGAGAAAATGCAATAACTCTCGCCTCTCTCTCCTTTTCTACCCACCTGCACGGGCGTGCAGGCATGATGCACGGGAGTACACCAAGGGAAAATGGATGAAATCCATTTCCCGCGCTTCACATGATTAAAACCTCCCTAAAGGCATCATACGCAGGGCACACCGCTCTGGAAAACTACCAACTCACCCCTGAACTCTTATAGACTCCCAAACTATTCTTGAATTCTATTTCTAACCCCAAAACTCTACCCCTAAGGGCTTTTCTAACCTGGGATGCTACATGGCTCCTTTAAAAAAAAAATTTTCAACGACATGTAACAGTTTATTGGCCTCAAGAACGGTTTCATAAACTTGGTGCTTCAAAAATCTCTCTCTCTAATAGATGTTTCCCAAATAAACCTTGAAGTATTTTCCTAAGAACTTTAATGTATTTCCCAAAAGTAATTACTTCAAAAATAAACTCTAAATGTTTCTACCTAATATTTTTCATGTAGCTCTTTCTAAATAATTCTCTCTTTGTTTATCCCCTCGAATAATGGTGTCCCCTATTTAAATAGGGATTTTTTTTCCTTCCTAAATAAAGATTTTTTTTTCCCTTTTTAATTATTTTTTCCCTAAGTAAGGATTTCCTTTTACTTTTTTAATTTTTTTTCTAAAATAAAGATTTCATTTCTCCTTTTTAATTCTTTCTATTCTTAAATAAGAATTTCATAATTTAAAAATAATTATTTTTTCTATACTTCTTGTGCTGCATAGCTATGTACCTTCGAGCTACATGGTCATGTCATACCTAATTTTTGTACTCACACAAAAATGATTAGCATATACAATCGTGACTCATCACCTCACGATCGTGTCATCAACAAAACCAACTCCATTTTACTCTAGTCATGCATGTATAATATGCACAACTGTGACACTATAAAATGCAATCACATAGTCGTGTGTCTTCTCGAATGCATTGTCATATGTCATATTCCACTATTGCAAATCCAAGCCAAAAAGCCATAGATACGTGTCATTCATCACTCAACCACATCCAAACTCCATCAACAACATCATTATATCAATATACATCAATCATATATTGAATGTCCACCAATTAATAACTGTGAATTTGGAAGAAGAAATTATATTTACTTGATCACTTTTACAATGAATCAATGATACATTTATACAATACTTAGAAACTAACTATGGAAAATAAAATATTTGTTAGCCTATAATCTTCCTACTAAATCTCCAGCTTCTAAATCTGTAACTAATCTATATCTACAACATAGGAAAGTTAATCTCTAGCTAATCTACATCTGTAACAATAACAATTTCCATCATTAATCACATTAAACGTCCAATCATTCAATCACAAGCACAAGAGCAAGCTCATCTCATATCAATAAATTATCATAAAATTGAATTGAAAACATTATAGAAACAAACCTAGAAGCAACACTCCACAAATCACAGTATATAACTTCAAATTAAGCACAATATTAACCAAAGTCTAAGTGATTTAAATTAAACATCACAATTTCATTAGATCTTCATTATTATATGTAATCATCTCAATTTCATGTTATTCAACCATAAAGCATGTGTTATCATATCTAATCATAAAGAACAACCATCATAGTAGAATTACAGCATAAACAAAGTGAAGAAACAGTTACCATACTTGTTTAAGGAGAAGCTCCTTTTTTGAGTGAATCTCACTTCTTAGCTCACATCTCAACTTTTTATTCCCCTTCTCTTAACTCTTTGGTGAGTGCTCTCTAGAAGACTCAAGAAGTACATACGAAAAACTTATGGAATTTGAATGAAAATCATGTTTTATATAGTCGTGCTAAAACTACGCTTACGCACAGTCGTGTGTCATAGGACATATAGTTGTGTGTGATAAATATCTTTAATTTTTTTACGTCTTTCTGTGTTGTACATGTGATAGCCTCTTGAGGTGACACATGTATAAGCCAAATAAAGCCCTAAATGATTATTCTACCCCTAAGCTCACTTGACTCGATTTCTAGCTTTACAATCTCACTTTTTCCATCGATTTCTAACTTAAAATAATTATTTTAATCTCAAATTGTTACATCAAAGATATATATTTCCATTGTCAAAAGTGACAAATTTTTTATTAATCTACCATAGCTTTCATACAAATCTCAAAGTAGCAAACCACCACTTTTATGGTAACACCAATTGTGATGACATATTAGGTGATGTCAAATTATACCAATACTTGCATAAGACAATCTAATTACCTTAGAATCACATATACCCGTGTTTATTAAAAGAATATACTCCATATACACTAAAACACCATCTATATATAATCTTCTTAGTGGGTGTAATATCCCAAAGTTAAAATGGTCTTTCTAGACCTTGAATCAGGGTTAAAAGAGGGAATTTTTAGTCAAAGATTAGTCTCAGTGAGTTAGAAGGGTAGAACAGTCTTTTTAGTGGCTTTATATGCAACTTGTGGAAGGAGTACGACCTTACATCTTTGGATACACGTTCGTTCGTCCCTTTCCCTTTGTGCATGCTCGTGCATGTCTATTAGTATATAAAATCAAATTTTGCTTCCACCAATTTCTGTTAGTTTTCTTACCTATTTTTTCATTCTTTCTCTCTAGCTAACCCTAACCAATTGAGAGAGAGATTAGTCAACTTATAGCAACCAATCCAGCCAAGATTCAACTAGAAATAGAGAGATGGAAGCCATTAGCAACTCCAGGTAAGTATCTCATTTCCTTTTTCCTTATTTTCAGATTATATAGCTTGTTAGTTAGATTATTTAGTAATGTGAGCATGTTTCCAGTTTAATAGTATGTTTATAAGATGAGGATGATGAAATAGAAGAGAGATTTGGAGGTAGAAGCATGTTTCGTTCTCTTGATACATATGTATGTGTGTGTTTAAGAGTTTAGAAACATGTTACGCTTTAATTGGCTGTTATTGATGGGAAAAATATGTTTATAGCAGTGTATTTAGCATGAATATATGTTGAAATAATTTTAATTAAAGATTGATAGAGATTTGAATTGAGATTAGTGGTGATTCTACATGTTTCATTCATGGTTGTCGAAACAGAGTAGGGCGCACACCCGTGTAGTTTTGTTTTAGCAGGGTCACGGTTGTGTATGTGAGTCAAACACAATTAGATTAGAGTAGAATCATGACCATGCGCCTGAGGGTCACAGACCTGCATGAGCAATAGAGAAGAATAAACAAAGTTTTCAGAAGCTAGTACAGTTGTGTTGCACGATTGGCACACGACTTATGCACCTTCATGCACGTATGTGCATCTGATAGAGCATGCATGTGCCTTAGTGAAAATTAGGAATTTCCTTCCCATTCAACAATACATCAATAATAAGAGACATATCAAGTATTCTAAGTAAAATAAAAGAAAAAACAATAGATTAAGAATGAGAATAAGCAGGAAAAATAAAGAAGAAAGAGACATAAAAAATTATAGTAGAAAACCTATAAAACCCCAAATACTAAATGGCAAATAACTTAGAGGGGGGGTGAATAGGTTATTTAAAAACTTTTCTCAAATTTAAAACTTTTCCTATTCAACCAAAACAAGCATTCAATTATATCAATACAATTAAGCACAAAATATAAATTCGACTAAACAAGTATAAATAAAGAGAGTAAAGGGAAAGAAATGCTCAGCCGATTTATAGTGGTTCGGAGCTTCTCCACGCCTCCTACGTCCACTACTCCAAGCAACCCCGCTTGAAGATTTTCCTTCCACTAACTTTAACCCAAAGTTACAATAGTTTTTTTTCAACAAGGGATTTCGCCCTTCACACTAGTTTTGATACAAGAGATTGTGCCCTTAACTTAGTTTTAACAGGGATTACGCCCCACACTAGTTTCACGGGATTACGCCCAAGGGTTTGTGAAAATTTTACAATAATTTGCCTCACAAGGCTAATACAACAATTAAGCTCACAAGGTTTCTCTCTAAAGAAAATACAAATAGGTTTTGTGAGAGAAAATTGGAGAAGAAATTAGAGAATGAAAGAATACAAGTTGTAGTGCTGATTCTCTAACCCCTTAATCTTCAAATCAGCTCCAATTTATAGAAAATGGAAGATTCTAGCCGTTACTGCTGATTTGAGAGCCGTTGGAGAGTTTCTGGAAAACTGTACAGGCGTGTCACTTTTCTTGCACGATCGTGCTTCCCTTTTTCTGCATTTCCAATGGTCATTTTTGTGCCAGCACGGGCGTACGTATCTGCAACACACGGGCGTGTGTCATTTTCCTTCCATCTGTTTTCAGATTCCAGAAGCTAGCATGGGTACACACACGATCAGCACACGAGAACCGCACGACTGAATTTTTACCTTGCACACGGGCGTGTGTTTTTATTACACAGCCGTGTGTTATTAATGCTTTTTATTTGTCTTTATTTGGCATGGCAGCAAGACACAGACGTGTAGAAATTTTCTTCATTGCACATGGGAGTGTGCCTCATGCGCATGGTCATGCGCCTCATACACACGGGTGTGTGCCTCAAAACACACGGGTGTGTGCCTTATGCACATGGTCGTGTGCCTCATGTGCATGGTCATGTGCCTTATACATATGGTCATGTGCCTCATGCACATGGTCATGTGCCTTCTTTAAGCAAATCTGAAGTGCAATAAAGATAACACGATTGTGCGGTCTGATTACGCATGATCTTGTATTAGATAATTTTTACAAAAAATAAACCCTTTGATCCTATTTGTCATATTTGATATATGCATGGATCGGTTAGATATTTTAACATATGTTTTGCATCAATTCAAAAACCACAAGGGTCCAACAATCTCCCACTTTTGATTTGATGACAAAACTTATGTTAAAATACATTTAAGCACAAAATATAAAATTTTAACAAAAACATTCATATTCATATTAAACACAAAAAAAAATGAAGATAGTTTAACATACCTAACATGTCTCCCCCTTTTTGTTATAAATCAAAAAGGTATGTTAAAAGAAAATTTTCAATTTAGCACAAAAAAAATTTCTCCCCCTTAAAAAATATTTTTATCAAATTATGCACACATATGAAATTTTCTCCGCTTATGAAAAGACAATTTTTACTCCCCCTTTTTCAAAGATTATGATACCAATAGTTGATCGAAATTATAAATACCCCACTGATACCAATTGATAAAAAAAAATTATAAATACTCCCCCTCACAAGAACATACATTTTCAATTAAGGAGCATTCAAATTTTATTTCTCCCCCTTTTTGAAAAGATATATGCATTAAACTCACCATTTTTATCTAAAAGAGTTTGATCATTAAAGCATATAGGGAAGATATTTGCAGAAAATTAAAAGATTGTGAAACTGACGCATTTTCTACAATTTGTGTCATGCACGGTCGTGTTGATGCTTCACACGGGCGTGTATGTCTGATTTCGTGACATGCACGGTCGTGTATCATTTAAGCACGGGACCGTGACTGGGCAAATGTATCATGCACGGTCGTGCAACTCACATGCACAGTCGTGTATGACCTATAAAACCCAGAAAATCTGTAGAAAACTGCAGTTTGACACATGGGGCTTTTTCAAATCGTTTTCAAAGTGATTTTCATTTAATTTAAAGCATTGAAAACACACTAAAAACATATTTCAAACATGTCTAAACACAATTTAAACATAATTGACACATTTGAAACATTTTTGCAAATTTTTGGGGAATAATAGGGAATTTAAAACATTTGAGGTACAGTTTGATCAAAACACATCAAATATATTATTTTTGCATGTTTTGACCATAAGGGACTTTTATTGTATGAATTCATGTCATTTTCACTCAACACAAGCAAGTTTGATCCAATTTGACATGAATTCCAACATTACACATGTTATATCCTAAGCATATATACATATCATTCTTGCATCAATTCAACTCAACCAATCAACCAAGGCAAGTAAAAATATGCATATCAATTCAGCACAGTTATAACATGGCAAAATTATTCTCATCATTATCCAAGTATTAAAATTTATCAAGTTAGAAATACTTACTTGGAATAATGAGCTTTCAAAAGCCTTGCACAACCATTTTCGATCTTCATTGCTTCCATTGACTCTAGGCCTCTATCAATGACTTCCATAAAACGTGCCCTTTCTCTCAACAAGAAAAAATTATTCATAAAAAATTGAATCGCCCTTCTCTTAACAAAAAGGTTTTGGAAATAGATTTGCCATGAAAATTTTAAAAATGGATCTTGAACTCTAAAAATCGTTAAAATTTTAAAAACAAGAGCTCAAGCTCTGATAACAATTGTAAAACCCCAAATACTAAATGGCAAATAACCTAGAGGGGGGGTGAATAGGTTATTTAAAAACTTTTCTCAAATTTAAAACTTTTCCTATTCAACCAAAACAAGCATTCAATTATATCAATACAATTAAGCACAAAATATAAATTCGACTAAGCAAGTATAAATAAAGAGAGTAAAGGGAAAGAAACGCTCAGCCGATTTATAGTGGTTCGGAGCTTCTCCACGCCTCCTACGTCCACTACTCCAAGCAACCCCGCTTGAAGATTTTTCTTCCACTAACTTTAACCCAAAGTTACAATAGTTTTTTTTTCAACAAGGGATTTCGCCCTTCACACTAGTTTTGATACAAGGGATTGTGCCCTTAACTTAGTTTTAACAGGGATTACACCCCACACTAGTTTCACGGGATTGCGCCCAAGGGTTTGTGAAAATTTTACAATAATTTGCCTCACAAGGCTGATACAACAATTAAGCTCACAAGGTTTCTCTCTAAAGAAAATACAAATAGGTTTTGTGAGAGAAAATTGGAGAAGAAATTAGAGAATGAAAGAATACAAGTTGTAGTGCTGATTCTCTAACCCCTCAATCTTCAAATCAGCTCCAATTTATAGGAAATGGAAGACTCTAGCCGTTACTGCTGATTTGAGAGCCGTTGGAGAGTTTCTGGAAAACTGTACGGGCGTGTCACTTTTCTTGCACGGGCGTGTCACTTTTCTTGCACGGTCGTGCTTCCCTTTTTCTGTATTTCCAACGATTATTTTTGTGCTAGCACGGGCGTACGTATCTGTAACACACGGGCGTGTGTCATTTTCCTTTCATCTGCTTTCAGATTCCAGAAGCTAGCATGGGTACATGCACAATCAGCACACGAGAACCGTACGGTTGAATTTTTACCTTGCACACGGGCGTGTGTTTTTATTACACGGCCGTGTGTTATTAATGCTCTTTATTTGTCTTTATTTGGCACGACAGCAAGACATGGGCGTGTAGAAATTTTCTTCATGGCACATGGGAGTGTGCCTCATGCGCATGGTCATGCGCCCCATACACACAGGTGTGTGCCTTAAAACACACGGGTGTGTGCCTTATGCACATGGTCGTGTGCCTCATGTGCATGGTCATGTGCCTTATACACATGGTCATGTGCCTCATGCACATGGTCATGTGTCTTCTTTAAGCAAATCTAAAGTGCAATAAAGATAACATGATTGTGCGGTCTGATTACGCACGATCATGTATTAGATAATTTCTGCAAAAAATAAACACTTTGATCCTATTTGTCATATTCGATATATGCATGGATTGGTTAGATATTTTAACATATGTTTTGCATCAATTCAAAATCCACAAGGGTCCAACAAAACCCTTCAGATGAAAGGGTAGAGAATAATACCCAAACTCATACAAGTAAAGAGAAACCCAACAGTAGTCCATAAACAACCTAATTAATTAAATAGGAAAACAATGACAAATACAGTAAATAGATATACACACGTGCATATTATATATATATATATATATATATATGTATACAGATACGAAAACAAAAACAAAAACCATATAGAGATATACAGAAGTAGAAATAGAATAGTTATGAAACATATAATATAGGATCTCACATATACAATAACAAAATACAACATATAGAACAATTTACACAGAACTTATTAATAAGTCTAATAAGTTATAGAAACAACATAATAGTAGTAATGCACAGAACATAATTATAAAAGATGTACATTTAAACAAAAAGTAATCAGAAAGAAAGAAATGATAAACTATCATACATGATATGCATTATATAATATGACATATCAACTCGGTGTTTTCAGAAAGGAATCAAGTGATCCACATGCATGTATTTTCAAATAGAAAGTCAATGATCCATACATCATTTTAGGTGTAAATATGAGAAGACATCTGTGAGTTGTATGTCTGTTAAATGGGGAGCCAACATCAGAGCATATTGATATATGTGTTGGTGTGCATCAATTATCTAATTTCAGCCTACTGGTTTAGTATTAGGAAGTTGATAACTCACATAGTCGAGTATTGAATCTTTGTATTCATCAGTATATGTAGCAGAATAGGTATCTTTGGATACATAAAGTTTTCAAATACAACTTTACTTAGTATTTTTAGTATTTTAGAATCTTTGGATCCCAGTAATTTACAGTAAAATCAGTTTTTAGAAAAGATATTTTTAGTAACTTAGCCTAAAGGCCCAGGTATGATTTTCAACATCATTAGATATGATTTCATTATACTTCATATCATATCATACATAGCATAAGAGCAAGCAGAACAAAGAAACTATAATATATATATATATATATATATATATTTATAGAGAGAGAGGAGAGAGAGAGAGAGTAAGATGACAAAAAAAATCAGACAGACTAATAATTAGTAAATACAATTAAAACATATACAATCAGAAATATAAGTACGTACAGAATATCTTATGCATGACAAAATAAGTCATAACAGAATAACAAATAAGAAACAAAACAGTTATGAACTGGAAAATAGATAACAAGATAAGAAAGAAGTAAATCATGTCTATAAACAAAAAATAACAGAAATTAGCTACATGATATACGTTGTAAGCAAAAATCTAAAAAAATTCAGTTAAGATCTTCAGAGAACTCGAGAGTGCCATAGACCTCAGAAAACAGATAAGAAAATAGGATAATGAATATCAAGAACTCGAGAGTGCTATAGACCTTAGAAAACAAATAGAAAGTAAGATAATGAATATTAGAAAAAAAAAAAAAAGATGACTAACTAAGCTAGTTCCAACTAGATTTCTTTTCATACTACGTAGTATACGTATACTCATGTACATACTTATGACGAGACGTGAAGTATAATAGAAACAATAAGATAAGCTAGAACAGAAGAGGAAGCTTACCTAATCCAGTTATAGACCAAGTTAAGTCTGTCAGTTTAACATTGAAACTAGTCATAGACTAAATAAAGTCTATTCGACTAGGCACGTAAGAAAGATAAAAGGTTAGGATAAGCATAGAGCTAGATCACAAGAAGTTATTAGGCTATCAGAGGACTTAGTTAAGTTCAACTTAGTTGCTAACTAGTGATAATTTAGTTTAAAGTCTGCCCGAGGGTAGAGATAAGAGATGTTTACTGGATGACTTGTCAATCATACCCTATAGTTTCATTTACTTGCAAGTTGAGTTAGGGAGTTGAGCTTAAAGCGTGAGATAACTAGAAAGTGAGATACAACTTGAGTGGATTCTTATCTGAGGTTTCAGTTTCATATATGCATGTACATATGTATTTAGTTTTCAGTAGTTAACATGTTGGCTTGAATGCTTATATCGTTCATGCATATGAGATGTACAGTACTATTTATGTTTTCAAATACTAATTATTAGTAATAAAATATGAGTTTCATGATACTGTACAATAGGTTTTAGCATTCCACCACATTTCATTTAAAACTTCTGAATAGCATATATTTTAGTAAAGTAGCTTGTGTAGGACTTCCATTGTATGCACTAATAAAGACTTCTTTTCTCAATATAATCTTATAAATTATTATTATTTTGATAATAATCATATATAATATAGTAATAATAACACATACGGTAGCAGGGTCTTACAGTGGGTGAGTCCAATGAACACGTTTATAACATATACTCACGTGTTACACCAAATTGCAAATAACAACTTCAACATGTGCAAACTGTCACCATATTTTTTGTGGGGTTGTTCAATACTATGATAACCCTAACTATATTATGAGTCTCCTTGGTCATGATAATATCAAGACTATGAATGATTTTATAATGACAACTAATGAGTGGGGTAAAGAAAACATGATCAGTAATCTGTTTTTTTTTTTTATCTCGATTATACTACTATAGAGACATTTATCTAAACATTGCTATACTACAAATAAAAAATGGCACTGTGAATGTCTTAGATATAATGACTCATCAATGAATTGGTATCGTCATGAGAATTGTCTTTAAAACACTAATTCCAATAATATCTTGGTAGTAATCTTTCACTTTTAGTAATAAAATATCACCTAAATCAAATACACTATTATTATGATGTTATACAAGTAAGATTAAATATAATGGTTTCTAATAAAATAACCAATGGGAGATTATACAATATTAACCAAAATCTTATGACTTATACAATCAATTTTTTAAGATAAATACAAAATATCATCATCTTAACTTTCAAACACTTAATCTACTCAACTCACACTTTTCACCATCATTGTCAAAATCTCATATCATAAACACAAAATCAAGCATGCAAAAAGACAGGAAAACATTGCTTCAAGTTAACATTTAAATGTTAACTTAAATTTCATATATTGTTACATTTGTGCACAAGGGTATTTATGAGGAATTTTTTATTCTTATTAGACCTTATGAGAGTATTGTTGCTAAAGTTTTCTATGAAATAATTTTTTATGATATGTTATGTTTTAGAATAAAAGAAATAATGTGTTGTCTTTTCCAGAGCTAGTGGTGAGGAGGAAAAAAAAATATAGCATGGTTTTTATCTAGTTCACATGGAACGTCACATGACTAAACTATCAAATACATAAATTCTCAATTCACATGCTTTTTCATGCTAGGGGAAACTAACCATGTGACTTGCATATTAAATCACATTAATGGTTGAAAAATCATGCCAACTCATTGAATTTTTAATGTCTTATCAAGTTTGTTGATTGAAATTGTTTATATTTATCACAAGATTCATTTCAATGGTAGATGTGATTGTTTGACTTGGTTATAAAGGAAAATTGACAACTATGAAAGATAATATAATGAATTATGTTAGAAAAAAATAAAATATGACCTACAATGAATTAGTTGAATTATTGAATAAACATTTTAGTATTGATCGTGTAAGAAATACTATCAAGATACATAACTATGACAACAATGATGCATTCAATGATTCTCTTATAACATCGAAAATGATAATAATAATGCTTAGAGCCTAGGCTTTTATAAGAATAACATCAACTTTTTCATTTCACTTCTTGTCATATAGACTTTAAATTGAGAAGGCAAGTTACTTAGTCTTCACTCATGAGTTTTGAAGGACAAGATTAAAAAAGGAATAGTAATCAATGTAATGATTTAATACACATGATTTTTGAACATTTTAGTCTAAATTTATTGTGGTAGTATCGTTTGCCTTAAAAATGATAAAGTAATATTAATATAGCATGTCAAAGGTCATTATCTTATAAATGTATTTGGTTTATGTGGAGACTAATTTTAGCCTATTTCAAAAAAAAAAAACGCAGCGTTTTAACTTTTAAATGAAACGGTGTGTTTCATGTGTATGAAATGAGAAGGATATGAATCAAAGGGAGAGCAAGTTTTTCTTCTGTTTGAGAGAAGCAGCAAAGTTTAAGGGTTCCAAAATATTCTTCAAGTTCTTCCTCCTTCCTAATCGACGATCAATATGAAAAAGTCCAAAGATATTTTTCTGAAGTTGACGGTGAAGATTCTAAGGCTCCAGCTGTCACCAGTTGTTAAGTTTTTTTTTCTATAAATATGTGTTCTTTTTTTAGTTTTCGGTAATTAGAAAAAGTTGAGTGAATATTTTTTTCAGTTTTGTAATCAAAACACTTTCTCTCATTTTTCTGTTAATAATTGAGGTATTATTCAGTTGAAAAATTGTGGTGTGTAGTTTGTTTGATTGACATGGTATCAGAGCTATAGACTGGCGTCAATGGCTAGCTCAACATCTCGTTTTCAGAGAACTTCAGATAGATCAACTGATTCTGGTCTGTATCCATCATTGGTGACTGGTAACCTTCAAATTTCAACACTCCAGGTGATAAACCCTAAGCTTACTGATAGTAACTATAGATATTGGCGTGCACAAGCTTTATATGCTGTTAATGTGTTTGAACTTGGTGAGCATCTTACTAATATGAGTGCATGTCCTTTTGCTTTTGTTTCTGTTGATGATGATAACTGTGGAAATGTTATGAAAAATTCAAATCCTGAATATCATGATTGGAAAAAGCTTGACAATTTTTTAATAAGTTGGCTGGTTGCTTCTGTAGAAGAGAGTATGTTTGGTTACATATCTAAGTGTGCTTCTGCTTGTGAAATATGGATAGCTTTAGAGAATCACTTTGTTTCTGAGTCCAAATTAAGTGTGTTGAGTTTGAAAAATACTCTTCAGAATATGAAGAAAGGGAGTTTAACAGTTCATGAGTATTTTAAGAAAATGAAAGAAGTGGCAGATGCTTTAGAAGCTAGTGGTCATATTATGACTGAAGAAGAATTAGTCAATTTTATTCTAGAAGGAGTTGGACCAGAGTTTGATGTAGCAGTGGTTCATATTACATCTAGGCAAGATTTAGCAGGAGCGGAAATAACTTTAGCTGGTGCAAAGGTGGTATTGCAGAGATATGAACAACGTATGTTAAAACATAATAATTTTCTTTGTGATATACAGGGTGGATCTGTGAATGTAGCCAAGAAAGTATTAGATAAAGAGTTGAGTAGGAAAAATCATGATAGTTAGCGAGAAAGTGTGTATCATTATTCTGAGGAGAATAATCAGCAAAGGCAGGTGAAGGGAAGAGGTAGAGTGTTTAATAAGGCTAAAGTGATATGTTAAGTTTGTGGAAAAAGTGGTCATATAGCATTACAGTGTTACCACAGATTTGATATTACATATGTGGGAAATAAGGAGAATAATAGCAATTATAGAAATAAAAATTTTCAGAATCAGTATGAAGAGGATGAAGACCATATTGAGGCCAATTTTGGGAGAACAGTGAGTTTTGGAGATAATGATAGGTCAAGAAAGAATGTAAATTGTGTTTCTGAGGGAATTGGGGTGACAAATAATGCTCAGGCAAATGTAATGATGGAAAGAGGAAGAAATAGTGGGAGTTCATATGGTAAAGCTAAGGGGTTTTTTGCTACACCTTCTACAGTAGTTGATCTTGCTTGGTACATGGATTCTGGTGCTACGGACCATGTTGTCTCGAGCTCAAGTCAGTTGGACAGTAAGGTAAACTATGAAGGCAAGCAACAATTACAAGTGGGAAGTGGAGAGTGCCTAAATATTTCCCATACAGGTGCGTCCTCTATCCAAACTTCTTTGATGAACAAAAGCCTGTACCTAAAAAATGTTCTGTGTGTTCCTAGTATAACAAAAAATTTATTAAGCATTTCAAAATTAACAAGAGACAATCATGTAGTGGTGGAGTTTAACTCTGATTTCTACTTTGTTAAGGATAGAGAGACCCAAACAATACTTCTCAAAGGAGCTGTGAAAGAAGGGTTATATCAGATTCAACCAAGTACAGAAGATGTGCATAAGTATACAAACAATTTAGGTTCTGTTCAATTCAAAAATAAGTTTGTTGTGTTTCTAAATAATTTTGTAGTTAAAAACTCTGTTAAGAAAATTGATCATTTACTATGGCATAGAAGATTAGGCCATCCTTGTACTCAAATATTTGGTTCTGTTCTCAAAATAATGAAATGTGATAATACTGTTGTGAATAAAATGTCTCTTTGTCATGATTGTCAATTAGGAAAAAATCATCTTAAATCATTTCCTCAGTCTATGTCTAGAGCCAAGCAACCTCTTGAATTAGTTTATACTGATTTGTGGGGACCAGCTCCAATTACTTCTTTGGAAGGATTCAGGTATTATATAGTGTTTGTAGATGACTTTTCTAGGTTTTTGTGGGTTTTTCCTTTAAAATTAAAAAGTGGAGCAAAAGAAGTGGTTATAAAGTTTCTAGAGTTCATAGAGAAACAGTTAGATCATAAAGTCAAAACCTTGCAAAGTGATTGGGGTGGTGAATTTAGGAGTCTTACTGAAATTCTTCAAGAAAAAGGTATCAATTTTAGACATCCTTGTCCCTATATTCATCAGCAAAATGGTAGAGTAGAAAGAAAGCATAGACACTTGGTTGAAACTGGTTTAACACTTTTATCATAAGCACATTTACCTTTATCATTCTGGTGGTTAGTCGTTCAGACTGCTGCTTTCCTAATTAACCGTTTGCCTACACCTGTTCTAAACATGTCATCACCTTTTCAGGAACTATTCCAACAACCAGTTGATTATTCTTTTCTAAAAACCTTTGGTTGTGCTTGCTATCCATATTTGAGACCCTATAACAAACACAAACTAGATTTTCATACACAGAAATGTATCTTCATAGGATATAGTCTACAACATAAAGGCTATAGATGTTTAAATGCCTCTGGTAAAGTATTTGTTTCAGCAAGTGTCACTTTCGATGAAACTGAATTTCCTTTTAAAATTGATCCTCATTTCCTTAAGCATAATGTTCCAGTTGATAGAAATGAGAGTGTTCTTAATAACTTCTTTATTCCTGAAAAAACTACCATAAACTTAGAAAATAATCTTGAAAATTATGATGAGTGGTTCTAAAGAAAAACTATTCAACCTAGGTCTTAACAAAGCAGAAACTGTAGGTAAGACTCTCATCATTTTAGATATTGTTCCACTTGTTAATAAAAATCCTTCAGAACCAAATTTGCCAAATTTGTCACATTTTACTGATACAAATGATAGCCCATTGAACTTGTTGCCATCTCTATCAGAAACTGTTAAAACTCAAGTGAATGCTTTTTCTGAAAACACAGAACAGTCATTACAAAAATCTAATATGTCTATTCCTCCTTGCTCATTTGATCCTGATTGTCATTCTACAACTCATTTGGAAGTTGTTTTGCCAACATAATGTGCTTTATTGTCCAAACCTGATAATGAGTTAAAGACAACAACTATGTCATCCACACATCCCATGGTTACCAGATCAAAAACTGGTTCTCTACCACCACCAAAAGTTTTCTTAGGAAGTATGTGTAATAACCCAGGGGTAGAAATGTCATTTAGACTAAGTTAAGGGGTAAAAGAGAGAGAGATTGAGAATTTGAAGGGCACACGCCCGTGTGCCAGGAGAGAGATGAGATATAAGTTTCTTTTCCCCAGCTTTTTCTCGCATTTTCTCCTTCAACTTTCCTTCAGCTTCTTTCTCTTCTCCTTTCCAGTGAACCCTAGAGTTAAGATCGTCCAGCCAGCTACCATTGTTCCGGTGAGAGATCCAAGACCAGCTAGAGAGAAAGATCCGGACGCCATGGTAAGAGGTAAGTATTTCTTTACCTCTTCACTTAGGTTTCCAGCAAGCTTTCCTGAGTTTTATGTTTCTTGGATGGTTGCTGTGTTATGAGAATGATTTCCAGCATGATTTGATGATGTTATGATGAATGCATCATGATTCATGAGATGAATATGCAATGTATGTATGTATGTTGCTTGGGTATGCTGTGGATGAGAAATGCATGTGATTTGATGAGTTAAATGAGAAATGTATGAGTTGAGTGTGTTTATGGGCATGAGAATATGTTATGTTTGTGATTAATTGAAAGATTGAATGATTTTTGGATGAGTTTGTGTAGGATTTTATGGGTTTCCAAACGCATCTACAGATTCTGGGTTGAGCACACGACCGTGCGCTCGAGGGGACACGACCGTGTGGCCTCAAATCTGCATGGACACAGCCTTGCATCCTGCCCGTGTGCGTATGAAAATCCGTACACACGCCCGTGTGCCCGAGGGGACACGCCCGTGTGTGAGATCCCAATTGTGCACGCCCATGTAGGCAAGACACGGGAGGGTGTTGAGGCAACCAGACGCCCGTGCAGTGTGATACACGCTCGTGTACCTAGCCATGCACGCCCGTGTATATGCACCACACGCCCGTGTGGCCTGCCCATTTCATGATTTCTTGAGAATTAATTCCAGAACGTTGCATGCCCATCAACATGAGAGGCTCACGATCCCGTGTGCCTTGACACACGCCCGTGCACGCTAGCACACACGCCCGTGTGGCTTAAGAAAGAAAGAAAAGAGATTTTTAATTAAAGACAAGTAACCCTAAGCTTCCCTAAGCGAATTCTAAGCATGCGAAACATAAGAATAATGAGATATAACATCATTTCATGCATGATTGAGAGACATTGAGCATGACATGTCATACATGAGAAATTTTTAACAAGGGATCTACGGATCCAAGAGATGTTTTAAAATGTATATATATATACGATGTTTCAGACATCAATTAGGGGTGGATACGAGGGGGCACCTGTGAGTTCGCACGCCTGCTAAAGAGGAAAACCATGGTTCGCTAGAGAGAACATGATTGTGCACAAGTAGTTTTCTTATAGGTTTAAACTCATACGGCCAAGGTGCCAAATCCCTGTGTTCATCAGACTGGCCAGCATAGTAGAGTTATTTTTCAGATACAGTACTTTTGATACTGTTTTCAGATATACTATACGTATACATATGAGGATCTTCGGATCAAAGACTTTTATGAGAAAGAGTTTTCAGAAAAGAGTATATTTTCAGAAAATCAGCCCGAGGGCAAGTTTTATGAGAAAATGAGATTTACATGACATCAGAGCATGCATATCATGTCATGTACCATATACATGAGAACATATGAGATAAAAGCAAAGTACAGAGCATAAAACAGACAAGAATTCTGAAAACTTAATAAAGAAAGAAAGTAAAGAAATAAAAGATAAAAATGATTGAGAGAACAGTAAGCAGAGAATCCGAGGTCTGATCTAGGATCAGCCTTTGCTTGATGACCTGTCTGTGTAAGAGCTAGGAAATGCTTACTGAGTGATTTTGTCACTCACCCCTTTCCCTTTCTTTCTCTTTTGCAAGTCAGTGAGTTTTGGGGACTGAGATGTGGCGATTCAGCTGTGAGGTTTTGGGGACATGGCTCGGTAGCTAGCTTTATATTCTCGACTCATTTGCTTTGTTACTCGCACCTCATGTATTTATGTTTGTGTGTATTATATTATTATGCACTGTTGTATGACATATTTTAATACATAAGCAGTTTGGGATTTCAGAAAAGTCTTTATGACTTATTTTCATTAAAGTTTTCGTATTTTACGCTTCCGTATATTTATGTTTAAAGTATTTTGAGTAGCAGTTTAAATTCTTTTCCCTCGTAGGGATCTCCGTCGCAGGCACATTTTTATTATTATTATATATATATATATTTATATATATATTTTATAGCTGCGCACAGTAGGCCTAGGGCGGGGGTCACTACAGTATGCTCAGTTGTGATTTAACAGAGCCAAAAACTATAGCAGAAGCCTTAAGTAAGCCCCATTGGTTTCAAGCAATGAGGGAAGAATTTAATGCTCTACAAGAAAATCATACATGGGAATTAGTACCATACAAGTCTGATATGAATATTGTGGATCACAAATGGGTTTTTAAAACAAAACTTAAACCTGATGGATCTTTGCAGAAATATAAAGCCAGACTAGTGGCTAAGGGGTTTCAACAAAGACCTGGTATTGACTATTTGGACACTTTTAGTCCTGTAGTAAAACCTGTAACTTTGAGAATAATGTTCACTCTGGCTGTTACCTTTAACTGGTCAATACATCAAATAGATGTTAATAATGTTTTCTTAAATGGAGTGTTGAAAGAAGAGGTATATATGACACAGCCTAGAGGTTTTGTTAATACTGATAAGCCTAATCATGTTTGCAGACTGGTCAAAGCATTATATGGGCTTAAACAGGCTCCAAGGGCCTGGTATGAGAAATTGAAGGATGTGTTGATTGAGAAGGGTTTTAAAAATTCTGTGGCTGATACTAGTCTGTTCATATATAAAAATCAGCATGTTACAGTGTATGTGTTAGTGTATGTTGATGATATTCTTTTAACTGGTACTGATTCAAAGGTTATTCAAGAACTAGTGGCTAGCCTTAATATGGATTTTGCTCTAAAAGATCTGGGTGAATTAGGTTATTTTTTGGGTTTTGAAGCACAAAGAAAAGAATCAGGATTGACTTTGTGTCAATCTAAATATGCACAAGATTTACTAATAAGAACCAAGATGCAGGATGCTAAACCATCTGCCACTCCTATGGCAATTGGAATAAAACTGTTTGTAGAAGATAGTGAGTTGTTTGAAGATCCAGTGTTGTATAGAAGTACAATAGGGGCCTTGCAATATTTGCTAATGACTAGACCGGATATTTCCTTTGCTGTCAACAAACTTAGCCAGTTTCTAAAGGCTCCAACAAAACTGCAGTGGCAAGCTTGCAAAAGAGTTTTAAGATATGTTAAATGGACTTTAAATGTTGGACTTAAGTTCAAACCAGCCAATATTCTAACAATAGAGGCTTATGCAGATGCAGATTGGGCAGGAAACTTGACTGATAGAAGATCTACAAGTGGGGGATGTGTGTTCTTTGGAGGAAATTTAGTACAATGGAGTTCAAGAAAACAAATAGTGGTTGCTTTATCTTCTACAGAAGCAGAGTACAGGTCCCTTAGTCAAATATCTACAGAATTGGCTTGGATTCAGAATTTACTGTCAGAAATACAAATACAGTATGTCAAAAAACCAATTGTGTGGTGTGATAATCAGGGTGTAGGTGCTTTAGCCTCAAATCCTATGTTTCATGGTAAAACTAAGCACATAGAGTTAGATGTGCATTATATAAGGGAGCAGGTTGTAGCAAATAAGTTAGAAGTGCAATTTGTGCCGTCTGAGTTTCAAGTGGTTGATATGTTAACTAAACCATTGTCTGCAAATAGATTTTGTGTTTTAAGAGATAGGCTGAATTTGGTGAAGTGTGAATTTCAGAATAATGAAGCAATGATGACAAAACAAGATTGGCAAATAGAGGCAGAAACTGAAAATAGTTATAAGTAAAGAAAAGATGATAAGGACGGAAGATTTTTTTTTAACTGATCTGTTGTTAATTTTTGTACAGGATTGCTTGCTGATATGAGTTAGTTTTTCTTGCTAAAATTAATTGTCGGGTGCAAATCAAAACCACTGCGTCTTGTTTGTGATTTGAGGGAAGATGTGGAGACTAATTTTAGCTTATTTCAAAAAAAAAACGTAACGCTTTAACTTTTAAATGAAATGGTGCGTTTCATGTGTATGAAATGAGAAGGATATGAATCAAAGGGAGAGCAAGTTTTTCTTCTGTTTGAGAGAAGCAGTAGAGTTTAAGTTCCAAAATATTCTTCAAGTTCTTCCTCCTTGCTAATCGACGATCAATATGAAAAAGTCCAAAGATATTTTTCTGAAGTTGACGGTGAAGATTCTAAGGCTTCAGCTGTCACCAGTTGTTAAGTTTTTTTTTCTATAAATATGTGTTCTTTTTTTAGTTTTCGGTAATTAGAAAAAGTTGAGTGAATATTTTTTTCAGTTTTGTAATCAAAACACTTTCTCTCATTTTTCTGTTAATAATTGAGGTATTATTCAGTTGAAAAATTGTGGTGTGTAGTTTGTTTGATTGACAGTTTAGAGTCTCTCAAACCACCTAATTGGAGTGTTTTAAATGTGATAAAAACATGAAAGATGTTCTTCTTACAAATTAGAGCATAAAAATGGGAACGATGTGAATTATGGTAGGGATGACATCGATTGTCCTTTCAATATGATATGTGACACTCTTATTTCCATAAATAACCTTTGATCCTTATCATGGATGATGTTGTAAGAGGCTTCCTTGGTTTACATGTCGTAAACATTTTCAAGATAGGGAGATTCTACAAGAGTATTAAAGCGGATGTGATGTCATAAGAAGCGAAGAGAACAGGCGGCCATCACGAAGTCTGACGTGTCCAAGATTCCGAGGAATCTTAAAGAGCACAAGTGCAACCAAAACCAAAATCCATAGATCTCTACCGTAAATACACGATACCAGATTGAACGCAGTATTTTCTCGGGCTCTTCAAATCTCACTCACACCGGGAACAGCGACATGGGGGAAGAGAAGAGGCACCAGATGATGCAGAATCTGTTCGGCGACGATCAGTCCGAAGAGGAAGAAGAAGAGATTGATTCCGAACACGAGTCCAATCCCCAGCCTAATTACGTTTCGGTAATTCTTCTTTTCCTTATTATTTTTATCTAATAGCTGTTAGGTTTTGTTTTCATTGATGATTAAACGGCAGTTTTGGTTTGGTTTGGAGAATTCTATTGTTTGTGCCCTATAGTGGGGTTAATTTATTCGAATATTTGCGTGCCTATGTTCAGTTTTTACCATGAGATTATTATGGTTATGTATTTGTTAATCTATTTGATTATATGCTGTGGAATTTGAGAGAGAGTGGGAATGGGGTTGTGGGAAAGTGTAGGAAAGAAGAGTAGGGATTGTGTTGTTTGGTTTATGAGAAACGGAATAATGACTCTTGTCAGAGATTAATTGTTTTAGTAAGGTAATCTAATTCTTCTCTTTAAGTTCAAGAAATGTTGTTATTAATATTATTATTATTATTATTTGTATCAGCAACTAAATTGGTGAGCAATTAAGAAAAACTATTGTGCTATGTCTTTGTGTATGGTAATTGTTTGGGGTGATTCGGTTAGAAGGAAACATAGAATTTTTGAGGATACAAGTGCTTATCTTTCTATTTAAGTGCAAATATATTTTCTCCTAGAAAGATATTGGAGTTAAGTTGTTCATTCTTCTTTTCATACAAACACGGTTTCCCACTTGTATATTTGCTTATATGAATGGAAATCCGTTAATTTATGAAACAAAGAAAACTTGTTATTTATAGCCGTGCTATATCTTTAGATGTGTCTTTTAAGGAGTGAATATGTGAATGTATGAATGAGAAACTGTTTACCATATCAAAAGAAGAATAATAAAGTTAATTCCCATATATTCATTCCTAGGAAGATGTAGATTTAACTTTTTGTTATTCTTGTCATGCAACAAATGGTTTCCCATTTGTATATTCCCATGTACAAATGGTAATCCATTTATTGTACAGCTAGAAGAAAATCCGTTGTTTCTAGTTGTGCTCTATCTTCCAGATAAATAAAATCAATTCAAACAACATATGTACAAATGTGATGTTAGATTAGGGGTACAATGTCATTGAATTGTTGTCGTCTTCTGGGTTGCCATGTATGGTAAGGATTAATTCCAAGATCTCTAATCCCTAACAGTTTTTCTTTTTCCTTTTAAAGTTGAATATCTCGAATTTATTTGACTGAGCTTGCTTTGGTTACATTTACTGTGGAAATTGAATGTGACAAAAACAATTATTTTTTTTGTTGATTCTCCATACAAAAAAAAAAAATCTTAATTTTATAGAAATGGCAATTTATAATCTGACACTATTTAATATTTCTACAAAAATTGGGCATTTTATATTGATTTATTTTAGGAATAAATTTATTGTAATGGTAATTCATACCTAGTATTCTTGTTGGTGCTTTAGCTGAATGCTTTCCATGGCTTAAAGCATTCTTGATGAAGATATATTCTGTATTATTTGGCAGCACAAATAGGGTCTCCACTGCTCATGACTAAAATCAAAATATATTTACCTATTTGTGGCATAGTAATTATCATTGTTGTTTGTTCAGGATGAAGCTGAGGGAGGGCTGGAGGTTGATGTTGAAGGTGATGGGGAAGCTGAATTACAGGAGGGACATGGGGAGGCAGACGTGGGAAGTGAAGGAGAAATGCCTGATGTAGAACCTGATCCTGGAGAAAGTGAGGGTGAAAGAGATCAAAGTTCTCAAGAGGTAGATGTTGTTGATCAAAGGGAAGAAAGTGAAGCAAAATACACAGACAGTGATGAGAAAGAAGAATATGGTCAAAGAGTTGTGACAAGCAGGAGAAGGGAAATAGTTGAAAGTGGATCAGATCAGTCTGAGGAAAACCATTACCCTGATAATGAAGATGAAGAGGTTGATCAGGTTGGAAGTCCAAGGTAATTAGATCTCTTTTATCATTCATTTTGTTACATGCATTTGTACCTGTACCTGTATCTGTATCTGTCTTAGATTTGGATTGGGTTGCATGCTAAAGCCATGTTGGAGCTCCATGTTTAAGTTTTCCTCTAACATGTGGATGTTGCTGCAAGTATCCCAAAGTAAATGGGCAGAAGGAAATGAATTGGGTGCAGCAACAGTCAAGTTGATTTTAGTTTATCGTGTGGAAGAGGATCTAGTGGAGCTCATGATAGAATGTCTTTCTGGAGTTTCATATTGGTTTTGCAATGAAAGGTGTATGACATTTTTTCAGTGATAGTTTCTATGTATGACTTGTTTGCTAAACATGTTTGTTATATTGAAAGAAAGGTTCTTAAGATAATTCTTTTAAGAATAAATCTTGCATCTAAACCTGTTTTTACAGTAATTTGTATTAACTGATCTGGACATTTGACATTTTAGCAGTCGGTCACCTGAGGAGGAAAAGGGTCAGACACATATTTTGCACTCTGCTGCTGAGATTCGTGATGTATTTGGTGACTCTGATGATGAAGATGTTGGAGGGTATGCAATTCGGAATGACATTGATCAAGATTCAAATGTGAGTACTTTTGGCTGAAGGCAATATAACATTATTTTTCTTGATTTGTTGGTTCATTCAATCATTCGTGTATTCTTGGTAATTTTCATTTGTTAGAGATCTCCTATGGAAGATGAAGGGAGCTATGGAAAAAGTTTAAGACCAGATGATATGGTGCATGATGGGGATATGCAGTATGAGTCAGAGGAGGAGCAAATTGAACCCAAAGCTAAAGAGAAGCCAGTTGGTCCCCCTTTAGAGCTAGAAATTCCTTTGCGTCCACCTCCAGCTGATCCAACTTCGGTACATCTTCCTTTTTAACATGCTGCTTTCATAATATCTGAAATGATTTACGGGGTGGAATCTAGATTAAGGGATGAAATGTTGAAGCTATTAGCAATTACAGTGGTGTTTGTGATTGTGTTTAATTGGTTGATGATTTCGGATATATAATATGAGACCCAGTTGCACATCTTTCTGATTATAAAATAGTAATACTTGGTTGCACTCTCTGATATTTTGTAAGTGAGCTTTTGAGTTACTTTTTTGGGGAAAACTTGTTGAAATTAAGAAATTTTTTTTTTATACTCCTCTCCAGGAATCTATTGTGGTGTGTGCTAATGTATTTGATCATTTTCCTACTCATACTGTGCCTTAAAGAGTGTGTCAAGGAGAAAATTGATGAAAATGTCAACGCCTTGACTTCAGGCAGGGTTTGATTTGGAACATTTATCTTGTTGCAGATGAATATGATCAAAGTTTCCAACATAATGGGCATTGACCCAAAACCGTTTGATCCAAAGACATATGTGGAAGAGGATACCTTTGTGACAGATGAGTCTGGATCAAAAAAGCGTATACGCTTGGAAAACAACATAGTGCGCTGGAGGGCTGTCAAGAAACCAGATGGCTCAAAATCGGTGAGTAAATTCCATTTACTCTGCATGCTGGGGAATACATGTTGGTGTATGTGTGAAATTGTAATTGCTAATGTATTCATTACCATTTATGTGATGTACTTAAATTTTTTTTTCCTGTTTTCTTAAATTAATCTTCTGTATTTTTTGTTCTTCAACTTGTATCATTTCAAATAATAATGCAAGATATTCAGGTGGGTCACTGATAGATCGCTAGAAATAATCCTGCAAAACTCCACCAGCCAATACAATAGCAAATTCATAGACACAAATAGTTTTATAAGGAAAATTTAATATTATTTATGGCATAAGTTGCTGGTAACACTCAATTTAGACTCTATTTCGGTTATTAGAGGTGGTGATGCCCTCCCAGTTCAAGGTTTCGTTAACTGTAATCATGTACCCCTATCAAACCTCACTCCCTCCATATATTCATTCCATTTTATTACACTCTTCCCTTTTTCTCCCCTATTGCCGCATAGTCTTCCCTTTACGTGCTCCTTTCTTCTTCTTGTATATACCTTTAGAGGTCTATTAGTCACACTGTTTGAAATTAATATCAAAAACTAAACCACAGAAATGCATTGAACTTGCAAAGTATAGATTAGTTTATAGTTTATTTAGTTTTGGTTGTGTTTCAGAGATTTGCATCTAAAATGCTGATCTTATGCGGTCATACTGCAACAAGTAGATATGATACATATCTTTATGCCGGCTCTTCCTTTATTTCCTAGCAGCAAGAACTTGTAACGATACTTATCGAAGAATTTTGATTCAATTTAAATTAAAAGTTGTAAAGATGATTTTGAATGTATGTGCTTACTCTATTAATGTCAAAATTATTTATTTAAATTGAAAGAAAAAAATGTTTTTGTCAATGAGAGGTGATTGGGTGCTATGAATACTCAAAATAGGATTAAGAATCTATTAGGATGACAGGTCTTGAGCATGGTCAGCTTTACATCATACTTTGTTGTCAACTGGACTCATATTTCAATGTCAGTAATTTCACCTAAAACATATATTCAGGATTATTTTGTTAAAAAAGAAAAAAGAGATAAAAAACTATCAGTCTACTCGTCAATTATGAATTCTGATACCAGAATAGGGTTACTGCTGCTGCTGTTTTACAGAACAATGTATTCTTGCTCTGCTGCAGTCTTTCTTTTTTTTTTTTTTAATCTTTTTAAGTTATGTTTTGTCCCTTTTATTTGCAGTATGAAAGCAATGCACGCTTTGTGAGATGGTCTGATGGCAGTTTACAGTTACTAATTGGGAATGAAGTTCTTGACATTTCTGTCCAAGATGCACAACATGATCATGCACACCTTTTCCTTAGACATGGGAAGGTAGCTTTTCTAATCCATTTGATATGCTATCTTTGAAAATAATACTTTTAATCTTTTACTCTCTTCTGTGGCTTACCAAAAATCTAGTCTTTTAGAGAACCTTTCCAAAGAGTCTATATGAATTTGATTTTCTCCTAGAGTATTGATTTATTTTTACAAACAGTCTATATTCCTTTTGGATTCGTTAGACTATCAAAAAAATTATTCTTTACAGGATAATAAATGCAACATCTCTTTTCTTGCTATGCATCTCTCTGTACATTGACCCATCAATGGTTTGATGGATTTTAGGGTTTAATTGCTCCTTTCATCTGTGCATTTATAGAAAACGTCATATGTAAATAGTTCCTTATTCTTCAACAGTTTATTTGCATTTGAGGATGGGAATCAGCCATCGAGACCTTGATTTTGGCTTTTTCCCAAATATACATTGAACACTCTTGGTTCTGGATTCTTTTTCCATCCCCTCATCCTTCCTTTCTGGCTCTGAATCTTGTATGAGACTAGTTAGACCTTTATATTTTTGAAGCCAACTTTCTCTGTTTTACAAGTGAACAGCAATACACAAATACTTCATCTAATAGGCGAGCTGGATTTATGAAGAATTTTCCTTTTACTCGTATGTACCATAATTGCAGGGAATCCTCCAGTCCCAAGGAAGAATTTTAAAGAAGATGAGGTTTATGCCCTCGTCCCTATCATCAAATTCTCATAGACTATTGACTGCTCTTGTTGACTCACGACATAAGAAGGTTTACAAGGTTAAGAACTGCATCACAGACATTGATCCTGAGAGAGAAAAGGAAGAGAAAGAAAAGGTAACTAATTACTTTAGGTTATTGTGAGGTGTGTTTAGTATTTATACTTTTGGAATTCCAATTTTGTTGCCATTATGGTTTGTAGGCTGAGAGTCAAACAATTAGAGCTAATGTACTTCTAAACCGGAAGAGGGAAAAGATAAACCGGAAGTACACACAAACTGTAGACAGGAGGCGTCAACTTTCAACTGGGTATTTGGAGGATGCTCTAGAAGAGGTCTGCACTTGCTATAAGTTTGCCTTTCAGATATTTGTTTTTCTTGTCTCATCACTTTCTGGGGAATATATATATATGTATGTATATGTATGTATGTATTTGATATTTGAAATGTATTTTTTCACAACATGCCTGAATAATCTGTCAGTTATCTTTTCTGTTTATAAGACCTTTGAACAAATACAATTGTTGTGTATCAGTTGACACACCCAGTTCTGCCATTCTTGGATTGTCTTTATTGGACCTATATGAACCTGAATCACATCCATTGATTGTCCGATTTTGTCAGGATGATGAGGCAGATTATCATGACCCTCGTCGTTCCCGTCGACGTTTTGAGGAAGAGCTGGAAGCAGAAGCTCGAGCAGAGAAGCGCATTATTAATGCTAAAAAGGTTTTGTAAATTGCTCTCTGCAAGTAGATTGTTTTTTCATTTACTTTAAAATATTCTTGTTTTGCTGACTCCCTCCTCTTTGTGTTGTCAGTCACAGGGATACGGGGACATCTCCCGGAAATCGTCCTTACCAGCCGCCAAATCATCAAGGCGGCCTGTGGATTTCTCTGATAGTGAGAGAGAGGAGTCTGAATATGATACTGATGGAGAGGAAGATGAGAGGCCCCTTCCACGTAAGAGGGTTGGGGAGCCAGAACAAGAATATGAAGAGGAAGAGGAGGAAGAAGAGGAGCACGAAGAAGATCCAGATATTAACAGGGCATCTGAGGAGGAGGCTGAGGTATGCTAGTGTTCTAAAGCTTTCAGTTTAAATATTCCTCAGGCATCTTTTCCATGATAAGTTGAATTTACAATTTTCCGTGGGAGTTCACTGTACCTCTACACTCTGTCAAAATAAGTTTTGATATTCCTTGTTTGACTTGTCTTTTGTCATGCCTAGGTTCTTTTAGTTAACTGACATGAAGTTTCAAAGTGCCTCTAAACTCTTTAACTTTTTAAATGATTTTCAGTTTTTTCATGACATTTATTATTTCATCATGGTTTTAATAATGGTATATGTTAGTTGTTATTGTTATTGCTATTGGCAAGAATAATGGGTTAACTTTAAATTAAGTCGTTTTTGTCTCTTTATGTGAGTGTCTTTGCAAAGCAGACACTTTCTCCTTGTTATTGCCCTCTGTTGCTTTGAACCAAGAAGAGTTAACCTGACTTATGTGTGCTTTGGTATTAGTGTCTCTGTGGAACAGTATTCTCTTAAGAAGAATATTCTTGTTATTGTTATTTTTATTTTGAAGAGTGGGGAACAGGTGCACCCTTTCAATCCTTTATGATCTCAGTATAAATTGTCTTGTCTAAAGAAAGGTGCTTAACAAGTGTCCCTTTGAAACTGCATTCTCTCAAGAAGAGTATTTATTATTGGGCTTATGTATGTGTTTGTATTGATGCTCAGTGGAACAACTTTAGAAGCAATAACATGATTTCTAGAAGTTTTTTTGCGAGGATAAATTGCCTTGATTGACTCCTAGAGTATTTGCAAAAGAATGATAATAGCAGTCTGTAACTGGAAAGTGATAATTGACTCTGTATATTAAAAGGCTACACCTTTGCTGAGTAATTTTAAAGTTAGGTGGGGGTCATTTCAAATTTTGGGTGATATGTTGATATCCAACATCAGACAGATGTGGTGAATTTTAATAATGTTGTAATGTTCTAGTTAGTGTGATATTTTTAGTTTTTTTTAAGAAACCAGATGTTGCATGCATTGAAGTGTTGCATGTAGATAGAGCATGCTTGATTTTAACAAAAATATTTGCATCTTTTTCTTGGTTATTTCATCAGGAACCTAGGCAAAAAGGAAAGGACTTTGGAAGCAATCTCAAACGCAGGGGAATCGAGTCAGATGAGGACTCTCCTCCAAGAAAGATGCCAGCACATCGTCGAATGACAGTTGTTTATGACAGTGATGATGAATGAAAACTAGAACTTTCTTGACAGTCTGACAAAGTAAGTATCTCATATTTCTGAATACATTGCTAAAAGTTGGAATTGTTGTGGGTAGAAAAGCTAGTCACTGATTTTCAGCAAATTTTTGTGGTCTTAAATGAAAAACATGTACAGTATTTGATTTTTTTTTTTTTTTTCAAATAGCAGATGTAACCATCTTTTGGAAGTTGTTTGTGAAGTATTTTTTAATCACTATATTATTGTATATCTTCACTGATATGTTTTTTATTTTTTAAAGCCAAACATAGCAGATGTAAATTATATTATTGAATTTACGACAAAGCGTTAATGGCCCAGATCAGATCTGGCTGATTCAGGGCATTTATTAGGACCATTAATTAGAAACGTTTGGGCTAAAAATGTAAAAATTATGAAAGACATAAAATGAGAACTTTAACATCAAGGTGTTTGTTTTCAGCTTTCAAGGAATTTGATTTTATATGAAGCAGAAATTTCATTTATGCTTAGTGTCTATGATGAAATCTTATCCAGGAACTTCCTTGTGGTGGTTCTGCAGAAAATTTGTTCAGATTGCATCCTTCTTGAGGATGTGCCAAGCCAATTCTGCTGCATCTGGAGGAAAAATGAGTCCTCGAGGCAGATTTGAATGAAAGAATTACAGCAAGTTAGTTATAAATGGATCAAACATTTTGTTTTCTTTCTTGCACATCATCTTTATTTTATCTTCCCAATTTCAGAGTTTATGAGCAGGACTCAATGTCTTGAATGCATGTATAGAGAATAAGGACTTGGATTTTAAGGTTTTTCTGATATTATCCTTTTTCTTATTGCTGTAAATTATGAGTCACCAGTTACTGTAAGGATTTGTGGGGATGTGTGCGGACAGTGATGAATGAGTTATAGTTGGTAGCCGTAAGATTCCTTTTAACAAGTCATAAGATTTTCAACATGAAAAAAAAAAAAAATACTCAAAATTTTTTTTATGCTTTTACAACAGTAATTGTAGAATGATATTGGGTCATTATAATTTGGTCATTATAATTCTTTCTCGAGATGGTTTCTCATTGAAGAGTATCGGGAAATTTTTCAAAACTTGAAATATCTGGAAATATTTCATCAGTATCAGCTTTTGAAATATATATATATTTTTCAGAAAGTTTGACATGAGCTACAAGTATACCATGAAATTATATGAAAGAAAATTGTTGGACATTTTTCCATCTCTAAGGATGGTTAAGAATGGCTCGAGCTTGTTGTAACGCCAACCGAAATCATTAGTCTATTGTTATTATGTGATTAATTCGAAAGCCTTGCAGCATATAGAAGTAATCTTCCCCACTTGCTCTCTTCTAAGCCAAACAATTCCCACTAGCCGCCATTCTTAGTAGATACATTGAACATTCGACACATTTGCTCAAAGTCAGACAGATTTGATCTGGTATCAAGGAATCACTTAAAACCAGGGCAAATCCACCTCAATTATATGCATTATATTGTCCTTGCGAATACAGACTACTGGGATTCCACTAGCAGCAAACATAATTTTTTTTTTTTTTTTTTATACTTGTTGGAGAATTCAATGCAAGTTATGTATATAAATATATTCAAGACACAGTAGTCACATTCAATCGTAAGCATTGCAACCCAGTTACCCTGTTTTATTCAATAAAGCATGCCACCTTTGTCAAATTATGAACTTTGAACCAATTTCTATTTCCCATTGTGGATGGTCATAACCGCGTTCGCTGAGTTACATATGGTAAGATTAAAGTTGAGGATTGGGTGTGATAGCCGAATTGATGGCAGCTAGGGTTTGGTGAGTATTTAGGAAGAAGAAAAGAGGGTAAAAGGAGAGAAGAAAAAGAGTGTCAGGTAAATTTTGCAAGAGATTTTATTGTAATTTTTGTTAATTTAGGATAATATAATAATTTTTGAAAAACAACCTGATTAGAAATATTGTGGTAATTTAATTTTTTTGGTAATATGTTAAAAAACTTTTCTATTAAGGAAGTTTGATTTTGAATGATAAACATGATTTATTTTATCAAGAACTAGAAAAGTGTTTTTGGGTTCAAAGCTTGAGACAACACATGTGCACCCACAAGAAAGAAACTTGTTACATTGAATTTAATGTGTTTTTGTAACACCCTATTCTAGAAGTCCTACCTTTCGGAGGAAATGTAACTTAATCTTATCCAAAAGCACTTAAAGAAATTAAAACATCCATAACACAAAGAAATACCTAAATGCCCTTCTTATAAAAACAAACACAAAAATTCTATACCAAGCTGTAAAAAATAATATCCCATAAAAGAAATATCATAGTGCGTGTATATACACAGTATCCATATAATAATCATAATATAAAGCCATCAAACAAAACTTGACAAACAATTAATTCAAGTTGCCCCATTTTTTACTAGCTATCGTGTCACCAACATATAATCTCTCACCTACAAAACCAAAATATAAATGGGTGAGTGATAAAACAGTTAGTAAATAGAAGTATCTATTTTACATCATTCATATCATATTTACTCTTTTTAATTATCTATCACATATTCCATTTTTATAATCTTTTTTGTCATATAAAGTTCATCTATATCTTATTTCAGATGACTTAGAATGCTAATACATATATGACTCATCTTAAAAATCTATGGTGAAAACAAGCTCATATATCATTCTTTTTTATCTCATTATACACTGATCAGTTTAGGCTAAGATAGAGATTTAACACCTTTACCATGTGACTTATCTCAAAGGCTATTTATGTCTTGACTCGTATTATTGTGGTTTCTAATCAACAAACTCATGGTTCTAGTATATCTTACCATGGACACCAATTAATAAACTCTATATGTCATGACATATTTTATTTTATACATCAATCGATAAACCCTCAATCCTTACATTTTTAACAACAAATGCCAATTAGCAGGCTATTCATCACCTTATCTATAAGTAAAAATCCTATATCATGGACACCTTCTCGTAACAGCATTCTCAAAAATATATCTCAAAATATATGATCTAAAATTGATCCAGACCAAATGATATAATGTATATCCTTAAGGCTGAGACATAGATAAGGTGTTTATCTTAGTTTATCCTCTACCTAATCTAATATTGATCCAGACCAAACGACATAGGTTAGACAACAATCAAACTCTATTGTGGTCACAAATACCATTCTCATGCTTAGGAATGATAAATTATTTGTTGGTCCATCATAGTCAATGCATAAATCTCGATATAGTTAATCACTACCTTTTATGGTAATTCTTTTTATGATAACATGTTAAATGGTGTTAAACTGCATCAATCATTGCGTGAAGCAGTCTAGTAACTCTTAAGTCAAAGGACCACATATACCCTGTTAGATTAAGAGAATGTTTTTAGAAATACAAGTCACCTGTTGTAGGACCCGCTGCCCCAAGTACCCCTGTTGCTGAAGAATACTGACCTTTTATTTAATAAGCTGGAAATTGGGTACCCGAGACGGGAATCCTACGAAAAGAAATCTACTACTAAGATACATTGCAAGCAGAAGCTGAAACTCAAATTGAAATGTATAATGAGCCCAAATTGGTTTTTCATATATATATATATATATATATATATATATATATAGTTTCGGTACAGCTGGATACATTTACAACATACACAGGACCTCACAAGTCCAAAACTGAAAATAAAATACAACTGAACTGAGAAGTGTGTATGGGGTCCCCTCTCGCGAGCCTCAGTCCATCCACTCCTCACCAGCAACAACAAAACCTGAAAAGGAAGGAAGAAGGAAAGAGATGAGTGATAAAGATCACCCAGTAAACATTCCTTACTTCCCTCGACCCAAGCAAGCAACAAACAAAGGCATACATACCTGGCCTCGACCCTAATCATACATCTAATCGCTTGCGGGTGCTGAATCTGATTACTGGATTGCTGTTTCTCATTATTAGTCAAATTCTGAAATGAATGTCATGACATGATAACTGAAATCTGAATATGCATGCGTGCGAATCTCTAAATATACCTAAAGGTACCTATTATGTTGATCAGGCTGATGAACACAGGGATTCGGCATCCTGACCAAGTGGGCTGAACATTCTAGCTACAGGCTAGAAAGCTGAGAACTGTGCTGAACAGACTGACTGGTGTCAGAAAGCTGGGTCCCACAGATGCCTCCTCGAGTTCACCCGAAACTGTAACCCATACATTGGGTTCTAAATACTGAAACTACTGAATTCAGATCCCTGGATCCTCTTTCAGGCTATATACTATGCTGTGTATGCATATACATCTATTCCTGTCTGAATTCTGGGTTATCTGATGATTAATAGCCTTTGGATGGATTACCAGTTCTTTAATAAGTCAAATTCTGAAATTCTGGGAAAATTAAGTTGACGCACGGGCGTGCTACACAAACACACGACCGTGCTGTGCAAGGGCACACGGGCGTGTGCCCAGACACATGGGACCGTGCGTCGATCGTGTGTCTGGTCGTGCAAGCTTCTGAAAATTTTGGCCATTTCACGCAAAGCAGGGACACACGGTCGTGTGCCCAATATTTCAGGCCGTGTGCTCATCACGCACACGGGCGTGCGCTCATCACGCACACGGGCGTGCGCTCGCAAGAACACAGGCACACGGGCGTGCGTCTGCAGACACACAGTCGTGCACCTGGTTTTGCAGCAGCAGACCTCACTTGGAAATGCCGGAAACCCAACCCAATTATATCCAATCTGAAATTAAACTGAAACATGCATAAATGGCACTGCTATAACCACATAACCATCATCAATTTCATCCATCATTCAATACTATTGAATCCACCATTAAAACTCAAGCTTTCTCACACAACACACACACAAGTAAGCATACATGTTTTCTGGGTGGAAAATCAACATCTCAATCATCATATTCATCACATATAAGCAACCAAACAAACTAGAAATACAACCACACATTCCAACATCATCAAACATGTATCAAGCGAGCTGGGAATGTGCTGAAGAAGCAAGAAACACTTACCTCTTGACATGGCTGCTGGAGATTTCTAACCCAAGCTATTCTCTTTGATCTCTTGCTGGATTGGGAGCTGCTGGAAGTGAGATTTCGCCTAGGGCTGGGAGCTGCTGAAACAAAGAAGAGAATTGGCTGAAAATGGGTAAGAATGCATTAATCTCTCGTCTCTCTCCTTTTCTACCCACCTGCACGGGCGTGCAGGGAAAGTGCACAGGAGTGCACCAAGGAAAATGAAGGAAATTTATTTCCCGCGTTTCGCATGATTGAAACCTCCCTAAAGGAATCATACGAAGGCCACACAGCTCTGGAAAACTACTATCTCACCTCTGAACTCTTTTAGACCCCCAATCTAACTCTGAATTCTATTTTTAACCCTAAAACTCTACCCCTAAGGGTTTTTTTGACCTGGGATGCTACATTCCTCCCCCCTTATAAAAATTTCGACCCCGAAATTTACCTGAACAACTCAGGAAACCTATCCCTGATCTCAGACTCTACCTCCCAAGTGGCTTCTTCCACACGCTAGTTGCGCCATAAAACTTTGACCAGTGGAATCTCTTTATTTATGAGGACTTTGACTCTGTAGTCGAGAATCTGCACAGGAATTTCTTAGTAGCTCAAGTCTTCTGCTAACTCAACCTTTGAAAGCTGAAGCACATGAGACGGATCTCTCGCATACTTCCTCAACTAAGATACATGGAAGACGTTGTGGATTCTGTCCATGCTGGCTGACAGTGCTAATCTGTAGGCGACTGTCCCTACCCTCTCAAGTATCTCGTAGGGACCAATGAACCTGGGTGCTAACTTTTCCTTCTTCCCAAACCTGAGGACTTGTCTGTAGGGAGTAATCCTCAGAAACACTTTATCGCCCACTGAAAATTCTATCTCTCTGCGCCGTAGATCAACATAACTCTTCTGACGATCCTGGGCATGTTTCATCCTCTACCTGATGATCTTGACTTGCTTAATCATCCTCTGAGTAGTCTCTGGTCCCACTGCTAACTCCAAGGAATCCCTCTCCCCAATCTCATCCTAATGGAGAGGAGATCGACACTTCTGACCATACAACGCCTCGAATGGAGCCATCTGAATCATCGCCTGATAACTGTTATTGTAGGCAAACTCTATTAGAGGGATCAACTCTGCTCAATCAGTCTGGAAGTCCATACAACAAGCTCTCAGCATATCCTCCAATACCTTATTCACCCTCTCAGTCTAGCCATCTGTCTAGGGGTGATATGCTGAGCTGAAATATAACCTGGTTTCCAATGCTCTTTGTAGAGATCTCCAGAAGGTTGACAGAAATCTGGAGTCCCTGTCTAACACTATCATCCTGGGAACCCCGTGGAGTCTCACCACCTCTCTGATGTAAAGTCTGGCTAGCTGCTCTATAGACATTCCCTGTCTGACTGGCAGGAAATGTATCGATTTACTAAGCCGATCAACTACTACCCATACACCATCATATCCCCTCTGGACTCTGGGAAGACCAGAAATGAAGTCCATGGAGATGTCATCCCATTTTCACTCAGGAATACTCAAGGGGTGAAGTAATCCTGAGGGTCTCTGGTGCTCTGCCTTCACCTGCTGACATACCAGACATTTGGAGACATAGTCTGCTATGTTCTTCTTCATCCCTGACCACTAAAAACTTTTCTTGAGGTCTCTGTACATTTTCGTGCTGCCTGGGTGTGCTGCATACACCACACTGTGTGTCTCTGACAAAATCTTCTGTCTTAACTTTGAACTCTGGGGCACACAGACTCTACCTCTGAACCTCAAGATCTCGTTAGTGAACTCAAAGTCTGGCACTGCTCTCTCTGACATCTTCTGAAGCATACTTTGAGTCCACTCATCTGGCATCTGCCCCTCTCTGATCTCATCATACAGGGAGGATCTGATGTGCAGCCTGGAGAAACCCACAGACATAATCTCAATCTGCTCTCTGATCAACTCATGCTGCAACTCTCTTTGAACTGATAGGCTGGATAGAGCCACTCGTCTACTCAATGCGTCAGCCACCACATTGGCTCTACCCAGGTGGTATTTGATATCGCAGTCATAATCCTTCACCAGCTCCAATCATCTCCTCTGTCTCATGTTGAGCTCTTTCTGGGTGAAGAAATATTTCAGACTTTTATAGTCTGAATATATGTTGTATCTGACTCCATACAAGTAATGTCTCCAAATCTTCAGGGTGAATACGACCGCTGCTAGCTCTAGGTCGTGCGTAGGGTATCTCAACTTGTGATCCCGCAATTGCTTAGAGGCGTAGGTAATCACCCTATCATTCTGTATCAGAACAGCCTCAATCCCCTGATGGGATGCATCTGTATAGATATCGAACTCTACCCCCTCCTGGGGTAGCGTCAAAACTGGAGCGTTGGTCAACCTCTACTTAAGCTCTAGAAATCGCTCATCGTACTCCTCCGACCACACGAAGGGAGTCTCTTTCCTAGTCAAGGCAGTGAGAGGCCTCACTAGGCTGGAGAACCCTTCTATGAACCGCCTATAATAGTCTACTAACCCGAGGAAGCTTCTGATTTCTTTTACTGTCTTTGGTCTCGACCAACTCAAAATTGCTTCCACTTTACTAGGGTCCACTGAAATCCTATCTGCTGTCACCACATGGCCTAGGAATGCCACCCTGTCGAGCCAGAACTCACACATGGAGAACTTGAAGAAAAGATGCTGGTCTCTCAACCTCTGAAGCACGAATCTCAAATGCTCCTCGTGCTCTGCTACATTTCTGGAATATACCAGAATGTCATCAATGAACACCACCACGAATCGGTCCAGACAGTCATGGAAGATCCGGTTCATCAAATCCATGAAAATGGTTGGGACATTGGTCAATCCAAATGACATGACCACAAACTCGTAGTGCCCATAACGAGTCATGAAGGCAGTCTTGGGGACATCTCTCTGCTACCCTGACCTGATAGTAACCAGATCTCAGGTCGATCTTGGAGAAAACTACTGCGTCTCTCAACTGATCAAAGAGGTCGTCGATCCTCGACAGGGGATACTTGTTCTTTATCGTCACCCTATTCAGCTCCCGGTAGTCGATGCACATCCTCATCGACCCATCCTTGTTCTTTACAAATAAAATTGGAGCTCCCCCCGGTGAACAGCTTGGTCTGATCAATTTCTTATCAACCAGCTCCTGCAACTGCTTCTTTAACTCTTGGAGCTCAGTTGGAGCCATCCGATACGGAGCCTTAGAGATTAGAGTCGTACCAGGGAGAAGCTCGACACTGAACTCCAACTCCTTGTCTAGAGGTAGCTCTGACAACTTATCTGGTAAGACGTCTCTGAAATCTCTGACAACGGGCACCTCATCGATACTTGGCCCCACTGCACTACCGCATATGACATTGGCCAAGTACCCTACACAACCCTGCCTTATCAATCAACTCGCCTGGATGCACGAGATAATCACACTCTCTACTCTGCCCTCACCAAACACAAAATAATCAGGGCCTATGTGGAATCTAACCTTCTTTCTTTCACAATCTATCTCTGCATCATATTTCCCCAAAAAATCCATCCCCAAGATCATGTCAAAGTCTACCAACTCTAGTAGAATCAAGTATATCCTCATTTGTCTACCTATAACCTCTATCTGCTGATTTAAGAGGACTCGGTCACTCACCACATACCCCCCATCTGACATCTCAACTAGGATACTCCTATCGGTCACATTAGGGTCAACTCATAATCTCTCTACCACTCCCTTAGAAATAAAGCTGTGTGTGGCCCCGCAATCAACCAATATAAACAAAGGAGTACCAAGGTAAAGAATCTGACCAGTGACTGTATGGGGTATGGCATCTGCCTGCTCCTGGCGGACAACATATACTCTGGCTCTGTCGTCACCGTTTTCATCTCCCCCTGAGGTACCAACACCTCCTCCAGGTGCTCCAACTCTGAGCCTGGGAAAGTCGGCTCTACCCCGCTCAGCTCCACCTCTCTCTACACCGCCTCTAGGTGGACCTCCTTTACCTTTGGGCTGACTACCACCACCTTTGCTGGGCCCAACACCAGCTCCACCTCTGGCTGGGTACTCAAACATCCTATGCCCTGGCTGATGGCACAAGTAGCATATGATCTGGCCAGCAAGGCACTCGCCTGAATGACGTCTGCCACATTTAGTACACTATGGCAGGGAAAATTGTGGTGCGATCCTCTGTCTCTGGACACCTCTAGCTGATCTCTTGGCCGACATTGGCCTCTTACCCTTATCTCTATCATCTGCTCTCTTAGCTGCTCGGCTCATGGCGCCCATCCTCTGAAGACCGGTCTCTGATCTGAGGGCTCTCCCTAAAGCATCACTGAACTGCTGGGGAGGATACGGTCCAGTCAGGACATCCTTCGCTATTACAGGATGTAAGCCGTAGATGAATTTCTACACTCTTCCCAACTCTGTCCCAGTCAAACTAGGGACAAATCGTGCCAAGGCATTGAACTTGGTGGCATATTCCTTCACTGAACTGGGCCCCTGAACCAAGTCAACGAACTCCTGAGCGTTTACATACATCATCTCTGAGCCCCAGTACTCGGCGTCAAATAGTCGCTTGAACTCTGCCCAAGTCATCTGCTGCTCACTAATGGTAGCCTTAGCTAGGCCCCACCAAACTTTGGCGTCACCCTGGAGATGGAATACCATAAATCTGACCTTTTCTCTCTTTGATAACGTGAAGAGGCCCATGACACTCTCCACTGACTCAATTCATTCCTCAGCCACTGTTGGATCTCTGGACCCACTGAATTTGGCTGGCTGATACGACCCTAGCAGATGATAAATAGGATGTAGCCTCTCTGACGAACCAGTATCAACTGTCTCTGTACTCATGGCCTGGCTATACTCTGTAAACCCAGATGGATACTGATACCCTTCTCTGACAGGCTGAGGCTGAAACCGATAACCCTCTCTGGTTGACGGAGGCACTGAATAATACTGTGGCTGAAGTTGAGACTGTGGCTGAGAAGGTCTTCTCTTTGAAGACTGATAAGCTTCATACTGAGGGGGATTAACTCTGGCTGCCTCTTGTACAATACCCACACCAGCTTGCTGAATACTTTCTCTGACTACTTCCCCTATCATTTCTCTGAGCTGATCCTGTCTGACGGTCACATGGGAGGTACCCTGAGATCTCCTCCTATAACTCACACTCATGGAATGGACAGGAGGGCTACTACTGGCTTCGTCTATGAATCTAGGGACATATTCCTCTTCTCTATCTATAGCATCACAAGCAAACAGGGGTTAGAAACATAAAACAAATCAAAACTGGAAAGAAATACCTGACTGTGTTGTGAGGAGGGCCTGGACGATGGCTGCGAAAGAGAGAAAACAGGCACCACACACTTACAAGCTCAAATATATACTAAAATGGCACAGAGAACACGCTCTGATACCAAAATTGTAGGACCCACCACCCCGAGTACCCCTGCTGTTGAAGAATACTGACCTTTTATTTAATAAGCTGAAAATTAGGTACTCGAGACAGGAATCCTACGAAAAAGAAATCTACTACAAAGATACATTGCAAGTAGAAGCTGAAACTAAAACTGAAATATACAATGAGCCCAATTGGCTTTTCATATATATATATATATATATATAGTTTCGGTACAGCTGGATACATTTAAAACATACACAGGACCTCACAGGTCCAAAACTGAAAATAAAATACAACTGAACTGAGAAGTGTGTATGGGGTCCCCTCTCGCGAGCCTCAGTCTATCCACTCCTCACCAGCAGCAACAAAACCTGAAAATGAAGGAAGAAGGAAAAGGATGAGTGATAAATCACCCAGTAAGCATTCTTTATTTCCCTCGACCCAAGCAAGCAACAAACAAGGGCATACATACCTGGCCTCGGCCCTAATCATACACACGGGACTGTGCGTCGGTCGTGTGTCTGGCCGTGCAAGCTTTTGAAAAATTTTGCCATTTCACGCAAAGCAGGGACACACGACCATGTGCCCAGCATTCCAGGTCGTGTGCTCATCGCGCACACGGGCGTGTGCTCGCAAGAACATGGGCACACGGGCGTGCGTCTGCAGACACACGGTCGTGCACCTGGTTTTGCAGCAGTAGACCTCACCTGGAAATATCGGAAACCCAACCCAATCACATCCAATCTGAAATTAAACTGAAACATGCATAAATGGCACTTTTATAACCACATAACCATCATTCATTTCATCCATCATTCAATACTACTGAATCCACCATTAAAACTCAAGCTTTCTCACACAACACACATACAAGTAAGCATGCATGTTTTCTGGGTGGAAAATCAACATCTCAATCATCATATTCATCACATATAAGCAACCAAACAAACTGGAAATACAACCACACATTCCAACATCATCAAACATGTATCAAGCAAGCTGGGAATGCGTTGAGGAAGCAAGAAACACTTATCTCTTGACATGGCTGCTGGAGATTTTTAACCCAAGCTATTCTCTTTGATCTCTTACTGGATTGAGAGTTGCTGGAAGCTGGATTTCGTGCCTAGGGCTGGGAGCTACTGAAACAAACAAGAGAATTGGCTGAAAATGGGTGAGAATGCATTAATCTCTCGTCTCTCTCCTTTTTTACCCACCTGCACGGGCGTGCAGAGAAAGTGCACGGGAGTGCACCAAGGAAAATGAAGGAAATTCATTTCCCGCGCTTCGCATGATTGAAACCTCCTTAAAGGAATCATACGAAGGCCACACAGCTCTGAAAAACTACTATCTCACCCCTGAATTCTTCTAGACCCCCAATCTAACTCTGAATTCTATTTTTAACCCCAAAACTCTACCCCTAAGGGCTTTTCTGACCTGGGATGCTACACCTGTTATATGAAATTCTCTTGTTAAACTACTCTAGTGAACATATTTAATACATAATATGCATCCATGTATTGTACTAAATTACAAACAACAACTTTGATATATATATACAGTGTCAACCTTTCGATGGGATTAGTGTTTTAAAAATCAAATTAATAGTCGAATAAGTGACCTTATTAGATCACAGTTTGACTAGTTTAATTTATTTGTAACTTATGTCCACTAAATACGACTTTTAACCATTTATATGAAACCAATGTACATTGTCAAGAGAGTTCAATGAAATAATATAATTTCTTCGAATATTTTATAAACAATATAAATCTTCTAACCATTTGTTAATATTTATTTATTTATTTATTTATTATTTTGCTCACTCAAGAAAACTTAACAACAAAAAAAATATCAATAATCTATTTATTATTATTTTAAGGTTAAAAGACTTATTTCGATTCAAAGTTGTTAAAATGACAAAGTCTAGTTTATTAAATTTGAAAAAGCTAAATTCACACTCATTCATTAAATTTTTTGTTAAATTTTTTATAAAATTATTAAAAAAACAAAAAAAAATATTTAAATTAAATAATATTTATCATAAAAATTTTATCAAATATTTTTTTACGTTGATTTATATTAATTAGATTTAAAAATAATAAAAAATTAAATTAGTATGAATATAGATAAAGATGTTAAAGATAAATAATTTTATATTTAGGTTTAACTATAATTTTTTTTAAAATTTTTTGGAGTTTTTGAGAGTAAAAAAATTTGGATTGTCATGTGAAAAATCAAAGTTTTTTTTTTTAAAAAAAAAAATTAAAGAGTTTTAACAATGTTTTTGAAACTTTTAAGCTTTAATATACCCATTAATAGTTTTAAAAATAATAATTACACAAAAAAATACAACAAATTAATATTTTAAATATCGTATTATGAACTATTGATATTATAATATATATTTTAAAAATATATGAGTAAATATGATAATTTTTTAAAACAAGGTAAAAAATCTACTTACCTTTAGTAAGTTTAAGAAATAATATTTATATTCTAAGTGTATCTCTATTATAATATTTGTATAAAATAATATATGATTAAGATAAAATATATATATTTTTTTAAATTGTAGAGGTTTTTTTTTTTAAATTTGAAAAAGTTTAAATGTTTTTTGATATTTTAAAAGGGTTTTTTTTTAACGTGAAAATAGTTTAAGAATGTTTTTAAACCTAGGATTTAACCATGCATCATCAGCTTCCTTTCCTTATTATTAATAGTGAATTATAATTATAGCTTTCACATGAAAATTTTTATTTAGCAACAGCTTTTACTGTAGAGATCTCCGTTGTAGGTATATTATATTTATAATTTATATTATATTCAATAGTAAATAATGGCCTGTGATAGAGGTCACTATAAAAGTAGAAAAAGAAACATGTCTTAGGTCAATATCTTTTCCTTTTCCATTCTTCTTCATATTTTTCTCTCTAAAACTTATGTGTAAATCATTGAGAGAGTGTTTATGGTTATTTTTTGTATCTACCTTATAGAGGTAATTTCAATATATGTAATTCAAAACCCATAGGCACAATCTCATGAAACTAGTGGTTAGGTGAAATTTCATAAAATTAATATAACGGGTACAATTCTTTATATCAAAACTAGTATGAAGGACAAAGTCTTTTGTATTAAAACTATTGTGTCATTTGGGTTTGAAAATGGTAAAAAAAATTCTTTAAAGAAGGTTGCTTAGAGTAATAAATATGAGAGGCTTGTGAAGAAGCTCCAAACCATTATAAATTGGTTGATCATATTTTTTCTTCCCTTACTCTTTTATTTATTTTTATATGATTTATATTTGTTTGATTATTCGCTTGGTTGTTTAGTTGGTTTAATTCATATTGTATATAACTTTGTTTGTAAGTGAAAAGTTTTTAGTTTTTGGAAAAAGTTTTCAAAAATCCTATTCATTGCCTATAACATCTTAGGGTTAGAAATATCTTTTAAGCTACTAATCTAGGGTTAGAATGAGAATTGATGAGAATACTAGGGTTGTGAAAGAGTTCAGGGGTGAAATAGATGTTTTTTCAGAGTTGGGTGGCTTTTGCATAGATCCTGTTGAGAGGAGTTTCATGCAAGTGCAAAAAAATGGCATTAGTGCAATTTTCTAGCCATGCACGACTGTGCATGTTGAGGTGCACGCCTATACATGCGATCAGATTTAGCCGCCTTAGTTTTAAGTTGAGTTTATCTTGTTTCCAACTTATTTTCACCCAAAGCTTCTTTCAATTTCCAAAGATTAACAACCCTAGAAAAGAATATCAGCATCCAGGAGCTTCCCATCCAGTTATAGAGTAAGATATTCCTAAAGAGAGAAGTTAAATTTGCTATGGCTAGAGGTAGGTGTTTCTTACCTCTTTCCCTCTCTTCCTTTGTGTGATGTGTTTGATATGCTTGAGTATGAGCTTGATTCCAGCATGCTTGTGATGTCTCCTTGTATGTTTGATGATTTGAGATGATGATGATAATGCTTATGCATAGATATTTGAGATGATGATGATAATGCTTATGCATAGATATTTGAGATGATGATGATAATGCTTATGCATAGATATTTGAGATGATGATGATAATGCTTATGCATAGATATTTGAGATGTGGATTGATATGTATATATATACATGCCTTGAGATGGTTTGAATGATTGAATATGAGGATTAATGTCATGGATAGTAAAAACATGTGGTTATGGGATGTTTTATGTGTTGATATCGATTGATGGTGATTGATTTTTGTTTGGTATACAAATTGGTTGGGAATAAGCATGATCAACTATGACCACGCTGAAGTAGAGCAGATGCACGACTGTGCACTCGAAGCGCACGCCTGTGTGCTCAACTAGTAGCTTAGAATGATATGATCAGTATATAATGCATTACACTTAGATTCAACTATCAATATTTTGTGCACAGATCAATATTTAGATTTTAGATTTAGAGGTAACACGTGTCTTAGACAGTTTCTAACACGTGTTTACATAAGAAACTCACATAACCAGGGTGTCGAATCCCCTTGTTCATCAGTTTACATAATATAACATGTATCTTTGGATACACAATTTTCAAATATAGAGATTTCAGTATTTTACAATAGCTTTTATATCAATTTTTAGGTGATTTTAGGATCTTCAAATTCAACAGTAGTATTTCAGAAAATAGTTGTCAGAAAGATGATTTCAGTATGCAGGCTAAGGCCTGGACATGATTTCAACATATTTCATAGTATGTCATTTTCACATGACATACACAATAGAGCATGATTAAGTTATGATTAATCAATGAGAAACAGTAAAACAGTAAATATTTAGAATGTATGAAAATCACGTGGTGATACATGAATCACAGAATATGAATACTCAAACAAAAATATGCATGTTAGAATAAGACACATAAGAACCAGTTTGGTTACTCTCTAGTATGTATGTATGTTTTTTAGTATTTGATTTCAATGAGAATCGTCAGAAGAGGATTGATTTAGGGTCAAAGTGTAACATCTCAGGGTTAGATTGGTCTTTTAGGCTTTTAATCTGGGGTTAGATGAGATTGATAAAAATTTTAGGGTTGTGAGAAAGTTTCGGGGTGAAATAGATGTTTTTCTAGAGTTAGGTGGATTGTGCATGGATCTTATTGAGAGAATTTACATGCGAGCACGAAAAAATGATATTTTTGTAATTTTTCTGTCATGCACGACCGTGCATGTGAGGTGCATGCTCGTGCGTGCGTAATGTTTCAACTGCCTTGGTTTAAGTTAAGTTTATTCGATTTCCCAACCATTTTCACCCAAAGTTTTCATTTGATTTTCAGAGAATATCAACCCTAAAAGGGAAGAGCAGCAACCAGGACCATCCAATCTAGCTTGAGCTTGTGTTTTCCTTGAGAGAGAAAGCATGTCTAGAGGTACACGTTTCTTACCTCTTTCCCTTGTGCTTTTGGTATGTTTGATGCTTGGTTGAAATGTATGAGAATGATTCCAACATGCTTATAATGTTTTATTTCACGTTTGATGATTTGAGATGATGATGATGATGATTTGATACATATATATGTTATGTGTGAGAATATAGGTATATACATGCTTTTGTGATGTGTTGGATGATTGAATATGTGATTGGAGTTATGGAAGGAATAAGTGTGTGCATATGAAGTGCTCAATGTATGAGATATGTTTGATTTACATTTGACATGAGATTTGGATGAGATTCAGCATGATTCCAAGTGGTCATGTTAGTGCAGAGCAGGACGCACGCCCGTGCATGCGTAGCGTACGCCCCTGCATACTGCATTTCTGTATAGTCACGGTCGTGTTCACGTAGCCGTGCATAACCTAAAATGTAGGGACATGACCGTGCATGTTGATACACGCTCGTGCAACAAGAGAAAATGATAAATATAGAGAAAAATCGCAGAACCGAGCACGACCACATGCATGACTTGCTCACGGTCCCGTGCAAGCTCACGCACGTCTGTGTGTTAGGCAGAAAAGAAAAAATAATCATGAAATAAGAAATGTGCACAATAAAAGCTATCAAATTGATAGAAAACAGTAAAATGAGCTCAGATAAGAATAAATGATGCATCATATACACAACATAACATGACATACCATACAAAGTTTTCAGAAAGGGATCCAAGGATCCGAATTCATGTTTTCAGTAGAAAAATATTGATTTTAGGGGTGAATACGAGGGGACACTTGTGAGTTTCAATACACCCGTTACATCAGGAGCTATATGCTCATTACTACTCATATGTACTGGCATATGCCGGGGTGCTTAGTTAGTAGATTATAGGTTTCCTAATCCAAGGATTAGATACAGTTATAGCACGAGGCACTCAATTCAGTATGAGATTCAGAGGCATTACGTGACCCATACAATTTATGGCCCGTGTTTGTATAGGAAACTTACATGGCCAAGGTGTCAAATCCCTGTATTCATTAATCTGCGCAACATAACAGATACTTTTGGGTACACAATTTTCAGCATAGCTTTCAGATTAGCTTTCATATGAGTTTTTCAGATATGAGATCCTAGGATCTAACATCAATTTTCAGTAAACAGTTTTCAGAAAGTTATTTTCAGTATACAAGCCTAGGCCTAGCTATGATTTCAACATGTTTTATAACATGTTTTATAGGATTTCATTCTTACATGACATATACAGCAGCATATCATTCAGAGAATGATAAGATCAGTAAGAATAATGAAATAGTAAATAAGCATGATATGAAACATCGTGTAATAAGATACGAATATCAGTATATCAGAATATGAAAAGTCATGTAATGATACGTGAACTACAGAATACAAGTAACAAAATAGTAAAGAGATAAACAATAAGTAAAAGTTTAATATAAGAATAATTCCACGTGAGAACCAGTTTGGTTTCTTCAGGTGTATAAGTCTGTTACTGTATGTGATGATGTGGCAATCTTCAGGGGAAGATTGGTTTAGGGTCAGAGATCGGAAGCGTTTACTAGGTGAATATATCACTCACTCTCTACTTTTCTTTCTCTTGCAGATCAGTATTTTGGGGGATGGGAGGAGGAGATGGCTGTCATCTGGGATCATTTTGCTTCAATTTTTGTAACATGCTTCGGTTTGCATGTTTGCTCAGTTTTATGTACATGTTTTATCACACACATACTTTGTAAATATTTTTAATATAATAAAGTTTTGGGCATGTATATGTATATGTATATGTATACATTTGCACCACATGTTTTCCGTTACAATATTTCAGCTTAGTTTAGGTATTTTTGTTGGGTATTATTGGCCATATTTTTTGTATTTATTAATATTATATTTTCATTAAATTATAAAAAAACAGTAAACAGTAGTACCCAGTAAGAGTGCCTACACAAAGATAAGAAACGCTTTCTGAATGAATATATCACCCACTCCCTACTTTCCCTTCTCTTGTAGGTCAGTATTGTGGGAGCTGAGATGAGAAGATAACTGTCAACTGAGATCCAGTTAGTATTTTTTGCAGCATGCTTCCGATTTGCATGTTTTCGCAGTTTGTATATGCATGTGAATGCATAGTGTTCATATATGTATGCACACACAAATATCTTTTTACATATTTTTCAGTTTATAAAATAAAGTATTTTGGGCCATATATATATATATATATATATATATATATATATATATTTGCCACAATTTTCCCACTGCCATATTTCAGCTCAGCTTAGGTATATCTCCTATGTATTATTATGCATTCTAGTTAGTTTGAATGAAAAGATATTATTATTCACTTATATAAAAAAAAAAACAGGTACAATATTATACAGTAGGAGTGCCTATATTGCCTATCTAGGATTACTTTTAGTTCTTTGTGTTTATCAATTGGTATCAAAGCTTGGACTCTTGTTTTACAAAACTAATGATTTTAAAAGTTATAATTTTTTTTTTTCTAAATGACTAATTTGTTTTCTAAAACTATTTTTAAAGAGGAGTATAGTTTAGTTAAGTCACCCTTTGTTTTATAGAGCAAATTATGTCAATAAAAGATTATGATAAAATTTTACATTCAATCTATAAACTATAAATTATGAACAATAGTAGAAAAGGGTGATTTCGTTTCTATGGATCCTAGGACTAATGAGCCTAAAAAAGAAATTGATTTTGATGAAAATGATGAAGAATTAATGAGTTTGAATGCTAAAGCTTTAAATTTGTTATTTTGTGTTTTAAACTCAATTGAATTTAATCATGTTTCATGTTGTAAAACAACTCATAAAGCTTGGACTATCCTTTAAAGTACACATGAGAGAACTAATTAAGTGAAAGAGTCCAAAATTGAACTTCTCTTTTAGGACTATGAATTATTTGAAATAAAAAAGAAATAATGTATAATAAAAAGGTATAAACGGTTCTCAAATTTGGTAAATGACTTGAAAGGATTGGAGAAGAAATTCAAGACCATTAAGTTGGTTAAAAAGATATTAAGATCATTGCCAGAGTCTTGAAGTATGAAAGTGATAATGTAGGACTCGCTGCCATGCGTACCCCTGCTACTGAATAATATGGTTCTTTTATTAATAATCTAAAAATCTGGATACGTGCGACGAGAATCATACGAAAAAAAAAACTACTGTTATACATTGTATACAAGCGGAAGTTGGATATAAAATACTGAATATAAATATACAATGAGCCCATAATGGCTTTTTCATATATACAACTGTTTTGTACACTGTTCTTTACATCTGAGTATATACATTTACAAAATGTACAAATACAAGACCTTACAGGTCTAAAATTGAAATATACAGACTGAATACTGTGTGTGGGGACCTCTCCCGCTAGCCTCGGTCCACTCGCTCGTCGCCAACAGCACACACATCTACAAAAGGAAGGAATAAGGAGGGGAATGAGTGATAAAGATCACCCAATAAGCATTCTTTACTTCCCTCAACCCAAGCAAGCAATAAACAATTTAAACATACCTGGCCTTGGCCCTAATCATTCATCTACTCGCTTATTGGCGCTGAAATTTGCTTTACTAATTATCTGTTTATTAATCCATTCATGCCATGATGTGTATATCATGTCATGCTAACTGAAAACTAAAAATACTGATAATGCATGCAACTGAATCTATATCTGTATGTACCCAAAGTACCTACTGTGTTGATCAGGCTGATGAACACAAAGATTCAACATCCTGGTCATGTGAGCTGAACAGTCTAGCTACTGACTAGAAAGTTGAGTGTGAAATGTTGGACAATCTGACTAGTGTCAGAAAGCTGAATCCCACAGATGCCCCCTCAAGTTCACCTAAAACTCTAACCCGTATATCAGGTTCTGAATATTGAATACTACTGAATTCAGATCTCTTGATCCTCTCTCAAGCTACATGTTATCCTATGGTATGCATATGCCACTTTACTGTTTGATTTCACGTTTATCTGAGGCTCATTAGTCATTAGAATCAGTTTCCCATGCTTAATAAGTCATTTTATGCCTTTTCTGGAAAATTAAGCTGACACACAGGCATGTGAGCAAGGTACACGGGCGTGCTGGAGACACACACGGGGGTGCATGGTCTGGGCACATGGGCGTGTGCCCAGACGCACGGGGTCATGCGCTAGTCGTGCAGCCGGTCGTGCGCGCTTCTGGAATTTTTACGCATTTCTACTAAAAATCAGGTACACGGTCGTGCTCCTTAGGACACACGGTCGTGTTCCTCAGGACACACGGGCATATCCTCTACATTCTGGCAGTGTGCACTTCATGCACACGGGCATGTCCTTACAGAATCAAAGACACACGGGCGTGCTCATGCGGGCATACGGGCGTGTGTCTGGTTCTGCATTGACAGCGCTCACTTGGAAATGCAGGAATCCAAGCCATTTCTCATCCAAACTGAAATTAACTTCTAACATGCATTCTAAGCACTTCAATAAGCATGCAAATCACTTCAATTTCATCATTCATCATTCCCAGCACATTCCACCATGAAAATCAATTGTTTCTCTCACTAACACACACACAAGCAAAGCAAACATGTTTCTTGGGTGGAAATCATCATCTAATGCATCATATCATCATCATATAAACATACAAACATCTCATATCATGCTGGAAACGTAGACAAACTTTTCCAGACATCCACAATCATCACAAGCATGCTGGGAAACGCAAGAGGAAGTAAATGAACACTTACCTTTTAACATGGCTGCTAGAAATCTCAAAGCTATCTATTCTCTTGCTGGATTGGAAGCTATCGGATGCTGGGAATCTGGTCTAGGGCTGGGAGCTACTGAAATAAGAGAAAAAAATGCTGAAATGGGAATAAAAGCTGGGTGAGAATCATTAATCTCCCGTCTCTCTCTTTTCCTACCCACCTGCACGGGCGTGCAGGGTGAAGCGCACGAGAGTGCACCAGGGAAAATGAATATAATTCATTTTCTGTACTTCGCATGATTGAAACCCCCCTAAAGGAATCATACGAGGCCACACAACTCTGAAAACTTACCAACTCACCCCTAAACTCTCCTAGACTCTTAATCTATTTCTAAATCTCATTTTTAACCTCAAAACTCTACCCCTAAAGGCTTTTCTAATCTAGGATGCTACAGATAACGATAAATAAGTTAAAGAACTTGACTAAAATGGGCATGAATGAGTTTATTGGGAGTTTGCTAACTCGTGAAATGAAGTGAATGCCTAAGGAATAGGAAACATAAAAGAAGAAGAAGAATATTGACTTAAAGACAAAAAAGATTTTGGATGAAGAAGATGAGTCTTCAAAAAATGACAACATGTCTTTAATCGAAGAGGAGGATTTGAAACTCCTAGCAAAGAAATTCAGTAAATTCCTCACTAAGAAGAATAAGAAGAAAATTGAAGATTTGCTATGAGTATGGAAAAGAATGACACTGCCAACAAAAGTATCATTTGTAGCATCCCAAGATTAGAAATGCCTTTTAGGGTAGAGTTTGGGGGTTTGATGTGAGAGTTAGCATTAGATTGTGTTGAACCCTTAGTATTTTGATGATTCCGAAAATATGTTAAAATTTATGAAATAACCAAATTAACCTTGGCATGAACTTGGTTCATGATCAAAATCAGGTCGAAAAGCTGTTTTACAAGAACATGTATGCACACTGAGCAATTGAAGAGTCACACGACCATGTATTTAGCATTTGAAGCCACACACGCCCGTGTATTGAGCTGCACACGCCCGTGTCATGCATTAAAGCTACACACGCCCGTGCATGGAGAATTTGAAGTCACACACCCGTGTTATGCTGAGAAGAACACACACGCCTGTGTGTTAAATGACATACAGTCGTGTGTCAAAGAAAAAGCACACACACGGCCGTATGCTTGAAAGACACAGCCGTGTGTCAAAGAAGGATGACACACACAGTCGTGTAGCCTAAAACACACACCCGTGTGCTTGTCCAAAATGCAGTCGTGTGTCTCCCGTGCGTTGATCGTGCATATGCCTATGCTAGCTTCTAGAATCTAAAGGCATCTGAAGAAAAATAACACACGCCCGTGTGTTACAAATACGCACGCCCGTGCTAGCACAAAATTGACCGTTAAAAATACAAAAAAAAGGAAGCACGACCGTGTAAGAAAAGTGACACGCCCGTGCAGTTTTCTAGAAACTCTTGAACGGCTCTCAAATCATCAGTATCGGCTAGAATTTTCCATTTCCTATAAATTGGAGCTGATTTGAAGATGCAAGGGTTAGAGAATCAGGCCTAAAACTTCTACTCTTGATTCTCTAATTCTTCTCCAAACTTCTCTCACAAAAATTACATTTGTAAATCCTTAGAGAGAAACCTTGAGAGCATATTGTAAATCTACCTTGTGAGGCAAATCATTGTAATTTCCACAAACCCTTGGGCGCAATCCCGTGAAACTAGTGTTGGGGCGTAATCTCTGTTAAACTAAGTTAAGGGTGCAATCCCTTGTATCAAAACTAGTGTTAAGGGCTAAATTTACTTGTTGAAAAAACTATTGTAACTTTGGGTTAAAGTTAGTGGAAGGAAAATCTTCAAGCGGGGTTGCTTGGAGTAGTGGATATAGAAGGTGTGGAGAAGCTCCGAACCACTCTAAAAATCGGCTAAGCATTTCTTTCCATTACTCTCTTTATATTTTCTTAGTCATATATTTAATTGCGCTTAATTGCTTTTATATAATTGAATGGTTGAGTTGGTAGAATAGGAAAAGTTTTTAAAATTGCAAAATATTTTTAAAATAACCTATTCACCACCCCTCTAGGTTATTTGTCATTTAGTATTTGAGATTTTACAGATTGAGAGTTAAAAGAGTTTAAGGATGAGATAGTAAGTTTTCAGAGCCTGTGTGGCTTGCGCATAATTCTTCCTGGGAGGTTTTTTTCATGCGTAGCACGAAAAATGAAGAGTTTTCATTTTTTCTTATGCACTCCAGTGTACTTTTACCCTGCATGCCCGTGCAGGTGCGTTGGAGGAGAGAGATAAGAGTTTTAAGTGTTTCTTACCCAACTTTTACCTATTTTTCAACTAAGGTTTCCTTTGTTTTTTGAGATTCCCAACACTAGAGTTAAGATTCAGCATCCAACAGTTCCCAATCTAGTTAGAGAAGGAAGAAACTAGTTAGAAAGTGTTTCCAGTAGCCATTACAAGAGGTAAGTGTTTCCTTACTTCTTCCTTGAGTTTCCCAGCTTGTGTTTGATGTTTGATAATGTTTGGATGTGTATCTAGCATGATTATGAGTTATATGATGTGTTTATGTATTGATATGATGATAAGAAATTACTTGAGATGATGATTTCCACCTATGAATCATGCTTGCTTATGCTTATATGTGATTATGTGAGAGAATGGGTTGCTTTGATGGTGGAATGTGATATGACATATGATAGATGGAATTGAAGCTTGTTGTGTGCATATTGAAGTGCTAGAAATGCATGCTTTTAGTTAATTTCTGATTGAGTTATATGATGTGTTTATGCATTGATATGATGATAAGAAATTGCTTGAGATGATGATTTCCACCTATGAATCATGCTTGCTTATGCTTATCTGTGATTATGTGAGAGAATGGGTTGCTTTGATGGTGGAATGTGATATGACATATGATAGATGGAATCAAAGCTTGTTGTGTGCATATTGAAGTGCTAGAAATGCATGTTTTTAGTTAATTTCAGATTGAGTTATATGATGTGTTTATACATTGATATGATGATAAGAAATTGCTTGAGATGATGATTTCCACCTATGAATCATGTTTGCTTATGCTTATCTGTGATTATGTGAGAGAATGGGTTGCTTTGATGGTGGAATGTGATATGACATAGATGGAATTGAAGCTTGTTGTGTGCATATTGAAGTGCCAGAAATGTATGTTTTTAGTTAATTTCAGATTGATTAAGGATTTGTGTGGATTTCTATAAATTCCAAACACGTGTCGTTGGTGTAGAGCAAGACACACGCTTGTGTGCCCGCAGGTGCATGCCCATGTGCCTTTGCTTTTGCAAGGACATGTCGTGTGCATGAAGTGTGCACAACTTGATTTGTAGAGGACACGCCTATGTGTCTTGAGGGATATAGTCGTGTGTGTGTTCTTTTAGTGTTAATGTGTAGAAATTCCAGAAGCGAGCACGACCGGTTACACAGTCAATGCATGGCTCTGTGCGTTTCTACACACGCCCATGTGCCTTTGCCTTGCACACCCGTGTGTGTTCCTTGCATGCCTGTGTGCCTTGCCCACACGCCCGTGTACCAGCAGATTTTTTCAAAAATTGAATTACAATGAAGCAAAATACATGGGAAATTTATCCAATGACTATAAATCAGTGAATAAGCATAAAATGAGATAAATTAATATTGCATAAGCATTTCATAGCATGACCTGCCAAGACATCAACATGAAAAAAGATCAAGGGATCCAAATTCATTAGTCATTCAACATTCAAAACCCGATATTTGGGTTAGAGTTTTGGATGAACTTAAGGAGACATCTGTGGGGTTCCAGTCTTCTTACTGCAGTCAAATCGTATCAGTTCAGCTTATTACTCCAAGGACTAATATGTATATTCAGCTTTGTAGTTTTCGCTAGACTGTTCAGCCCACATGGCTAAGATGTCAAATCCCTATATTTATCAGCCTGATCAACACAACAAGTATCTTCGAATACGTATAGATTCAGATGCACACATATTCAATTTATATACAGCATGACATAAGGTCATGACATTCATTTCATTGCATTATTCATTAATTAATAATGCAACCACGAGAACAGTTTAAGCAATAATCAGTATGAACAAGCGAATGTATGAGTAACTGGGCCAATGCCAGGTATGAATTCTATTTTGTTTGCTTGCTTGGGTTGAGGGAAGTAAGGATCGCTTACTAGGTGATTTTTATCACTTATTCCTTTCCTTCTTTCTTTCTTTTCAGGTTCGTTTGCTATTGGTGAGGAGCGGGTGGACCGTGATTGACAGGATAGGACTCAACATAGTTTTCAGTTTGGCCTGGTGGGTTATATTGTAAAAATGTATGTACTCAGATTTATGTATAATGTATAGAACAAATGTATATCTATGAGAGGGTATTTTGGGTCCATTGTACATTTCAGTTTAAGCATGTATGTGTATATGTATTGTGGTAGTTTCTTTTTCGTAGGATTTCTGTCATGTATACCAAAAATTTTAGAATATTAATAAAAGAAAATGATATAATTCAGTAGCAACGGTATGCGTGGCAGCAAGTCCTACATCCTTGACTCAAGAAAAATAAAATATTTAAAAAGAAAGTCTTTGTTGCTTAGAGTGGAGAGGACTCCAACAATGAGGATGATAAAGATGAAGAAAGAGTCTCCTTATACTTTTACACCAAAAGAAAATTTGAAGTTAAGAAGTGTGAAGCTTGGTATAGAGAAGCCTTAAAGCTGATGAAAAAAATGAAGATCAAAAAGTCTTTGCAAGGTATTAAAGGAGTTCATCATTCCAAGTAGGTGGTTTTAACTTGTCTTCTTTAGTACTTGGTTGATGATGAATTGATTGTCATGTTGTAATTGTGTTTTTAAATGATTATATGACTGCTTGCCATGATTAAGTGATTGGATTAAATTAATGCAAGTATGTTGTATGTATATATGTTCATGTTGCAACATGTGCTAAATTGAAATTTATGTCAAAATATTTAAATTTTCTTTTTTTTTGGGTATCAAATGATACTAATTCACACATTGTTTTCCCCCATGATCAAAATGTGCAAGTTTGATGTCTTGTATTGTTTTGATGTGTTTTATATTTAAATGTTTTGAAAATGAATTGATTTCCCACAAATTGCATGAAATATTTTCATTGAATTTTAAAATGTTTTTAAATGCCCTTAAATGTTTTTAATAGTTGATATCATTGTGTTAAAATAAACTTCAATTGTTTTTGGATGTTTGAATTGATATCAAATTACCCCCTGTATTTTAAATTTCAAAATTTACTACATTTTCTAGGTTTTGAGGTCATACACAATGGTCTCCGTGCAAGCATTTTGGCCCTAGTCATAACATTGTGTTTAGTAGTTACATGACCATGTGTGTGCTGCATGTTAGATATGCATGAACGTGTATGTACCATATACAACTGTGCTTGAATGCTTTCGTAGAAAATTTAATTTTTCTTCAATCTGTTTTTTTTTTTTTTTTTTTTTTACAAACATTTCCCTCAAATGGTTTTAAGGAGGAAAATGATTGATATTTTAAGTATAAAAACCATGTTTTCCCTCATGTTCAAATTATGTTTTATCAAGATGAACATTTAAGGGGAGAAATGAAATATTGAATGTTATTTCTTTGTCTCCTATGTTGTGTTTGATAAAATTGAATAAGTTAGGGATAAAAGCAGTGTTCATTTTAATGATTGAAAAAGACAGAGTTTTAATTGTTTTAAAAATGGTTAGATGTGTTCAAATATTTTTGAAAAGGGGGAAAATTGCAAGAATGATTTGGATTATTTTAATCTTTTGAAAAATGAGAATTTTTCAAAATTGTGAATGAGAGGGAGAAAATATTTTTTGTGCTAAAATGAAAATTTTTTAACATACATTTTCTTAGTTATAACAAAAATTGGGAGAAATTTAGTATGTTCGAATGAGTTTGTTTGAGTAAAATGCATTTTTAAAAAAAAATTTTATTGTGTGATTTATATGCATAATTTTTTTTTATGAAAAATTTGTGCTCAATTGCATTTTAACATAAATTTTCTCATCAATAAAAAAAAGAGAGATTATTGGACCCTTGGGTATTTTAATGTGATGAAAAATTTAGGTTAAAATATCTAATTTATCTTTGCTTGAATTGATTATAATGAAGTAGGACAAAAGGTTTTTATTTTTGCAATTCTAGCCGACACACGACTATGTATGTCTTGGCAATATGATCGTGCGTTTTGTATAAGAAGACACATGAGTTGTTTAGTTATATAGGCATTTGCGCAACAAGAAACAATGACGTATAACCATGCAACATTTAAGCACATGATCATGTGTTACAAAGTAATAATGCATTACCAAATTGCTCGTGCAAGTTTAGTCATGTAGAAGTTAAAAGTCAACATCCAGACTCACACCTATGCAAGGAAGACACTCAACCATGTAAATATCAAACCTTATTCATGTGCATCTTATAAGGAGTATTATGTTGTAAGTTTGTATGATTTTTTGAAAATCTAAAACCTTAAAAATATAAAGACATATGACTGTATGTATAGAGCACACACTTATGCCAGGTTGACATAACATGAAGCAATTAACGACTATATCTCTTCAAATATTATAAAAACAAGTTAATTTAAAGAAAAAAGTAGAGAGAGAAACATCTCTTAAGCCAATATCTTTTCTTTCTTTATTCTTCTGCACATTATCTCTCTCTAAAACTTATGTGTAAATCTTTGAGCAAATATTTATGCTTATCATTTGCATTTATCTTGTAGAGGTAATTTCAATCTTTGTAATTCAAAATTCTAAGGGCACAATCTTGTAAAATTAGTGGTTGAGCGTAATCCTATGAAACTAATGTAATGAGTTTAATCTCTTATATCAAAACTAATATGAAAAAGCAAATCTCTTGTATTAAAACTATTTTATTTTTTGGATTTAAAGATAGTAGTGAAAAATCTTTAAGCAAAGTTACTTAGAGCAGTGAATGTAAGAGACTGATGAAAAAACTCTGAACCATTATAAATAGTATATTTCTCTCCCCTTGCTCTTTTATTTGTTTTTATATGTTTGATATTTGTTTGATTATTTACCAGGTTGTTTAGTTGGTTTAATTCATATTGCATATAATGTAATATCCCAGGGTTAGAAATGTCTTTTAGGTTGATAATCTAAGGCTAGATTTGAGAATTCAGAAGAAAATGAGAGCTGAGGAAGTTCAGGGGTGAAATAAATATTTTTCCTGAGTTAGGTGGCTTATGCATGAATCCTGTTGAGAGGTTATTCATGTTAGCGTGGGAAAATAGTAGTTTTTCATTTTTCCAACCATGCACAACTGTGCATCTTGTGGCGCACAATCGTATGTGCATAATGAGTTAGTCGTCATACGTTAAGATGATCTTATCTTTTTTTCTAGCCATTTTCACCCAAAGTTTCCTTCCGTTTTCCAGAGATTAGCAACCCTTAAAGAGAATAGTAGCATCTTTAGACTTCTAATCAAGCTAGAGAGTGAGATTTTCTTTAAGAGAGAAGCTTGAGTTGCTATGGCTAGAGGTAGGTGTTTCTTACCTCTTTCCCTTTCTTCTTTTGTGCTTATGATGCTTGTTTGGTTTAAGTTGAGAATTTTCTTATCATGTTTATGATTTATTTGCTTGAAATATGCCAAGTTTATGAATATGAGAATGATAAAGATGATGTTTTATATGATTAATGTGTATATTGATGCATATATGCTATAGAAAGTGTTTGGGGTGATTGAATATGAGATTGAATGTTATTAAAGTGATAATTTTGTGTTTATAAAGTGTGTTAAGTGATGCAAAATGACTTATGATGCTTGATTTATGTTTGGTATGAAAATGGATAGGAATAAGCATGATCAGCCTCGACCATGCTGAAGTAGAGCTAGATGCACACTCGTGTGCCTATAGTGCACGCTCGTGCAAGTTATGTTTTACATGGTTACGGCTGTGTTCACGCACCTGTGCATGACCAAATAACACTAGGTCACAACCGTGTATGCTAATGTCACGATTATGCGTACACATGAAATGAGAAAATCATATAAAATCATAGAAGCTAGCACGACTAGGCTGCACGACTGGTACACGACCTATGCACATAGTCATGCACGCCCGTGCATCAAACAGAAATGAGACTTTAAGCATAAAACAAACATAATGCACATTAAATCTAATATAATTGATATTACTTAGTATGAAAAAGCAAGATAAACATACATGATGTATCATATGTATATCATGACATAACATGTCATATAATATTTTTAGAAAAGGATCCAAGAATCCAAATACATGTTTTTAGTTAGAAAAGTATGATGTTTCAAACATCTTTTCAAAGCTGAATACGACGGGACACTTATAAGTTTTAGCATACCCAGTTACGGGAACCACCATCAAGGTCTATAACCATACTAGCCACTATATATATAAACATATGCTAGTGTGCACTCAGATAACAACTTATGTTTCAGTGCTCAATACTTAGTTTCAGATTCAGTTACTGTACATCGGTTAGTTAGTTACTGCCCGCGTGTTAGTATAGGAAACTCACATGACCAGGGTGTCGAATCCTTGTATTCATCAGTTTACGTAGCACAATAGTTGTTTTCAGTTACAATATAATTTTCAATGACAATATTTTATTTAGTATAATTCAAGATCTTTGGATCACAGTTTTCAGTATAAAACCTATTTTATAATTAGCCCAAGGGCTCAGATATGATTTTTAGCATGTCATTTCCACATGACATGTATCGCATGACATTATTCAACATGTGATTAATCAGTGAGAACTGTGAAATAATATACATGCATAAAATAGTACAGTCGTATAATGAAACATGAACCACAGACTATGAATGCTATAACAGAATATGAACTTCAGAATATTATATAAATGACCAGGTTGTTATGTTTGCAGTGAGAGTCCTCAGATGAGGATTATTATTAGGGTTATAGATAGAAAACGCTTATTGGGTGAACTAATCACTCATTCTCTATTTTCCTATATCTTGCAGGTCAATTTCATAGGGGTTGAGAGAAGGAGATGACTAACAACTGTGATCCAGTTTTCAATTGTATAGCATACTTACGGGCTGCATGCTCATACTGTTTTATATTGACATATAGTAGTATAGTATATGTACATGTATGGACACACACCTACTTTGTATGAATTTCTAGCATATATATAAAATAATATTTTGGGCCTAAATAACTTTTTTTCTACTACACAGTTTTCCATTGTCATATTTCAACTCAGTATTAGGTATTTTTGCCATCTATTAGTGGAAAATATTAATTACTTTGTCTGTATAAATAATACCTATATTATGATTATTTTATATAAAAACATGTATAATAATATATAACAAGAGTGTCGTATATAATTTTGTTTGTGAGGGAAAAGTTTTAAGTTTAGAAAATATTTTCAAAAATTCTATTCACCCATTTAGGAATATTTTTAGTTATTTGGGATTTATCAATATTTTGTTTATTATAATATGTGTTTTATTCAAAAAACAAATTGAAAATTTGAAAAATACACATTCAAAGTCCTTAAAATGAATAATATAAAAAAAAAAACCTAGAAAGATGTTATTTATCATCATCCGTATTTTATTTTTAAAATACAAATTGAAAAACCAAAAATTATGTGTAAAAACAATTTAAATATATGTTATTTATCATAATATATGCTTTATTTTAAGATATTGATCAAACATTTGAAGGTCACGCTCATACAAACAAAAAACTCTAAAATAAAAAATATCAATGTGACCTCTACCCTGCAAAAAATATAAAAAAAACCTCAAACTCGAAAAATATCAAAACACCGCTGCATTGTCAAAATATCAAAAATCCATGTCGTGTTACACCCCCTCAACTATTGAAAATTGGTCGAAGGTCTCCTATTTCACTTTTTTTTTTGCAAAGACATATGTGCCCCTTCCAACTTTAAAAACTCACTGAAAGACCTATCCATTTCTCCGAATTGTGCATCACTGGAACTAGTGGAATGACCACCAATTACTGATTTTCCACCACCAAATTAATATCAACAAATTTCAAACATGCTTTAACGGCCAAAGGACTATTTCCCACCCATAGTTTGAGGTGGGGACAAAGTCCCACCCGCAAGTTTTCAAAAACCTGGTCTTCCATCCTTAGACTAAAATTTAAACTTATTTTATAATATTTCAAATGAAATGACTAAAATACTCTTTAATAAATAAAAATTTAAAATAAAATTATAAAAAATTTTTAAATATAAAAAAATTTAAAAATATATTAAAAATTTTAAAAAAAATTATTAAAAATTTTAAAAAAAATTTTAAAAAATAAACTGGCCACGACTGCCGATGCCGGTGGCGACGGTGGCCGTTGATAGCCGCAACAGGTGGCCGTCTCCGGCCACTTGGTTCCAGGGGAGGCCAGATCGGGCCTCCCCGTTGGGTGGAGGCGGCCAGATCTGGCCGCCTCTAGTTTTGGAGGAGAAGGCCAGATCTGGCCTCCTCCCCCGACAAACGTGGTCGGAAATGGTTGCTGGGACCAATATCGGTCCTCTTCGACCGTTTTCGGTGGCCAGATCTGGCCGCCTCCTCCAAAACAAGAGGCGGCCGATCTGACCGCCTCCACCCAACGGGGAGGCCCGATCTGGCCTCCCCTGGAACTAGGCGGCCGGAGACAACCATCTGGTTTGGCTATCAACGGCCACCGCCGCTGGCATCGGCGGCTGTGGCCAGTTTATTTTTTTAAAATTTTTTAAATTTATATAAAATTTATTTTATTATTTTATAAAATTTTAATCATAAAAAGACAAAATTGTCCCTGAAATGTTACTGTTTAATATTTTATTTAATATTAAATTCTTTCGATAGATGGGAGATCGGGTTTTTAAAAACTTACGGGTGAGACTTTGTCCTCGCCTCAAACTATGGGTGGGAAATAATTCTTTGGCCTACTTTAACATTATTCTATCAACAAACTTAATCTAAAACTTACAAGAACATTTCTTGGCATTTCAACGTAAAAATATAATTTAAATCCTAATCAAAATACTTTAATTTAAACACAATCAATTAAAAAATTTGATAAAAATGCTTTAGTTACACTCCATTTTCATTGTCAAAAAATATCAATATTATCAGAAAAAATATGTATTTTATAATAGTCATACATTATTTCATATCTTTTATACGATAATGATGCAGTTTTTATAAATAGTTTTGTATGAATTCTTTGAATTCGAAGGTTTGTTTTATAGATTTTTTTGTCCATATCATTTTGATGATTATATTCATTTTAGATCCAAATTGATTAATTTTGTTTGGTTAATTTCAATTTTGCTTATTTAAATAAAATTCCCTGGTATCATATACTTAAAATTGTAAAATTGGCAAGAAAACAGAATCTCTGACATGGCAAGACAAGTGAGGCCCACCAGGGCTTATGTGGCGAGCCATTCTGCTTTATTCTCTGGTTAATTCCAGCAGAGTCGATTTACCAGCCACCAAATTTATGGATAAAAAAGTCGAGAAGTTTCTGGCAAAATCTTAAGGTTCTTCTAGACGTCTCTCCTGCCTCAACAAAAGCCACTCCCCACAAACAACTTAAAGAAAGAAACAAAGAGATTCAACATCTATCTTCTCTAACTAACTGCGCTTCAAAGAAGGTTTTGCGCCTCTTCTTCTTCTCGTTCTTTATTTTTATGAATGTTTTGGTTTCTGTTGTATCTTGTTATATGACCATGCTAATAGGATGTTAAAGATTTTGAGTGTCTCTGATTCTTTTTGAAGTTTTCGATTCTTAGTTTCATGATATCTGTTCAATGATTGATTGTTCTTGATGGTGGTGGGAGGATCAGCTTTTTAAATTTGTTTTGGCTATCTTTAGTTGTTGAATGGCGGTCATTTGCATTTTTGTGTGAATTAAATGACTGAAATGTGTTTTCGGCCTGTTTCGGCTTTTGGGAAGTTTTTCCTTTTTCCTTATGCAAGAACTTTGTATTTTGCTTAACTTACGTAAGTTTGTTGGATAGCTGGTTGATGTTATGTTTATCAGTGCCATATTCTATTCTTTGAAAAAGAAGCCGAAGATTTCAACGAAGAATTTGTTTTACTTGATTTTATTTTTCCCTTTTCAAATTCAGCTAAATTACATTTCCTTCTAACTCTGCTTCAAAGATAATTTAATTGTATTGACGTTGTGGTTTCTTTGCTAAGAGGACTACGGTTTGATCTCGTTTGTAAAAATGGTTTTTTTTTTTTTTTTTTTTTTTTGAATATATGATGCATTATTACTCTGTTGAGATTATTGCCCTAATGATCTATAAATTTTTTGGAACAGTTTTTGTAGATACTTTTCAAAAAGAGCCAATGAATCCTGATAAGTTCACCCATAAGACAAACGAAGCCATTGCTGGGGCACATGAACTGGCAACGAGTGCTGGTCATGCACAGTTCACTCCTTTACACCTTGCAGTTGCTTTATTATCTGAAGCCGGTGGCATTTTTTCTCAAGCGATTAGCAATGCCGGTGGTGAAAATGCTGCTCAGTCTGCAGAAAGAGTGTTTAATCAAGCCATGAAGAAGCTCCCTTCTCAAACCCCACCGCCTGGTGAAATTCCAGCCAGTACTACTCTTATCAAAGTCATTAGACGGGCTCAGGCTGCACAGAAGTCCCGCGGAGACACACATCTTGCTGTTGATCAGTTAATTCTAGGCCTTCTAGAGGATACTCAGATTGGGGACTTATTAAAGGAAGCTGGGGTTGCCACGGCAAGAGTGAAATCTGAGGTGGAAAAACTTCGGGGGAAGGAAGGCAAGAAGGTGGAGAGCGCTTCTGGTGATACTACATTTCAAGCTTTGAAGACTTATGGGAGAGACCTTGTTGAACAGGCCGGAAAGCTTGATCCAGTTATTGGTCGAGATGAAGAAATTAGGAGGGTTGTTAGGATTCTCTCAAGAAGGACTAAGAATAATCCTGTCCTCATTGGAGAGCCAGGAGTTGGTAAAACTGCTGTGGTCGAAGGCTTAGCTCAGAGAATTGTAAGAGGAGATATTCCTAGTAATCTTGCTGATGTGAGGCTAATTGCATTGGATATGGGTGCCCTGGTTGCCGGTGCAAAGTACAGGGGAGAATTTGAGGAGAGGTTAAAGGCTGTTTTGAAAGAAGTTGAGGAGGCACAGGGCAAAGTGATTTTGTTTATTGATGAAATTCACCTTGTACTTGGTGCTGGTCGAACTGAGGGATCAATGGATGCTGCTAACCTCTTCAAGCCTATGCTTGCAAGAGGCCAGCTGCGGTGCATTGGTGCTACCACGCTTGAGGAGTATAGGAAGTATGTGGAGAAAGATGCTGCATTTGAGAGAAGGTTTCAACAAGTTTATGTGGCTGAGCCCAGTGTACCTGATACTGTAAGCATCCTTCGCGGATTGAAAGAGAGGTATGAGGGTCACCATGGCGTCCGGATCCAGGATCGTGCCCTGGTTGTTGCTGCTCAGCTATCAGATAGATACATTACTGGTATGTCAAATTCTCTTTGATAGTTATTTTCATTTTCCTTTTTTTAACTTTTTTAGTTTGAAGTGTTGGTTATGCTAATACATATTATCTTTTGAATCCAGGGCGTCATCTCCCTGATAAGGCTATTGATTTGGTTGATGAAGCCTGTGCAAATGTCAGGGTGCAGCTTGATAGTCAGCCTGAGGAAATAGACAACCTTGAGAGGAAGAGGATGCAATTGGAAGTTGAACTTCATGCCTTAGAAAAGGAGAAAGATAAAGCGAGCAAAGCCCGTCTTGTGGAAGTAAGTACTTGGCCTAAAAGGAATGGATGACAAAGAAGGGAATTGCAATTTTTGTTATTAACCAATTTCTTTTGATGTAGTATCTGATCACCTGTTATTTTTTCAGGTCAGGAAAGAACTTGATGATCTGAGGGACAAGCTTCAACCATTAATGATGAAGTATAGAAAAGAAAAGGAAAGAATTGACGAGATTAGGCGGCTTAAACAAAAGAGAGAAGAGCTCCTCTTTGCATTACAAGAGGCTGAAAGGAGATATGATTTGGCCAGAGCTGCTGATTTGCGTTATGGGGCAATTCAAGAAGTGGAATCTGCCATAGCACAACTCGAATCTAATACTAATGGACACGCTGATGAAAATGTAATGCTGACAGAGACTGTTGGACCTGAACACATCGCAGAGGTGGTGAGCCGCTGGACTGGTATTCCGGTCACAAGACTAGGCCAGAATGAGAAAGAAAGATTAATTGGGCTAGCTGAGAGGTTGCATAAGAGAGTGGTTGGATAAGACGATGCAGTGAATGCTGTTGCTGAGGCTGTGTTGAGGTCAAGAGCTGGACTAGGTAGACCACAACAACCCACTGGATCATTCCTCTTCTTGGGTCCAACTGGTGTTGGTAAAACTGAGCTTGCTAAGGCGCTTGCCGAGCAACTCTTTGATGATGAAAATCTTCTAGTGAGGATTGACATGTCAGAGTACATGGAGCAGCACTCTGTATCACGGCTAATAGGTGCTCCACCTGGGTAAGTGATCATTTCACTGTACCACTCATGTTTATAATTTTGGTCTAATAGGATATCAGCTTCACACATGTTGTATTTCTTTCAGGTATGTTGGACATGAAGAAGGTGGACAACTTACTGAAGCTGTGAGGCGGAGGCCTTATAGTGTTGTACTGTTCGATGAAGTGGAGAAAGCACATGCGGCCGTTTTTAATACTCTCCTTCAAGTTCTGGATGATGGAAGATTAACAGATGGTCAGGGCCGCACTGTTGATTTCAGAAACACGGTCATCATCATGACTTCAAACCTGGGAGCTGAGCACCTCCTATCTGGATTGACGGGCAAGGTGACAATGCAAGTTGCTCGTGATCGAGTAATGCATGAGGTAAACTAAATGGCTTGCTGTCATTTACACATGCAAAATATATATTCCATGACCTTGTTTTCTGTTTTTTTATTCCTTCCCGTGGTTCCAGTACTGTATTCATATATGTTGTTCAACAGGTGAGGAAGCATTTCAGGCCAGAGCTTCTGAATCGGCTCGATGAGATAGTTGTTTTTGATCCCCTCTCACATGACCAGTTGAGGAAAGTTGCTAGGTTGCAAATGAAAGATGTTGCCCTTCGCCTTGCTGAGAGGGGTGTAGCTTTGGCTGTTACTGATGCTGCTCTGGATATTGTATTGGCGGAGAGCTATGATCCAGTAAGTATAATTGACATTTCTTTATTTTTTTGAGGATCTGCAGTTTGTGCTACTTAGTTTTTATGATAAACTTACAATGGAACTTCTATCTCAGGTTTATGGTGCTAGGCCTATCAGGAGATGGCTGGAGAAGAAGGTGGTGACCGAGCTGTCAAGAATGCTGGTGAGGGAGGAGATTGACGAGAACTCGACAGTTTATATTGATGCAGGGCCAAAGGGGGAAGATTTGGTGTACCGGGTGGATAGAAACGGAGGACTTGTCAATGCAGCCACAGGACAAAAATCCGATGTATTGATTCAAATCCCGAATGTACCCAGAAGTGATGCTGCTCAGACAGTTAAGAAGATGAAGATTGAGATTGATGATGAGGAGGAGATGGTTGAGGACTAAAATTTTTGAAAGAGGAGAGCTTTTGGTGGCGTGTCTTTGAAGCGAAGAAACAAGATTTTTTTTTTTTTTTTTGTTCTCTTATGTTAAATGTAGCTTTGTGATGTTTAGAGGTGGTTGAATTGTGAAGTATGGAGCTTTTCCACTTTTCTGTCTAGAGAATTTTACACAAGTGAATTTTCTACTTTTCATATCATCTCAATTGGGTACATTGGTATGAAGTTAAAATTTATGTAGACACAGAATATGAAACAAATATAAGAAGTTATATTCAGAACCTGTAAATTAGCTGAAATTGTTGGAGATCTGAGTTATAATATGGTCCACAAAATCATAAGAACTTTACCCTTAAATCTTGCTGAAGTAGTTGGGTTGCAATCAGATGTGAAAATTTTTATTTGAAAAGTTTTAAATTTATTTCTGTTGTTAAATCAAATAGTAAGTTATTTTTTTTATCGGATTTCAATATTAGTTTATGACATTTTATTTTACCTGTCTAAAACTTCGAATATTTTTATTTAAATTTGACTAAAATTAAATCTAATTATTTTAAAAAATAGTTTTAGTGTTATATTTAAAAATAGAAATCAAATTATATTTAAATATCAAATAATCCGAATTTGATTTAAATAAAAAAGAATTATTTTAAATTTATTAAGTTAAAATTAAGATTTATTTGAATTTAGTTTGAATAAAAAATATTTAATATTTTTATTTAATTTCTTGAAAACCAGTTTAATATTTTATGTTCCTCTCAAATTTTTGAAAACTAATTAGGTTAATCAATGTCGAAAAATAGATAAATTCAATATAAAATTAAAAATCAATTTTTTAAATAACCTATTTTGGATCCATGGGGAGCATAAAACATTCTCCTCAATATCTTGGTTTCTTTGACTATTAATTTTTTATTTTGACCCTGTGTCAGCCATCAGATGAAGCTGCCTTAGGAGTGGGATACTTCACTGCACGCGCCCACAATTAATTATTTTAATTGTTGATGTTTTCAGCTGCCTGGTAAATTTATTTTTATGCCCTTCCCTAGATAATATAATGGACAAGTTTACCCTTATTAAAAATTATTAAAAATAATTTTTAAATGCGCTCATGCTCTCTATTTTAATTTTACAAATTTTACATGAACGTTAACTCTAAGTATTCTAAAACATTAAAACTTTTTTCATTTCAATTAATTCTTTTTTAATGAAAATATTCGAAGAAAGTGATCATGAAGGAGAGAAGGAATAAATAATGAGTATTAAAACAACGCAAATAAGGTTTTCATTAATTAAAAATATTATTATTATAATCACTCCTTAATTTATTTTAATTACTATCGAATATATAATACTAATTATTTATTAATAATTTATTTATACTGGGAATTATTGTTTTAAATTCATGAATAATTATTTTTGTAATAAAATATTCGCTATGAAAAACGCTATTTTAATGGAAAGGTCCATAAAGCTCGAGCCTTAAAAAAAAAAAAAAAAAAAAAAGTAGTTTAGACACGTTCAAGTCACATGCAAGTTGAAAAATGACAAAAATACCTGGAATACATCCCATACGGTGCCCTTGTCCTTTCACTTTCTTCACTGTAGGAGAAAAGTAAAAAATCCTGAACTCTTTTCCTTCTTCTGTTCTTTTCTGGCGGGAAGGGAGGGAGTGAACTAAACATAGCTTATCGCCAAAACCCTAGAACCTTGAAATTGCTCGTTCCCATTTCCACGCCTAGAAATTTAGCAAGAAACATGTACTGGCTAGCTGCCAAAAACGCTGTCGTTTCATTCCCAAAGTTGCGCTCCATCTCTCTTCTCCTTCGCTCCCCTCTTCTTGGTCACACTCCATTTCGCCCCTCCTCATTGTTTCTGTAATCTCCTTTCTTCTATGTTTAATTTATTTTGTTGGTTGTTCTTTTCATATTTTCTTACTAAAACACGACACCAATTGAGTTGGGTTCTGGTTGATGCCTGTACCAATTAATTTGTGTTCTTTAAGAAGTAACATTTATGAATTTATTTCTCTTTTGTTGTTACTTTTAAGTATTTCATACTGTTTAAAGGATAATTTCTGGATTTGAAGGGAGAAAATGATATGACACATGTATGATTTTTAAGCGTTGAACGTGAAATTGTTGTTGTGGGAACTTATGACTACTAAGATATTGCAGAAATTAATGTTTGGTATTGATGTACACGATTATTTGACAATAAACAATTGTTGTTCTGGTGTTAGCTTCTAATTATTGAACTGTGTTTAATTGTAACAGCAGTAGACAATTTGGTCAGATTTATAGTTTCAAAGACCGGAAGGCTTCAAGAGGGATCACGAAAGCTTTAAAGAAAATTAAAGTATCAAATGATAATGGGCTTAATGATAAGGATTTTTCCCACATGATGTGGTGGCAAGAGGTAAAAAATCCTAATTATTGTGTCTTGCTACATTGGTACTGCTTCTTTTGTTAAAGGAATGATTTCAAAATGTAGTTGCTTCAGTAAGATCTTATTGGTATACTGTAGTGAAATGTGATTATAATTGCTGATTGCAATGTTTTGCTGCAGCTGATGACCTTTATCTGATGAAATGACAATTTTTGCGTATACATTACACTACCATTTCATCTGCTTTACTAAATTAGTTAATAATAAATCTGTTTTTTCTATTTCAGTCACTGATTTCTCCATTTCAGTAATGATTCTATTAGATTCCATGAGACTAAACCTAACATGGCCTTATGTTAGTTTTTAATTGTTATTGTAGAGGCTACAATTGTGTCGGAAGCCTTCTACTCTTCATCTGGTCAAAAGACTCAAATATTCCAATTTGCTTGGCTTGGATGTTAGCTTGAAAAATGGGAGGTCAGCTCTTATGATTTTTGAATTAATGGCCAAATGACTTTTTCCAACCTGAACATTGATGAAATGATGATTTTCCACCTTTAAATTTGAAAAGTTCATTTTTCCACCCATTTCTCAAAGTCTTTAAAAGAATAGAAAAAGAAGAACATATACAACTGTCTTGAAATAATAAAATAATACGAATAGGCATATATAGAGATGATATTGTAATGATAACAGTGATGATTATGATTTTCATACATGATATTCAAATGATAATGTTGCTGGAGGACTTGAGCATTTCTTTATAACACAAGGGCCAATCAAGTATCTACATCTTCATTTGGTGCCTGAATTTGGTTATAAAGCTATTGGTTTTTGCATCAACACTCTAATCACTGTCTCCAATCCTTATCGTTTTTGTCCAGCCTTGTCGTTTGCAGCCTCATTTGTTCAATTGTGTCATCACTCTCTTTTTCCACCTTCAAACTTCTTACTTACCAATTTCTTCATATTCTCTTGTACTTTTTTCTTTGACTTTTTCATCTCCAAGTTACTCGTCTCCAACTCATGGCCTAGATTTGATGGCACCTCGGTTTCAGAACTGTGAATAGCCTCAATTTTTGTTTTTGGGTAGGATTGTTGGAATTTGTAAACATAGGGGAACTTGTAGGAGAAATAGATTGGACCAAGGCTGCGTAAAAATTTTGTAAATTTTCTAGAGACATTATTATTTAGCTTTAGTAACAAATGAGAGTATTTTTGTCTTTTCACCAATTGAAAAAATTAACATAATTTAATCAGAGATTTAATAGATAGGTGGGAAAATGAATTTTTCAAACTTAAATTGGTACATATCGTTTCATCAAAGTTTGGGCGGGATATAGTCATTTGGCCTTAATTTTGATTCATGTTTCTTTCTTCATTGAAATAAATAAATACACTTCCACGAACTTCTAAGAAATATTTGTTGCTCTTGTTGAGGAGACGAAAGACTTTTCATAGATGAACTGAGTGTTAGCCATAATGCAGTCTTAATCTACTTGTTTGAGCACAACTGGAGTTAAATTGGGGACAAACTTCCATCATATTTTGATGATTGGAACCTTAACATGAAGTAATTGGCAATTGATCATAAGCATCTTAAGTTTTGTGAACAATGCAACCTTAGGTAGCCGAGAAATCTTCTACTTAATTACCATCTCAGTATGCATGAAACAGTGATAAGCGAGCCACAGAAATCTCTTATCTTAGTTCCAGATAGACCATGATGGAGCATGGTTTAGTCATATGAATTTTCTTGAAAAGTTAGCATTACTTCTAGAACAATATGATAAGTACCAAGCCATCCCAGATTTGAATACTCGCAAGGATAGCTAATATTTTAGATGTGATGCACTTGATAAGTTCTTTCTCTATTATCACAGTAAATTTTATTCATTGCAGTCTAAAAGAAGGAACACTTAATTGGGAGATGTTGCAGTTTAAGTCAAAGTTTCCACGTGAAGTTTTGCTCTGTAGAGTATGTTAATCTTGTTTCCTTCAAGTCTTACTGCTGTTCAATTGTATGGCCTACTTTAAAGACCAATGGCACTGTTTTTTTCTGTTGCATCTCTGACAAATGCATTTATAATAGATAAATCCTGCTCTTCCACCTCTTTTTGATTGGAAAGATATGTTTTATAGATGCTTGTATTCAGTGTTGGTTATGTTTAGTTGTATTTAATGATCAGTGCAATAAGTGTTGTATGTATCAGGTTGGAGATTTTTATGAATCCATTGGAATAGATGCTTGTATTCTTGTTGAGTTTGCTGGTTTGAATCCATTTGGTGGTTTGCGTCCAGAGAGTATACCAAAAGCTGGCTGCCCTGTTGTGGTATTGTGTTTATTCCCTCAGCATGCAAAGTTTTATTTCTCTGAGTTCTGATTTTCTTGTGAATCATTTGATTTTCTTGCCAAATATTGTGAATTGTTAATGTTCCTTCCTGTTTAAGGAGCAAAGACTTTTAGCTGGCAAAAAGCTTTCAACACTGTTTTCATTTCTTGAACTGGTTTGCACTTTTAAGCATTATGTTGAAGGATTTTTCGTAGTTTAGTTCGGGAATGGGAAAATTTTCATCTTGTGAGCTCCATTCAAGGTGCTAAACTAGAAGCTGCTCAGAGAGAGAATTTGTCATCTAGAAGAGACATTGGTTATAAACTGGCCATATTGATTATTTGATGTTATCAACATGAAGGGATGCTGAAACTTTGTTATTAATTGATCAGGGCTGTCAGCAGTCGTCTTGATCCTTAGAAAATGGAGCAAATTTTTTGTCTGTTTTCTTTTTATTTTCTTATGATTTCAGATGTTTACGGAAGACTCATTTTGGTTTATACTTTTGCCTCTGATAGATATACTTGTTTAATTAATGATTATAATTCTAGAAAAAACCTTCTCTTCTGAATGTAAATTTCTTAGACAACCTAAATTAGTTTCTTTGGACTTGAGCTGTGCGGTATAAGTGTTTCTTCTATCTATATTATCATATTTAATGTGCTTTATTGTACTTATTTTGTTTATTCTATTTGACTGTCAAAATGCTAATCATTATGTTTATCAAATATCTTTTTGTAGAATCTACGACAAACTTTGGATGATTTGACACGTAATGGCTTTTCAGTGGTAAGTGTATTGACATTATGCTTTTGTAATTGGTATGATTGGACATTTACTTATTTAATTATTTATATTCTACTATGGCAATAAACTCTATTGGAAACTTGAAACTTCTATGTGTTTATTTTCTACAAGTAATACTCTGGTCCCAATCCATGTTCTCTGATTCATGTGTGTTTTACACACGCAATTTTTATATACTTATATACTACCTTTACATGATAAACTCCATTTCAGAGATTGGCTTCTTACTGATATTTGTTGCTAAGAGTCAGCTGTTCTCAAGCCAGGTTCCCTGGATCCATTTGTTCTTTGTTGGGACTGGTAAAGAAGTGTGCATTAGGTAGACTTGAAGAAATCTTGCTGTTGGTGTCCTCCAACAACCATTTTTGGAGTAATAAAATTATCTGATTTGCCTGATCTTTGAAGCCTGAAGACCATTCTATTGAAAAAAAGTGGAAGTTGTTTGTCCTCACTAATAGCAAACATTAGTAAATCAACTGTTGCTTTTGAATATAGAGTTATAACAGTGAATGGATCTTTCTACACAGAACATGAAAAGGAAGCAATAGAAGCTTTTGTTTGAGAGAACATTAAATAGGCTTTGGATATTTTATGCGGTAGAACTAACAATTACTATTGTGGCAACAACGGAACTTGTTAATTTTAATATATCTATGGAAGTTAAAGCTGTAAATCAAGGCTACATTTCTTTAAACTGTCTTGTAATGTTTAAATGCTTAGTCCTACTTGTCAGTTTCTGGGGTGTTAAGCATCTCATTTTGGCAAGCAAGTTTCTGGTGTTTTGGTTGTAAGAGATGCCATTTCATATAAAAATGCCTACTCAGGACCTTTCTTTAGCAGGACCTGACCTGGGTATTTGTTGTTTTAAAAGTACATTGTGTGCCTTGTAAATCCTTAATGACTGAAAAAAGTTAAAAAAATATACCTTTGAAGGAAGCTTCTCCTTCGGATTGAAGCTTTAAGACTAATTGTTGTTTTTATGTACTGCAATCTTTGGCAAATCTTGCGAAATCATGCATTCAATGTAGGTTGAGATACTTTTACATTATTTATTAACTCAAAAATTTTCAAAATATTTCCTGTTAATCATGTGAATGCTTGTGTTTTTTAATTTACAGTCTAAACATATTTCCTAAGTTATTAACAGACTGATGTTTTATTCTTCCCCCACCAATTCTATCTTGTTTATTGTAGACATTTTAAAGCATGAACTCTATCTGAGTAGTCATTCAATGGTTGTCTTTTGGCCTTTTTAGTGCATAGTGGAGGAAGTTCAAGGTCCAACACAAGCTCGTTCCCGTAAAAGTCGTTTTATTTCTGGGTAATCACATGCTAATGACTAAGTACCTTTTTTTTTCTTTTTGTATGCCAATTTTTAATTAAAAAATCCAAACAATCATTTTCTTCAGTTTTCACATTGAATTTCCAACTGTTCTTAAAAAGTTTTAATTTAGGATGCAGTGTTAATGTCATTGTAGGGATTTTAAAATGTTATCACATGTCACATATGTAGTATTTAGTTATTTCTCCTGACAATTCTTGACCTGTGTATTGTGCTCTGACTTGGGTTTTTAAGTATGCAGGCATGCACATCCAGGCAATCCTTATGTTTTTGGACTTGTTGGGATTGACCATGATCTTGACTTTCCAGAGCCAATGCCTATTGTTGGTACAAATACAATTGCATATTGCTATATTCAATAAATTGCAATCCTCTAAATAGTATGTTTAACTTTTATGCATATGGTCATGGTTTGAGTTTCTTGCATTCATTGCTCATCATCACGTGTCCTTTATATGTGGTAGTTGATGCTTGTGGTAACATATTCTGACACCATTTTCATCATGCATAAAAAGCTGGATTAGGTGTAAGTTTAGGCACATATTTTTGTTATCAGTTGCTTCTTATTTATTAAATCTGAGAAAATCTTTGTAACATGATATTGTTTGGACTGCTTCTTCTGTTTACTGCACATTTTATTATCTGAAATTACTCACTATTCTCATCTGAAATTATTAAATCTTTTACACGTGGATATCATGGATACATTATCTTTAAATTTTAATCTGTGTACTTGACTTTGAATGCAGCAAAATTACTTTTTGTTGTGCATTCTCTTATGTTAAGTATACTTTAATGACTTACTCCTCTAAATTTATCTGGAAATTTCAGGAATATCTCGTTCAGCAAGGGGGTATTGCATAATTTTAGTCCTGGAGACTATGAAGACATATTCTTCAGAGGATAGTCTAACTGAAGATGCTTTAGTAACCAAGCTACGTACCTGTAGATACCATCACCTCTTTCTGCATACATCCTTGAGACAAAATAACTCAGGTTTACTTTTTCTTCTGTTTTATCCCCAAGACTGTTATACTTTTGTTTAATGAAGTTTTACAAGATATATTTGACGCCAATTACCTGTGGCCTGTTTTATGTGTGTATCCTAAAATTTATTCTGCATGAATTGTTGTATGACATTTGACTCAAGTAGACATTCATTAACATTTTTGTCTTTTGGTTATATCAAGACACCTTTTGTATTACTCTTGTACCATCATGTGTTAGTAACGTTTGCTTACTTCTAACTTCCTTAATATAATATTTTCTATTGGGAAAAAATAAAAAAATAAATACAGAGAAAGTGGTTTCAAATTTCATTAATTATGCATACTAAGAAATTTCAGAGTCACCTTGTTTGTTATTGATCCTCAAAGAGTTGACTTAATGACCTAGGGACATATCTCCAGTTTTAACGCTTATCATTGTGAATGATGTGTTGGCCTTCTTTTGTAATTGTAAGAAACTAGGAATAAGTCCCTAAACTTTAGGGATTAAAATTTCAATTTAGTCATTGTATGTTCTTGTTTTTTCTTTTTCCCTAGTTCAGGTTGATTTGGTTCTGATTGTTTTTCTAGTTTGTTGTTGTAAACTATGTTTAAATTCACTTGTTTACTATTAAATGAAATCAAGCAAGAATTCATCAATCTCTTTCAGTTCTTGTGTGATGGTATCATAGCACTGTCTCTAATTTTTTTTTTTTTTTCACTCTTAGAGGAGAAAAAGATGTAATATGTCGGAATATTGGTGGAATTCTGCCATAAAATATTACAGACCTCAGACGCTCGTTGGAGTTCTTCACATTTATAACGAAAGTTGCTAGCTATTGATCTACAGTCAAAATTCTTCGAAACTTACTGATATTACTATCAAAAATCACTGGAAGTTGCTAATCTGTTTCAGATCTCATTGGATTTGTCAGAAAATATGATCCAATTATTTCACTAGTTCTGGCAAATTTCACAAAGCCCACTTATTGCAGATTTTAAAATGCCCTTTCTTGCAAATTTTAAGAAGCCCCCATGGCAGTTCTTTTCAAGAAGAAACTTGAAAAATATCACCATGGCTATGGATTCCTAGGTTTGGCAACCTCCCCTGGTTCCTTTGTTCCTCTTTCACCTCAATTGCTCATAATTTGCTTTTATGTCTCTCACCTTGCTGCAAATTTATGGATTGTTGATTCTGGTACCTTAAATCATATGATTGGATTTGTCTCCATGTTCACTTCTTTTGCACTTTGTTCTGCTGATTTTAATATTTCTGCAGTAGGTGGTATTGTCTGCCATGTTGTTGGCCATGGGATTGTCAAAGTGTCAAATTTGGTGTTAGTCCTTCATGTTCCTAATTTATCTTGTAATTTATTATTTGTCAGTAAACTTACCTTAATTGTGTAGTAACATTTTTTTTTTCACTCTCATTGTGAATTACAAGGCCAATCTTTGGGATTATGACTGGCATTATTAAGAATTGCAATGACCTATGTTATCTCAAAGGCGCACTATCTTCTTTGGGCTCCAAAAGTTTTTCACCTTCCCTCTCTATTTCTAATAATAAGGTTTTTTTTTGGTGTCAATGCCTTGGACACTCTAGTTTCAGTTATTTAAAACCTTCATATCCCCACATTTTTATTAATAAAGACATAAACTCATTTTATTGTGATGATTGTATTCATGCTAAACAATCTAAAGATTCTTGTCCTTGGCGCTCTATCAGTTTTCTTAATCATTTCATCATATTCATAGTGATATTTGAGGGTTTGCTTGTTATGCAAACTTAACCCATACTAGTAGGTTTATTACATTTATCTATAATCACAAATAGCTTGTTGGGTAGATCTCATGAAAGAAAAATCTTAGGCCAGTTTTACATTTCAACAATTTCTTGAGTTTATAAACATTGTTTTTAAAAATCTATTCAAATTCTTTATAGTGATAATAGTAGGATATTAGTCACGACCTTTAAAAATACCTTTTCGATCATGGCATATTTATCTTCCAGGGGTTGCTAGTTCACTCATGTTTTACTCTAATGTTATTGAATTGTTTTGGGGGAAAACTATAGTAACTACAACTTACCTTATAAACTATCTTCCTTTTAAGAGCCTCAAATTTCAAACATCAATCAACTTGTTACTTCCTTTTATTTATTGGCCTCCAAAGGTTTTCGACTGTACTACTTATGTCTATAACCATTCTCTCACTTGTATCAAATTTGACTCTAGAGTATTATGTTGTTTTTTTGTTGGATATTCATCCATTCAAAAAGGGTACAAATGTCATTGTTAGAAAGTTATTAATGAAATTGATCTCCATATCTCTAAATATGTCATGTGTCTTATTGTATAATATTAGCTTACCTTGTTAGATCGTTTATTTCTATATTAGAATCCTAGAATGTTGTATATTTACCTTTTCTTTGGATAATGAAAGTAACACAACAATTCATTCAAAACTATGTTCATGGTATGAGAGCCTAGACTCTTTAACTTTTCTTTATGTTTGTTGGAGTTGTTTGTCGGAGTTTCACCGGAAAAAGGTGTTGGAGACTACTGGATCTCAGAACAATTGGAAATAATTGATCTTGGAAAATCCTAGCAAAAACTCAAATTAGAACTGACAGAAATGGTATGGAAAATAGACTGAATTTCTGAAAAAGTTTGATTTCAACTGGGAAGTCTAAAACCAGTCGAACCTTCAGAGTCTATAAATAGACCAGCCAACACTTTTTGCTAGTAGTTGACTAGAAATTTTGTCGGAATCCGTTGTCGAAACCTCTGTTGTGTTGTCACAACCCTATTGAAATTCTCCAAATCCATCAAAAATTTGGGCTCTTGTCGGAAATTCTCCGATAAGCTTAGATCTGGTGACGTCAGTTCCATTTCTTGTTAGAATATAATCGAAAAGCCAACAAAACCCTATAGAAAATTCCAAACCTATATTTTAAGGGTTTTGCCCGGGGTCTTCAAACCAGCCCATATTCGTCAAATCCAGGTTGTAATCTTGTTGGAATCTGACTTAAAAATAACAAAAAAGACTGTCTTTAGCAATTGAAATACTGTTTTGATTACTGGAAGTCTCTCCAACTCTTGTCGATCATCTAAGTCCTCTATAGACACCTAGATATCTGTTTTTTGTTGCTTCACTTTGCTGGCAATCCTAGTTATGTGGTTTCCATATTTCCTTTAGTTGTTTTGAGAATTTGTGCTGACTAAGTTGCTTATATATATTATGGATGTTGGATAAATTAGTGGATTGAGTAGTTATTGGTTGACCAAATTATCTCATACTACTGTTTTTGTTTGTGTTCTATGAGATATTTAGAGGTATTGGTTCAATAGTTATTGGTTGTGTTTTGTGAAAGTAGTTGGTGGAGCATTTATTGGTTGTGTTTTGTGAAATTTTTAGCTAATATGGATAGTGAGGTCAAAGTATCCATAATGAATTTAGCCCTTATACCCAAAAACATTCATATTCAGAAAAGTCTTATGTTGCAAATTACTTATCACAAACTCAAATGGAAATAACTTTCATGAATGGTTCCAATCTATAATTTTAATGATTAGAGGAAAAGGAAAAATGGGTTATTTAAATGGAGCTCTTGTGCAACCTGCAATTTCAAATGAGAGGTATGCTATCTAGGAAGCGGAGAATTCAATGGTCGTGTCATGGCTCATAAATTCAATGGAACAGAGAGTTGGGGAAACTTTCCTATTTTATAGCACTGTTCAGGAAATTTCGAAAGCAGTTTAGAAAATTTACTCTGATTTGGAAAATATGTGCCAATGCTTTGAGATATGTTCTAAAATTTGTATGACTAGACAAGGGAGTGTGAGTTTTATTGATTAAGTTGTTATCCTTTATAGTGATAGCAAATTCGCCATTAGTATGGTATATAACCTAGTCTAGCAATACCGCATGAAGTATGTTCGGATTGACAGAAACTTCATCAAGAGAGAAATTGAAGATGGAGGACCCAAACTTACATCCCATCTACAACACAGGAAGCAGATGTTCTTAACAAGGCCTTGCAAAAACCAACATTTGAGGCATTAATATGCAAGCTGGGAATGATAGACATCTATTCACCAGTTTGAGGAGGAGTGTTAACAAGATATTAGTGAAATTGATCTCCATATCTCTAAATACGTCATGTATCTTAATGTATAATATTAGCTTACCTTGTTAGATTGATTATTTCTGTATTAGAATTATAGCATGTTGTTTATTTACCTATTCTCTAGATAATGAGTAACACAACAATTCATTCAAAACTGTGTTTAATTACTGTCTTATTTCTAAATTTTTTTTGTTTCAACTGATGTCTTATTCTTAAGATTTAACCATTTTATCCAAATATTCCTCTTTAAAGGGGGAAATCATGTGAATCTTCACATTGGGATCCTTTTATTTCCCTTTCCATTCCTTTTCTTTTTTATCGCAATAATGATGATTTTTCATTTACACCAACTTGTCCGGGGAGAGAAACTCATGATAAGATAAACACTCAAAAAAGAGGTTTTTGGTTACTTTAAGAAGATCTTCGTCATTTATATGGATTAATATTATCATAACAGGACATGATTCTCAAGAGATTGTGAATTTAAAGATATACTTGAAGACAAAATCTGCAATCAAAGATTTCAAAAACCTTTGATACTTTCTTGGTATGGAGGTGGCATGAAGTATTAGAAAGTGTACCTTTGACATGTTGATACGGATCAGGAAATGAGGGTGCAAACCGACTGATACACCTTTAGAATTGAATTGGAAGTGCAAGAGTACTCAAGAAGATCTTCTAGTGGACAACGATAGATACCAACAGTTATTAGATAAACTCCATCTATTTATCACTTACTAGACTAGATATTGCCTTTGCAGTAAATGTTGTGAGTCCATTCGTACATGCATTGTCACAAAGACACATTGATGCAATCATTCATATCGTAAGGTCTCTAAAAGGGGTTCCTGAAAAACAGCTACTGTTTCAGAAGAACAATCTAAGAGGAATTGAGAGTAATGCAAATGCTAGTTGGATAGGGTATGCTAATGATAAAGGTCTACTACTGATTATTACACTAAGGTTTGAGGAAATATTGTTGCTTGGAGGAGTAAGAAATAATCAGTTGTATTCCGTAGCAGTGCTGACGTTGAGTTCAAAGCCTTAGCACTAGAAGTTTGTGAGCTACTTTGGTTGGCACATAATGGTAGACTTGAGGATTTCTTGAACCGGTTTTATGAAGCTTTATAGTGATAGTAAATCTGCAAGCGACTGAGCATTTAGAGATTGATAGACACTTTATTAAGGAGAAAGTGGAATAAAAAATTATCAATTTATCATGTCTCAACCAAGTTTCAAAATACTGATCAACATACCAAGGTTTTGCCTAAACTTGGGTTTGAATTCTTTGCAAGCATGTTGGGAATGATAGACATCTATTCTCTAACTTGAGGGCGAGTGTAAAATCCAAAAATAAATCCTTATAACTTTAGGGATAAAACTTCCAATTTAATTACTGAATTTTCCTTTTTTTTTTATTTTTTCTTCTTTTTCTTAGTTTAGGATGATTTGATTTTAAAACACTTTTCTAGTTTGTTTTGTTGGACTATGTATAAATTCACCTTTTCACTATCTAATGAAATCAAGCAAGAATTCATAAATCTCTTTTATTTCTTGTTTTCATAATCTTTAAAATTCCTATATTTTATGTGGGCAACTTGTTCACTGTTTGTTAATCTCTTTTTGCTAATCTTCTTTGTTTTGCCTTATAATAAAAAAATGCCTTCCACTTTTCCCCTCACAGTTGTGTATCATAAATTTTTGGTAAAGCTAATGCATTTTTGTTTTACATATGTTATATAGAAGGATTTGATGTTGCTTGAATTAGAGAAAAAAAAAGTTGTTCTTACAATTAGGATTACTGACCTTTTAGTGTCATTTTTCTTAGCTGTAAAGGGTTTAATTGCTCTTTTTTGGATGTCCAATCGCATATTAAGTTTCTTTGAGGTGTCACTGCAGGAACTTGTCGTTGGGGAGAATATGGTGAGGGAGGCTTACTGTGGGGAGAGTGTAATTCTAGACATTTTGAATGGTTTGAAGGCGATCCAATCCCTGAGCTGTTATTTAAGGTTCAGATATCTGATACTATCTCTCATCATATTTTAACCTTATCTTTTTTTTTTTTTGTGTGTGTGTTATTTTGTATTTTTTACAAAATAGACCTATGCTATATAGATTTTTTGACTCTTCTGATGGATCTTAATGTTTGCAAACAGCTTGTTCTCTCTGTTGTGAGCTTTTGTTCAAAAAATGATGCTGCCATAGTTTCTTCTCTCTACATACACACGCGTATGTATTTATATGAAAATGGAAATTCAACTTATCTTATAGTGTTTTTCTATGTTTCTGTGCGTAGGTGAAGGAAGTTTATGGACTTGAAAATGAAGTTACATTCAGAAATGTTACTGTGCCATATGAAAATAGGCCTCGACCTTTGTATCTGGGAACAGCCACACAAATTGGTTGGTAGAACTTTTCAAATTTTTTTTATACTTAATATTTAGCTAATGTAGAATGACATAAAGTGGTATTGTGTTGTCTGATGCATAATTCTAGGTGCCATACCAACAGAGGGAATACCTTCTTTGTTAAATGTGTTGCTCCCATCAAACTGCACTGGATTACCTCGATTGTGAGTGAGATATTTTATTTATGTTCTTAGTTTTATTCTTGTAATTTGAGAAGAAATAATTCTCACTTGTATTACTTGTTTTACACTCTCCTAATGGCACTGAATTTATGCATACATATGATCCTTAAGGAAATCAAATAATTATATATTGAGTAAAAATAGTTGCAATTAATTAAAAAATGATTTTTTTGCCTAAAATCACCGATTCTTCCCACACAATCACTGATCGTTGCAACAGAATCTCTGATTTTTCCACAAATTCTTCTAATATAACTTGATCAGTCCCAATTCTGGATTATTTGGATCATTATTTTCAACACTCCCCTGTTGATCATTCCCAACATTTTTATGAATTATTTAAATCTTGGTTTAGGAAGAGTTAGTACGAGGATATCTGCCACCTCTTGTTTTGTGGGAAAATACGTCATGCATACACTCATTGTGAATCTTTTCTTTAATAAGGTGTTTGTCAATCTTTACATGCTTTAATCTGTGCGTTGGACAATGTGTAATATGCGCTACAACTTTGTTGTCACAATAAAGCCTCATCAGTTTCTCAATTGGGATTCTTGATTCTTCCATCAACCGAGCCAGTTGCATTCATTCACACTGTTCTTGTGCAACTGCTTGAAACTTTACCTCAACATTGCTTTGGGCTATAATTGGATGCTTTGTACTTCTCCGTGTTACTAAATTTCCCGATTCATAAAGACATTGCCCTTAGGTTAAACGCTTATCTGTTATGGACTCTGGCTAATCTGTATCAATAAAGACTTCAATGGATTTCTTCTCTTTCCTTTTGAAGAATAAGTCTTTTCCTAATGTTCTTTTCAAGTCCTTAGAATTGTATAATCAACCTCTACAAGTTTCTCTCTTGGAGAGTGCATTAACTGACGTACCATATTTAGTACAAACGCAATGTCTAGCATCATATGAGACAAATACATTAATTTACCTCTTCTAGGCATCAATATCATTCTATGTCAATACTAATGACATCTGCTTCATGTTCTAGTTTGTAATTAGGTTCAGTTGGAGTATTTACAAGTGGACACCCTAACATCCAATTTATTGTAATGGGTCCAAAATTTGTTTCCTTTGGGAGATAGAGATGTTAGTTTGACATAAATAATATATACAACAATCTTACCAGCTCTTGAGTGTTTTAGGAATAAGGTGTGATTAGTTTGAGCTTGTATATAGCCATGGTGTTTTACAGCTTTAATAAACTTGTCAAATTGGGCTTGGGGAGATTGCTTTAGCCCATAAAATGAATTTTTGAATCGACATACTTTATTCTTACTTCCTACAAAACCTAGTGGGAAGTCCATGTAGACTTCCTCGTATTGAGAAATGTGTTTTTTTGGTCAAGTTGTTGAAGAGTTCATTCTAAATTCAATTGCTTGGGTATCACATTTACTTCCTCGACTTCGAGTGATAGGCTTGCAGAGTGTGATTGGTTGTTGGTGATTGTGTATTTGATCTTAAAGTCACCATTAAAGAGGCAAAGCTAGGGATATATCTTTTGAAGTGAAAAACCAGGTAAATCAATGATGTTAGAGGTTTCTATTGAAGTTTCCAATAATTTTTGAAGGAAAATATGCAATTTTAACGTTTGAAGGAAAATATGCAATTCTTGGCAACTTTTGAGTAGATCCTGACAACGTATGAGGATTTCTGATACCAACCATGAGAAATTTGTAATTTTTGGCTGATTTGAATAGATTTTGACAAGATTCAGACTATGGTTGACTATTTTTTAGATTGATGAGGTAATGGACACACTAGTGTTCTTTGTAGTCCAAGGAAATTTTTCGGTGACCATTCTGGCAGGGTGTCTAATACCATGGCAACAAGAAAAAAATCTTAATGTCCTAGAATTTTTGCTTTCATACCATGTAATTTTAGAAGAAAGAGTTTATAATTTGAGAAGAAATAATTCTCACTTGTATTACTTGTCTTACACTCTGTCAATGGGGCTGAATTTATACATACATTTGATCCTTAAGAAGAAAGTTAAATAAACGCATAAAGGGAAAAATAATTACAGTTAGTTGAAAGCGATTCTTTTCCTAAAATCACTAATTCTTCCCACGCAATCACCTATCCTTTCCACACAGTGTTTGCTTCTTTTCACAAATTCTCTTAATGTAACTTGATCATTACCAATTTTGGATTATTTGAACCAAGATATCCAATAATTTTTATTTATGCATATACCCGAAGAGAACTTATTATTGATTTCCTTTTCCATTTTGGTTGAGTTTATAATTTTGTAGTATATAATTTTGTAGTATTCAAATTATGAACTATTGATTGTTGTTTTTATCATAGCTAATTTTATTGATTATGATATAAAAAAGGGTGAAAGTCAAATGTACCTATGAACAAAGAGACTATATAAAAAGATTTTATGGCAGTGTAATCGGGATATCAGTACTATCCTTGCATCTTGATTCTGGGATATCAGTGGTCCTTTAATGTGTGTTTTTTCTTGAATGCAAGAGTCAATTGAATTCTTGAATTTCTTTTCTTGGTTTACTTTTGGCTTGTGTTGAGGCTAAGAGATTCTAAGTTGAATGAATGATTTGATACTTCTACTTGATTTTGATATTGCTGTCTATGAAACTTGAATAGTTTGAAACCAGATTGGTAAGCATGGTACAGCAGATTTAAAATTTAAATTAAATAGTATATTAATACATTGCTCCTCACTTTGTTAAATTTTGGTTTCTCAGGTATGTCAGAGATCTTCTCCTCAATCCGCCTGCTTATGAGATTGCATCCACAATTCAAGGTGAGTACATAGGCACTTCATTTGATTATAGGGATTTAAACGAAAACATAGAAATTTCTGTTCCTCTTTTAGTTTGTGACTAAATTTTGTTCTAAACTGTGGTCTTTGTGCAGCAATATGCAAACTTATGAGCAATCTGACCTGTTCAATTCCCGAATTTACATGTGTTTCATCTGCCAAGGTTAGGTTTAATTACACTAAATAGCTATGATGCAAATATAACTTTGCATATACAACAGTCTTTAGGTATTTCTCTGAATTTGTTTCCTATTTGATTCTGGTTTTACCTTGTAATGCATGCATAATTATTTTTGGATCTTATATTGCATTACAATTTGTAGTGGATGGTAAATACAAGAGTTGCTCATTTTCAGAAGAGGGTTTTTTAGTTGTCTGTAGACTCAATCGCACATACTATTTTTTTATTTCAACATATTCAGATGCAATTTGTGATTTTCAAATAAAGCATATTTCTGCTTTCAGTCTGCTTATCGTAGATTCATGGTTACCAAAATTACATTTCTGATCCTCAACAAATGAAGAAGCTCTTCTTAGGGCAAAAAACCTTACCATTGTATATACTGATTTTTTGAACAATTGCAACATGACAAACAAGGGTGTATTAAATGTTGGCTCTTGGTAACCATCCAAGTTACATGCCTTTATTGTGACATGGTAATTAAGAACTTGTCTTTATACCATCTTGAAATTCTAGAGTTTTTATGTCTTAGTTTCTCATTAGAGTTTGCATTCCTTGCTTTAACTTTGCATATCACAGTATAACCTCTTTATGCACTTTATGGTTGTTATTTCTTTTCCATTTATTCATACTTTTGTATTGATCCCTGTTATTTTGGCGTTGTACAGCTTGTGAAGCTCCTTGAATTGAGGGAGGCCAATCATATTGAATTTTGTAGAATAAAAAATGTACTTGATGAAATCTTGCACATGTATGGGAACTCTGAGCTTAATGAAATCCTTAAATTGTTGATGGATCCAACCTGGATTTCAACAGGGTTGAAAATTGATTTTGAGACATTTGTAAGTACTAATGTTTTGTCATGTGTATAGTTCAATATAGTGATGAAATATGACATATGTGCATATGTGACTGAATTCAGATGGATTTTGAATTATAGGTTGATCAGCCCTACAAATTTTGAAGCCCAACTAGGAATAGGGTTGAACTGCCTTGTATTGAATTCAGGGAGCTAGAAAATTTTTCAGAATTTAATTCTAGAAATGTGTATTTGTATTTTAACTGGATAAGTTTCTGTGCTTTTGCCACCAATTTTCATTTTTATCTTGTTAAAATTAAGTTTTTAAGATGCAAATTATTGTTAGAGTTAGGTTTTCTGTCCTGTACTTTAGGTCTTTTTTAATTGGTTACTGTTAAGATTTTTTTAGCAATAAAGTTGTGTGGCATGTGCTTCTTGTTATTTCCTATCATGTTGGCATATTGGTAGCTCTTAATTGTTTTTGCCCCTTGAGATAAAATGATTTTTGATTGCCTACTTCTCTTGTTCTTTTGATCTGGTGTTTTGGAATATATGGTCAATTTCGAGATTGTTGCAACAAAATTAATTTAAAAACTTACTTTGATGATGATTCTACTAAGACAATGATTTGAACTTGTGCAATCAATATGTTTCTCTATTATATTACTGAAAATTTGTACATCTTGCATTGTAATGCATGTAATCTTAGCTATCCTTGTTTTCTCCAGGTTAAGGAATGCAAATGTGCATCGGTCAGAATCGGTGAAATGATCTCTCTTGATGGTGAAAGTGATCAAAAAATAAGTTCATATAATGGCATTCCAAGTGATTTTTTTGAGGATATGGAATGTGTGTGGAAAGGTCGTGTGAAGAAGATCCACATAGAAGAGGAAATTGCTGAAGTCGAAAAGGCTGCTGAGGCCTTGTCGTTAGCAGTAAGTCTGAGAATTATAATGTCTTTTTCCCGTTAATAGATGTCTTCAATTTTATTCTTCTTACTGATACCTCCATTCTATTTCAGCACTTTTTTAGCAAAATAAATAAAGTGTCATTGTGTCAACTTGAAGGGTTAGATGTTTTACATGATTTTTAAGTGACAAGAAAAGTCTCAACAACAAACTGAGATACTGCTAGAACCTTTTTGAAGTCCGAATTTTATTATAAATAAGCATTAAACTTCATTTTATGGACAAGTGTGTGCTACATCAACACAACATTCTAGTCGACAGGTTTGATTGGTAGTAACAGATGTGATGCTATATTATCATATAATTTTGAGTTCTGGCCCTTGAGAAAATATGTTATTATACAAGGTGGTCTGCTGGCGCAGTCTGCAGATCACCACATTGAGTTGTGCAGCATCACAAAATTTTGCTTTCCTAGTCTTGATCCACTTCCTAGTCTTCCAAATATACTGAATTCTTCCTTGCATCAGTTTCAATTTAAACAATTTTAATATAAATGACGGTTTCTTTTAAATTTAGATGATGATAACAGAATGATATAAATGTATGGGTTAGAACCATTGATAACACATTTTTTAGATATATTGTGATGCAAGTTGTGAACCATAAAACACTTCTCCAAGCGGTTGACATTGCATCTAATTTGTATCACTTCCATTAATAATTCATTGAAGGTTTGATGTCAATCAAGTAAAGTGGCATTGACTCAATGGTCTAAATATCATTTTCATGTAAGAAAAAGTATGATTTCATTCAATAGATATTATGTGCTCTACAGCGTTCCATTACCAAATTGCTGAATGTATTCTCTTATATCTTTGGGCATCAGGTTACTGAAGATTTTCTCCCTATTGTATCTAGAATAAAAGCTACTACAGCCCCATTTGGTGGTCCAAAGGGAGAAATTTTATATGCTAGAGAGCATGAAGCTGTATGGTTTAAAGGAAAGAGATTTAGACCAGCAGTATGGGCTGGTACCCCTGGGGAAGAACAAATTAAACAGCTTAAGCCTGCTATAGATTCTAAAGGTAGAAAGGTTGGAGAAGAATGGTTTAGCACAATGAAGGTTGAAGATGCTTTAATGAGGTGTCTTTTTAGGATGCCAGAGAAGTTAATTTTGTGATTCTCCCTCTTAGAATAGCCGCTTTTTATTTGTTGATAAATTTCTCTATTTTTTGTTGCAGGTACCATGAGGCAGGTGCCAAGGCAAAAGCAAAGGTCTTGGAATTGTTGAGAGGACTTTCTTCGGAGTTGCAAATTAAAATTAATATCCTTGTATTGGCTTCAATGCTTCTGGTTATTGCAAAGGCATTATTTGCTCATGTGAGGTTGGTACATGTTTTTTAATACACTAGATGATGTCTTAACTGTTCCACTTACATTGATATTACGTAAAACTATATATGATGGAAATAGTAGATTAACTGTATAGTGGTTGATTTAACAAACACATGCCGAAAATTCTAAAAAATTATGCTACTTGCGGAGAAAATATCTGATGCAGCATGGTAGGCTCTTTTATCAAGCTGGTCTAAGCTTCTATATTGATGGTAATGCACTTTTTAAGGATACTGTTATTTAATCAGCACTTTTATGTGTCTTTTTTCTGCATTCCTTTTGAATGATTGGATATATTGGAAGTTCCTCTATGTCAATCACAAATTATCTTTGCTATTCTTGACAACATGTTCTAATACCTGCTTTGTTGATATTTTGCAGTGAAGGTAGAAGAAGGAAATGGGTTTTTCCTACTCTTGTTGGGTTCAACAGTTCTGAGGTAGTATTAAACTTTTTCTTTTCTCTTCATATTGATGGGAAACTAAAAAAATTTTGTAATTAAATAGTTGTTTACAGGGCAGTGAACAAACTAATTTTGGTGAATTATCCCTGAATATGTAGTTTCTTTCTTTTTTATGCTTGGATATGTAATGTCTGGATATTTTTGTCTAATGATGCATTTTTTCAGCTGTATTTCTATGAAAAAACATTCTTGGTGTCTTCATTGTAATGTTTTGAATGCAGAGTACAAAACCATCTGACGTAGCAAATGGCTTGAAGCTAATTGGTTTATCACCATATTGGTTTGATGTAGCTGAAGGCAGTGCTGTTCATAATACTGTTGACATGCAGTCGTTGTTTCTCTTGACTGGGCCAAATGGAGGTGGTAAATCTAGCTTGCTGCGATCCATTTGTGCTGCTGCATTACTAGGAATATGTGGATTTATGGTGCCTGCAGAGTCAGCCTTGATTCCATACTTAGATGCTATTATGCTCCACATGAAATCTTATGATAGCCCTGCTGATGGGAAAAGTTCATTTCAGGTAATGGTGGGCCATTATGCTATATATTAGTTTTTCATACATAAATCTCATTCCATGATAGAGTCTTGGCATTGTTGGTGAAAACCACAGAAATGGTATCTCATTCCATGATAGAGAGTCTTGGTTTTGTTGGTGAAAACCACAGGGTGAATATTATTGGTGAGACTGGTAGTGGTGAGTCTGTTGTTAACAGCAGGAATGTGAATCACCATATTTTTAATTATATCTTACTGTTATTGTTAGAAAAGAGGTTGTGTCTTGTGGATTATTTTTAACCTCAAGATCATGGGTTACATGTGTTCTTACATGTATTGAGAGCTTTGCTATGTAATTTCGTTTATGGTGATGTATATTTATTATAGGCCGAAATAATTGAAGTCCTGTTGCCTTCAGGTGTCTGTCTTTGTTGCCTACACTGTCACTTTGAGCCTTGGTGTTTAGAGAGCTTTGGGAAACTTGCTTCTGATATTCATTAGGTTCCGATGGGATTTTGGGTTTAGTTAAAGTTTTTATAGCAAAAATATCTACATTTCTTATTTGCAAAATAGTTTGCAAAATCATAAAGAATTCTTGTATTAATATGCGTGTTCTTAATCCCCAATTTTTTTTAACAGATGTTATTGCCTTATCATATTAATCAGTTTTGTTGGCTCAGGTAGAAATGTCAGAGATTCGGTCTGTTATTACTGGAGCAACTTCCAGAAGTCTTGTGCTTATAGATGAAATTTGTCGAGGAACAGAAACAGCAAAAGGAACTTGTATTGCTGGTAGTATTATCGAGGCTCTTGATAACATTAATTGTCTAGGAATTGTATCCACTCACTTGCATGGAATCTTTGATTTGCCGCTTAATACCAAGAACACCATCTTCAAAGCAATGGGAACAGAATATGTTGATGGTCGAACCAAACCAACTTGGAAGTTAATAGATGGGGTCTGTAGAGAAAGCCTTGCATTTGAAACAGCTAAAAAGGAAGGAGTTCCTGAGACAATTATTCAAAGAGCTGAAGACCTTTATCTGTCAGTCTACGCAAAAGAGAAATTGTCAGAAAGAATTGACACAAAGGGAGGACAATTTTGCTCTGGGACAGGTTGTTCTGATGAAGCTGATCTTCATTTTAGTAACATTAGTGTGGAATCTGTCCATCATAAGATTGAGTCAATGATGTCAATGGAAGCTTTACATAAGGAGGTTGAAAGAGTCATAAACATGATATGTCAGAAGAAGTTGATTAAGCTAACAAAGCTGAAAAACACTTCTGAAATCGCAGGGGTACAGTGTATTACCATTGCACCTAGGGAGCAGCCGCCTCCATCAGTTATAGGTGCTTCATGCGTCTATGTGATGCTGAGACCTGACAAGAAAATATATGTTGGACAGGTTCTTCTCAGTCCTATCTTGTGATTATGTTTTTTACGATTATACATCCGAATAAAAAGTACTTGAATTTAGTTTACTACATAAAGATCAGTTGCTCCATACAATGTGATGGAAATAAAGTTTTGTTTCAGTAGGGTCTGAAAGCCTATCTAAATCAGTGAGATGACTAGAAGAATGCCATCTCACTTTTTATCATTACATTGAATGGTTTATTGTTATTGAACTTGAACTATTTATTTATATCTTTTTCTCTTCATTTGTGGTTGTCAGACTGATGATCTTGAGGGTAGAATTCGATCTCATCGATCCCAAGAAGGAATGCAGACTGCTTCCTTCCTTTATTTCTTAGTCCCTGGCAAGAGCATAGCTTGCCAAATCGAAACTCTTCTCATCAACCAGCTATATAATCAAGGCTTCCCTCTGGCCAACATTGCTGATGGCAAGCATCGGAATTTTGGCACATCAGATCTATTCGTGGAAACTTTGACGGTTCATTAATGAATCAGAAGGCTTGATCTTACATTTTGCCAGCAAGGGGGAAAAATTGGGGCTCTTAGGATCTTGTGTCCATTTCAGTGTAAAAAAATCATGTGGCAGCGGCTGCAACAATTTTGTATCTGATGTCTGTTGCAGTTTCAGCTGTCTCACATGGCAAGAAAAAAATTATTTTTTTAACCATTGCCAATGTACTTAATGTAGCTCTTGATGATTGTTATATCAATTCATTTCATGGGATCTAGTCTTAATTTTCTGTTGTTGCCTTTTCTTATATTTATCAAAATTCTAAAATTTGGAGGCACTTTCTTAAAACCCTAATAATTGAATTTTGATGGTAATTAATTGATCATGTCGAGGGTTTATACAGTTCTTGCTAACACCTCAAGGATTATGTAGATATATTTATTAGAATAACACTAAATGAAAACAAAGAATTTTTGATAAAAATCACTCTTTAATGATGGTTTTTCTTTTTCTGAAAGCATATGTATAAAATAGAAAGTATAAAGTGTGTTGGACTTGTTCGACAGAGATTTTTCTTTTTGGTTTGTTTCAATATGAAAGGTTTATTTATTTATTTTTTTGGGTTTGTTAATTTCTTTTTATTACGTTTTTAAGTGAAAAATGATACGATATTGTGGGAAAATGAATTAGAAAGGGCGAGGATATGGTTTTCAAGTGGGTAAATTTGGGGGATAAAATTAATTTTATTAGAGGAACTTGCGTCTAATCCGAAAGTTAAATGATATTTAGTTAGACTTTATTGTTTAGTGGGTTAATTAATTTTTATAGTATGGATGATGAAAGTTTTTGATATTTTACTAGGTTTCAATAATATTTAAAACTTTAATTGATATTTTTTTTTTATTTTTACTCAATTTTTGGGATATTACATATTAACTTTGATGCTATGATCCATAACTTTTTTTAAAATAATTTTATAAAATTAATTTGGAAATTCAATTTTCATTTTAGAAAATAATTTCATAAAATCAATTAAAAAGTCAATTATTTTTAGATAATAATTTCATGAAAACAATTTAGAATTTTAGTTATTTTCTATAATAATTATAAGAAATTAATTTAGAAAATCAGTTATTTTTTGGTAATAATTTCATGAAACGGATTTGAAAATTTGATTATTTTTTTAAGTAATAATTTCATAAAATCAATTTGGATACTCTAAGTACAAAAGAACATCCGGGTGAGACATATTAGATATTCACAAACAGGTCTTGCTAGATTTTTCATTATCTAGTAAAAAAGGTCAAAGAAATTTAATGAGGAAGGTATGCAAGACAATGGTAGCTGCAAGTTAAATCTTCTGGACTCCGTAACGTTCATGGGAAGATCCATTTTAATTGTATTTACTTATACTCGTACATTTATCCCCATGTATATATATTGCCTACAAAATTATCACTTGAAAATTTCACTTGTTAATTCCATAGAAGTACAGCTTAGCAAACACTCCGTTTGATAATCGGCTAATCACCAGGACGACTCTCGAAATCATATATACAATAATACAAGATGTAGGTGATTTTTCAAGTTATACTTTTGCATGCATGTATTTAATATAATTTGTAGAGAGTACTATGCACCCCAAGTTCGTATTCTAAGAGATATGAAATTATTTTAGGTATACGTATCATTGGTCATATCTTATAAATTTAATGCTTATTCACCTTAATACTTTGTTGGCACCATGTATTACTTTGATGACCGAGTTTATATCAAATCAGACTGAGAATTAAATAAAGTGCAAACCAACAATATATCAGATCAGTTAATCTACTCAAAGCATTGTCTTGTTCAACCTTTTATGAACATATTCAGAAATAGGCTTGAGCCTTGTTTTCCAAACTATGACTCGGTTTCAGTTTTGATCAACCTAGTTGAGCAAGACCGAAGTAGCTCGGTTTTTGACTTGGCTCATGATAATAATTCAAATGACTTTACACGAAGTCCATTATTTTAAGAAGTGAATGCAAAGTTCCATCTCAATGTTCTGCATTCAGAAAAGTTCTCTCAAGGTATCATTACTCTTAATGACATCCAAGACAAATCCTGAAATTCCTTCGGCAGGTAGCATTTTAAATGAGTTGTTACTGATTAAGGGTATCAATCTTCAGAAAGTGAGATCAGTGAACCGCCACTGAACTATGTTAAAAACATTGGCCATAACAAGTTTCATATTTCTGAATAAAAATTGAACTACCAACCTTAATTAGCTTACGGATGACAGTGCTTAGAGTTAGTAAACTGTGGTTTATGTGTGTCAACCTTCTTTCAATCTTGTACCATTTGACAATGCCTAAGATGCATGCTCACTCTCTGCCAAATCAAAAAAATTATGCAAACAAAATCAACTCCACATAAGTTACCTACTTCTTGTCTATAGATTTTTGACAAGATCAACTTCAACCAAGACTCAAAAAGATGACAAACATATGGTAAAGAGGAGATGGTGTTTGCTGGCAAAGAGAGAGATAATGTGATTTAGAGTTAGGAAATTGGGTTTATATAGCAGTGACAATTTTGTAATAATTTTAAACTATAAAGGATATGTTAGTATTTTAAGCAAGGATGCAAAGGGGTAGGAACAGGGCAAAAACATATATATCCTTGTCCTTGGCTCGTCCCCCATTGTAGGGATAATTTTTGTTGTCGTCCTTATTTCTATCCGGTAATCCTCTCTCATTGCAAGGACCCTAAATTTAGGCCCAATTTATCATCTCTAGTAAAACTCCTGTTTAGACACAAAACTTCCAAGGAGAAATGAATCTGAAGATATGTGTGTAATTAAAACCGTCAAAACATGCATTCTCTTCAATTAATGCAGCAAAATTAAACTTAAATAAAACCATGAACAAACTAGAAAAAACAATAAAAAAGGTATCAAACCATCAATAAAAACTTAATCATCCACACTATAACACCCCACTTCCAACATATGCCCTTAGTGAGACATGACTCTTGTGTCTAGGAGTAACGAATCTTACGTTGATTTAACATAGTCTTCATATTAATTATAATGAAATCAATCACTTATCTTTATAACACTCTATTTATAGTGTGCATTTGATGATATCAAACAATATCACTTAACAATCTAGTAAACCTTAAGCTCAAGGACTACATGTACCTATGAAGATTGATCCATAGACACAAACAATACCATATATATATGAGATCTTCATCATTAGGTCTCTTCAATAAAGATAATTATTAAATCATACACTCATGTATAGGACTAGGTTATAAGCAATAAACTTTGACGTGTGCAAACTGTCACCATTTTTTAGTAGAATCATGTAATACTATAATAATTCTCAAACCATCACTTGTGCCTAAGGTTTATAGTGACGTTGGGATTACTGATAGTTTTAGTGCAATCATTAATGAGTATGTAGGAAAAACATGACCAATACCAAATTTCATGCCTCAATTCTACCATACTAAGAACATATTACATATAATGAACAATATATAATTGAAATACCTAAAATGTATTGACAAATTACAAGAATATATAAGTAAATACATAAAATTTATCAACAAATACATAGCTATATGTTATCTACCCTAGCACATTGTTCCTATTAATCTTGCTACCATGCTTACCAATAAAACCAACAACAAACATGCCAGATATAACACATTAGTAGACCAAAACAAGTAAAAGTGTTCACAAAGAGGTATCTTAAATGCTTTTTAATGCAACACTCAATGTCTTAAATGCTTGTTGTATGTATAAGAGCTTTATAAAATTATTTGTATGACATCCCAATGTTGGGGTTAGTGCTCTAGAATCAATCCTTATAATGATATCAATTAATTGATAATGTCATATACAAACATCTTTTAGTGGCACTCTTTATTCGTAAGTGTAAAAATGTCATAATAAATACCCTTAGAATTATATAACCAAGTCAAGGAATTAGATAGTCTGATCGTGTTTATTCATTAAGGTGACTATTTTAGAAATCATCTGTAGGCCTCACATTATCTTACCTAGGACAAAAATAATAGAGATAAGATTATTATAGTATTGAACAACTTTATCAAAAAATGATAGTAGTTTACATGTATTAAAGTTGTTAGTTACAACTTGGTATAACATATAGGTGCATATTGTGTACTAGGAAAATTCACTGCACATGACTTGTCAAAAAGATTCTATATAAATGATTGCTCTGATGTCTATGAAACATTTCCTTTTTGGTAGACAAAAGTACATGTGATCCTTAGACTTAAGGATTGTTAGATAGTCTCGTGCAAAGATCAACATAGTTTGACACTATTTATTGTGCCATTGTAACATAAGTGACCATACAAGTGGTAATTGGTTGTATTTAGATATATTCATAGGCTACGTAATTCAATATAGGTATTTGTTACTTTTAACAATAGAAGATCTTATCTTTGATAGACTTTTGTTAACATAAGTCGATGATCATTAAACCTGTAATAACATAAGTCGATGATCATTAAACCTGTGATCACAGTAGGACTAGATCGTTATCTAATCCAATAGTATTCAGTTATTTTGAGTTAGTTATTAGTTTTCTAATAATGATGAACACCTAAGGTAGGTACTATTTATATATCTTAGCCTTAAGAGATAAAAGATGACAAAAGAATTTATATTGTATGCGTAACTGCTTGTTAATAAGTTGCAAGTATAAACATTGCAACTCTAACAGATGGGTGGTCATAATGTCTTGTTAAAAGTCATTCTTAGTTTATGTATGGAGGGATGCCAAGTTGGAGGACATGATGCAACACAAGTTCGTACACTAACGAGTCGTTGAAAAACTTCTAAGTCACATGCATAAAAAGGTTGATTGATTTAACAAGTAATTGGATTCATTAAGATAAATTAAGTCGTTGTTTTAGATAGTTGATTTTATATCTTGAACAGTGTTTGAACTCAAATGATTTGAAATCCAAATTGATCTAAATCTTGAGGGAAGAGAGTAAAAAAAACTTTTGAAACTAAATAAATCCATTCAGATGAGGTTGAAAGTGATATGAACATTTGAGTTTGGTTATAGTTATGTATTAGTCTATATTTATATTGTTATTTATCAAATCCGATTCAATTAGAGTTAAAAAAGATTAAAATGTGAGTTGTTTGGTTTATATATAGTTATGAGTGTTGCATATGAGTAAAAATATATTATAATTTTTATTTAATTATGTTGATGCACAAATTTCGATGTGATAAACAAAAACATATAAATTAATTTAAAAAAACAGCATGAATAGATTAGTATAAGGGGTTTTGTGTACCAATTAACTTTTTAATTTCCACTAAAGATTTCTTCATCAACTCTTGATGTCATTGCTCCAATCCTGAGACTGTTTATGAAACTGTAAGAAAAGAAAGAAATTATGTAACTCAAGAAGGATAGTGTGACTTGAGAGAGAGAACAGAGAAAATATAAGAAGAGAGAGAATTTTATCGATGCATTATCATGTCAATTTCCATTTCCCCACTACCTTTTACAATTAAGTTATGCCAGCTCACCACAGTCTCTCTCTCTCCCCTGTACAATGTCTCCAATTTGCTTATAATACGACACCGTCCAACTCTAAATATAAACACCGTGGCATACTAACTTAATTACAACCCCAGCTTTTTCTTTTGGAAATTCCTAACTTCTGCCTAACTTCTTTTCCCGCGTCCCTGGTTTGCTTCAGTTTGCATCGTTTTATTTCTCTGCATTTCGTAAAGAAAAGGAAATCATTCTTCTATACTGTTGGCTTTTGCTATAACAATTTGTTTATTGTTTTTTTCTTTTATTTGGCATCTCGCTTTAAATTTATTTACAGTTACTGTTTGAATAATCTAAGAGAACCAAAGGGGAAAAGGATGTAAGTATCAGTTAATCTTTTGCCTTCATCTATCAGTCAATGATGCAGATATGAAATTTAAGTAGTCAATTTGAAAGAAAGAAAGAAAGAAGGGGTTTTTTTATGGCTGCAGCGTATGTAAATCAACAGACTGCTATCATTAGATTATTTGCTATGGCATGGACGATTTCAAAGTGTTGGCTTTGCTTGGTATTTCTTCACTCTGCCTCTCTTTTTGAAGTTAAAGCATATTTCAGATGCCAGATCCGTTCTTGAGAGCAGTCTGACTTTCTTTGAGCTGTTAGGGTCAATCTCTTGACTTTTCGTGGGGGCCTATCCATTTGGCAAGACTGCTCTTTGGGATTCTATTATTTTGAAACTCCGGTAGCTTTCCCCTAGTGGCTGTTTCTCGACATCTATTTTACATGTGGTATTTGACCAAACTTATTCGAAGCATAATGGTAATCCTTCCAGGAAAATGTGTGGCAATTTCTTCGTTTCTTTGGTGAACATTTTCGGTTGATATTGTAAAGACAAAGACAGATGCTTGTAAGCAAAATAGACTTTTTTATATGTAACCTCTCAGTATTGCACATGGTTAAAACAGTGCTGCAATATTGAAATTAAAGGAGTGAGGCATGTCTCTTACAATAGTTTGGTTCGTAAAATGATTTTCTTTAGGAACCCCATAACTCAGTAACCATTTATGCAATTGCTGAGTGAAAGGTGATCTACTTGTTTTGAGAATGACTGCTTAAAAATGAATTGAGGATATGGCTGTCCTGCACTTCTTATCATGGAAGTGGTTTGAAGGAGCCTAGACTAATTATTTATGTGTTGGATTTTGCACTTCCTTATTTTCCAGTATCTAGATTTAGTATATTAATGTTTCAATAAATATTTTCCTGTGGTTCATACAATTATTATTGTGTTCTATGCTTAAAATATGATGAAGAAAAGCAAGAAACCATTGATAAAAAATAATTTAGTTGCTATGCACTGAATGTGAAAATCATTTTGTCATGTTAAAAAGAAAAATTTACAAATCATAAACCACAGAAAGCAAACTCATTACAGTAGAAATGATAGGTAGATTATGAGTAGAAATTAATGGCTATCTATGCCAAGAGCCAGAAGTTTTTTTGGGTTTTGGTGTTTAGAAGATAGCCTCCATTTTGGCCTTTTCTCTGAACTCCAACACAAGTGCATTTACTGTTCTCTATTAAATACTCTGCTGTATCCATTCCCCTTGCCCCTTTTGATGTCCCTCCTGGTCGCCTACATCTGTAGGTAAATTTACAAATATTACAATGCTTCATTTCTGTTCTCTCTGCCAAACTTTAGAAGAGTATGGAACTTATCAGTTTCCTTCAGAAAAATATTAAATACCTTTTCTCAACATTATAAATGAGTTAATTCTAATCAATTTTACCAAGGATAAATGAAAAAAAAAAAAAATCTTTAAAACTCACTTTATCATGGCACTTGAGAGACTTCTTCTCTGACCTATAACTAGAATATCAACTCCAAGCATATTGGTGACTGAAAGAATAACAGCAGCCTTGTTCTTGGCATCCATTTGCACCTTCAAAAGACGAACGGGCAATTTGGGTTGAGCAACCTCACATGCATGCTTCATTTGATCAAGAAAATCCATATCCCCGGCGGCTGGTGAACCTCCTCCGTGAGAGGTGAACAAGGCAGAAGGCATTTGATTGCTAGGAGAGGAGATTTGCTTTTTGAGAAGAGTTGCAAATGGATTTTTCCATGCGGAATGATGCTCAACATGGATCAAAATTAGCTCATCCTGCTCAGCCAAAACATGGGAAAGTGCATATTGAAGTGCACCGGCTGACTCTCTGGTAGGGTCTGCAACCACCATAATTTTTCTGGGATTTGGGTTCCCACCAGCTTCCATGTCTCGTGCAAGCTGGTGGCGAACGGCCGCTGCCACCACGACCACCAATCCTGCAGAGAGGGTTTAAGTTGAGGTGAAGAAATGGCACACAATATCATATGTTCATTTGGTTTTTGGTTAATCCGGGAAAAGAAAATGTTCATTTTATTTTGTGATTGACAGACAAAGATATGTAGATTGGTCTAAATATGGGGGTGAAGCATTACATTTACATGCTAATTCTGGGGGTTATATGCTTGCAATTGCGTATTATAGAATGTCATTGGACTTGGTCAATCCCATCCTAATTTTTGTTTCTTTCTTCACAACAAAAAAATTAAATATATACTCACTGGTTTCTATGATTTTTGGATTAACAAAAGATGAATTCGTTTTTCAGTTGTTTTGTTACATTATTAGAAAACTGTTCCTGGTAGCTCTCATGTTTGTCTTTTTTGAGTTTTCTCTAGAATCATATCCTTCTCCACATTCTTGTCCACCATGTTTCTTCCAATCAATACTACATATATACACTCATTATATAATTGGATATTAATTTATATTTAATTCAAAATCACTCAATAAGATAATAACATATCATCTTGGTACTAAAAATGTGTACTCATAATATTTTTAATTTCTTCCCACACCATACTTTACTTCATTATGAAAAGATATGGTTAACTAAGTATGACATTAACTTATTACAGTGCTTGGTTTGTTCCAAATATTCAAAACAAGCTTCTTCATTAAAAACACCAGTTAAAATTTGGCTTGTTAGAGAACCAAATAGAAGAAGATAAAATATCATATTGTGTAACATCAACCAGAAAAGGGCATAATTATATGTCACTAACAAGTCAGCATAAAGGCAATTTTGTTTCTCAATACAATGCAAGACACAATTTTATTAAGCCAAGAAGATACTTTCAAGTAATATAGACAATCAGAGTGGGGAGCTTGAACTAACAAGTCATGCTCAAAAATGGGTCATTGTTTTAGGACACTGTAATGCAAAACTCTTGGGACTGACCACTGCCTGCTGAATCATGTAATATAGGCAGCACTGGCTTCGACTTTTTGAGGGCAAAAATCAATCTAGCATCTTGTAGACTCAGTGAAAGATCAGACTTCGCAATGGACATTACTGTAAGCTGTCATGTAATTAAACAAAACCAGTAACCAAACTTTCAGCCTTTCATGTTTAATTTCTCTAAAAGGATCTTGTTCAGTAGCCCCGGATTTGCCTTGCCTTTTGATATTTTCATTACCTGCTTGTCAACATAGTAAAGAGAACAAAGTGCATATAAAAATAGTTAGTTAATGAGTCCTCTATGTGAAAGATTGTGGATGAAGTAGCTCTGGGTTTATGTTGCACTGAACAATTATTAAAGAAGATGGTCCATTAAAATTTGCAATGCTTGTTATACCTGACCAGCAAAAAATCCTTGTAACTTTGTTTTGCCCCCTCGATATTGCTCCAGCTGCTTTGGATTCTCTGAGAGCACTTTATCCACCATTTTTTCAATTTCAGAAGGGTCTACTATCTGCAACATTAGGAAATGTGAATACTCCCCACCCAATTGCCTATCAGTCTAGCACTCGTAACATGTGTATAATTTTGATTGTCTAATAAAGCTCATTTTACATTCATTACATAAATATACTCCCTTATATCATGTCACCAAACAAAACAACTTCAATCATCATTTGGAGGTCTAAAATCAAGGGAACAAGAAAAGTGAACTGCTTCAAATCATTCAGCCTTGTCAATTTGCTTAAATGACCCAAGCTCAATATTGAGCACACAACTTAACATGTTAAGCTCATGTCGAGAGATAGAATGAAAATTAATGACATATATTTAGCCATTTAATCATATTTTTTAGACAAGCTCATGCAACAAAGTTTAAACTTGCCTGAACCAGATCCTTCTCTTCAATAATTCCCTTGACAGTTCCACCCTTTGCCATTAGCTCAAAGAGAACCTGAATATGTTACAAGAGAAAATGGTTTAATATATATCCATGAAAAAAATAAAATAAAAATTAATAACTAAAATGTGAAGGTTTTTTTGGACAATCATTCCATGATACACAGAACCACTCACCCTAAATAAACTCAAATTTAGACCAACCAAATTTCCCCTCCCAGAGACAATAATTGACCTAAGGCTATGACTTCTTGAGTTACTACTAATCGAAATGCTATGTAAGACATGAAAATGCAAATTCTATAATCTAATTTTCTTGACAGTACACAGGGCAGCAATTTTAACCTCAGTCTTTGCACGCCTTTACAAAACTTATGCCTGCTAAGCACTCCGGGAAAATCCAATTACATGCCTTATTAACAGTTATCAATTCAACATGCTATTCCACATGTCAAGCAAAATGAGGGGGAAATAGAATACAGCAAAATCTTCATACTGAACAGACAATTTAAGAAGTAAAAATGTAAAATAAAATATACTCTTCGAAAGATTATTTAGTCATCACAGTTCAATCACAAAAACAAGGTTAAGAATATATTGTTCCTACAAATAGACCGAGCATAGAACCCAGGTTAAAGTGATCAGATGAAAAGTTAGATCATGAGAAATATTGAATGAATATTAGATTTAACAATGAATGAGAGATTTTACCTCTTTTCCAATCTTCCCACTAATGGTCGCACTTTTTATTGAGGCAATGAGCTCGGCTAGCTGTTCTGAAGTAAGTTTGATCTCATTTATAGACAATTTTTCATTTTTCATATAGGCTGCAATATCACCCATAATCCAGTTTGCTGCCAGTTTCACATCAGCACCCTTTGCAATGGTTGCATCAAAAAATTGGGCAACCTGAGACAAGCATTCACAAAATGGTTCAAAACATCTTAAATGTATTAAACATGATGTATGGTAAGGAATAATGTAATGCCACAAGAGGATGTAATTTAAAAAGCATTTGAGGATCAAACCATTCTTTCCTCCTCTCAAGGCAGATTCATAGGATGATATCACAAGGCATAGGCCTCATGCTTAAATAATTTGGGGACCGATGTTATTTTGAGAGGTATTCAAAAGGCATGGGCTGATGCCTTGAAGCTCGCCACATTTAATTGATCAATTATAGGAGCAGAAAGAGTAGGATAATAATTGTACATTGAAAACAGGGTAAACAGATGCCTATTGCTCTGTCCAACATATCTGATACAAATACACAAGAATAGAAAAAAAAGAACTTACATTCATGTCATTCACAAGGAAAAGGACGTCCTGCATGCTTAGGCCCATCTTCTCATACCTTCGGCGCTTCATTTCTGGAAGTTCTGGTAAAGAGCTACTAATGCTATTAATATATTCTGCAGAGAGAATAACTTCTGGAAGGTCGGGCTCTGGGAAGTATCTGTAATCAGAAAGTCCTTCCTTTTTCCTCATTGTAATTGTTTTCTAAACAGTGTAAGAGGTTTACAGAGCATGTAAGTAGTCTTGGAGCAGCAAACTTGAATGATATTATTGAAGATTTTGCACTAAAATATAATCTAGGTATGGCTACAACCTGAGAACCTTCTTCCCAAAGACGAGTTTCCTGAACAATTTGATCACCTTGGCCTTGACTATAGAGAAGTGCCTGCCGTGCTATCTCAAAATCAATGGCCCTATTAATCGATGAAAATGAGTTCAAATTCTTTATCTCAACCTGCCAATACAAATTATTGTTAAATGTATCAGCTTTCAAAAACAAAAAAAGAAAAAAACGGACATAATTTATTTGTAGGAAGATAGTCACAAACAAAAAAAATTAAGTTATTTAATTTTGCTAATAAATGTAATTAAATTATCACAAGAAATAATAAGTGAGCTCTTGCATATTAGTTTAAGTTTTTGGATTAAGTGATTGCTTAGCATGGAATCTAAGTCAAGTTGATAAAGTAGATTATGTTTGATTTGAATCCACAATCATATTAGTTAAATAATTATAAATTCAGTATGTTATTAAGGTTGTATTTGTGGTAGTGGTTGTTTTTGGTCCATTTGCAGTGGTATGAGCAGGTGTTTTATATCTTGCATAAAATTGTTGACTATAAACGATCAAGTGAAGCTTTTAATTGAAGTGGCAGCTAACATCTGTCATTAACAAAATTAAAATTAAAAGTCGAACCAATATCAAGTCTCACCTATTCCTCTAACAGCCATGGATGGCTATGACCACCTAAAATTATTTTCACAGTTTATGAATGCAACATCAATTTTGAAATATGTTTGATAGATCTTCTCGGGATATTCTTCAATGTATCATATGCACAGGCAGATGACTTTATTTCTGTATGATTAAACAGAAATCATTTAGAAATGGCTACTTGTGCATTGAAGTTTGAATTACTTATTGTATTTTTTCTATAGGATTGCCAAAAAGAGTTTACAGCTATTTGACAAAAGTTTGAACTAAATTTGACTAAATAATTACAAGTACAACTTTCTGTTTTTTTTTTTTTTAATAGTTATACAAACTAGAAATTTCAATACAATGAAAATAATCCATGTATCAAAAAATGTCTAAAAAAATTCAGCACGACTATCTCAGCTCTTTCAACCTAAAATAAAATCTAGGCACTAAGAGATTTTGAACTCAAAATAACCTCAGCAACTTGCTGTATCTTAATATTTGTTTTCGACATAAATTGTAAATATAATGCACAAGAGAACTTCCTAACCTTTGTCCCAAATTCTAATTGTCCAATTGGTCGAATTGAGATATTCACATCACAACGTAGTGAACCTTCTTGCATATTCCCATTGCTCACTCCCAAATACCGAACCAACCTCTGCAATTCTGCTGCATATTCAGCAGCATCTACTCCAGTTCGCATATCAGGTTCAGAAACAATCTCAAGCAAGGGCACCCCTGCTCTATTCAAATCAACCTGCAAAGCATAACCAACAGGGTCATCAAGGCTATGGCCTACAACAGATGTCAGTCACTCAATTTCAGAATAAAACAATGTAATATAGAAACGCACAACTTTCTGGTAAACACCAACCAATAAAAGCCTCCAAACATGACAACAGAAGATTTATTGTTGAATCAATGCACTTATAATTTTACATTCAATATCAATTCTTAGTACTCAAGATTTAGAAAACAATAAAAATAGAATGCAATCAGCAGAAGAACTGAACCTTATCAACAGAAAAACAAAGGATAAGGTGGACAGTGTAATGCACATAAAAAGTAACTGGATACGACCAAAATAAAATATTAAGGAAAAGTAATTTCCTGAGAGTAATCCCCATCTTCCGAATGAAGTAGCTTGCCTGCATCCTCTTCCATATGAACTCGGGTAATGCCAAACCTCCTATGGCCTCCACCAAACTCAATAGGAAGATCCACTTCCAAGTAACCACCAGTTGCAATTGGGATATCAAACTGAGATATTTGGTAACCCTTTGGAAGATCTGGGTAAAAGTACTGTTTCCTATCAAACTTAGAGTTCAAAGACAGTTTGCAATTTAAAGCAAGACCTAGTTTCACCGCAGATTCAATCACTTTGGAGTTAAGAACAGGCAAGGCACCGGGCAAGCCCATGCAAATGGGACAAATACTAGTATTCGGTTGAGAGCCATAGTTGTAAGGGCAGCCACAAAAGGCCTTGGTGAGTGTGGAGAGCTGGACATGAGTTTCTATACCAATAATTGCCTCATAGTCTTTCGCAATTTTATCAAGCGCTTTGGCTCTGTTCTGTTGGTTTTGCGGTGCAACTCTGATTTGCTGGGGTGGTTGCTGCTTCTCTTGTGTGGCTGTCTGGCTATGTGGGCTCTTCATTGTACAATAAAAGACACCATTGCTTCTTCTAAGTAATGTGGTTGGAAAAAGCGTAAAGGGATGAGTTTGAACGGTTCTAAACAATATGGAAGCCATAATTCTATTGCTCATCTACTCCAAATTGGAAAATCAACCAACACTAGCTCGGCCTCTGCATACCATCAAACATGTTATCAGCAAAATACATAACATTAGTTAAACAAGACATCAAGATAAAAATAAATAATAAAGAAGAAATTAAAAACAAATACTAGAAAGATAAAGAGTATTTACAGTATGGCGAGGTAAAAGATGTGAAGAGAGGATTGACAATGTTTAACGTCTCATCTGGTTGAGCTGAGCGGCAAATAGACCAGGAGAAAGAGTGGCTTTACAATTCCAGCCTTCCAATAGTGATCCGGTGTAACAAAATTAACACAAATATTTTATTATATAATATGTGTTAAGGTGCCGACTAAGCAGTCAGGTGGGCGTGCCGGAGTGGTTATCGGGCATGACTAGAAATCATGTGGGCTCTGCCCGCGCAGGTTCGAATCCTGCCGCTCACGTTTTCTAAAGGTGCTGTTTTGACCTGGGCTTCGCCTCTTGGGCCACTACTTTCTTATTTAATTTTATTAATAATTTAATTTAAATAATAGAAACTTTAAAATACTTACATAATTAATAAGTTATAAATGAGCAATGTCTTCCAAATTTAGGTTTTTGAGGTTAAAGAGTTGGAGGTTTTTAAGTTGGTGTTGGAGAATATATTTTCATATATCTAATCACACATACACGTGAAGAAAATTTTGTATCTTCGATAATATAATCATTAATTGAAAATATTGTCTCGTATGTAATCGTAAAAACTGATACAAATAAAATTTCACATGTAATTTAGCATATTGATTAATATTAGGCATTCAATAAATTTGATTTATTCATCATAACAGATTGACAAATGCTTTTTTATAATATGAGAAAGACTCTTAAAAATTCGGATTATAGTAATTACCAAAATTACACTTTTTTAAACATTTCAAAAAAAAAAAAAAAAGCCTTGACATGACACCTGTATAAAACAGTTAGGGTCATTTTGAAAAAAAATACATATATACACACACGAAACACATTTATATTTTGAAAACATGTTTCTTCCGATAAAAGAATTTTCCATAAGATCATTTCATTACTTCCTTTCACAAACTTAATTATTTTGATACTTGATTTCTCAAAAAACTTTAATTTTGTCATTTCGTTTTCACTTCTTTTAAAATAAAATCGAATCACATAAAATTGTTTCATTTATAATATTGTGATCATTCATTTTGCGGTGGTTTGAAGACGGTTGTATCACTATTTAAAATAACTAAATCTTTTTATTTAGACTTAGAATTGATCGTATTAGCTTTTACATATCCATATTTTCGTATCCATACTACCTTGTCCAACACTATATTATTGCAATAAATTTATCCAAAACAAGTAGGGTTACATCTTTTATAATTTGTGAGAAAAGAGAAATTGATATCATCCTTGAAAAGGCCATGTTATAGCATATTAAAACATGCTTTTTGTATGCAAATTTTCCTCAATTACTTGAAGTCATTTCATTATTTCCATCTGAAATGTTCACAATCTTATTGGCACTGGTAAAGGAAGAATACTATAGATTACTTTCTCAATTCTGGAATACACCCTCAAAAGTTTGAAAAATACATCACTAATAACCTTTGTAATATATTTTAAAATAAATTTTTAGTACGATAATGATTGTTGTTATGATATTTATTAGTGTTTAAATAGTGAAATATGTGTTATTTTAAGTTCATAAAGGGTACTTAGGACTTAAAAATACATAAATTCGGAAAAAAAATATGAAAAATAATAAAAAAAAAAAGACCTTTTATTTTTATGCAAATAGGGAGAAAACAACATGAAAAATATTATGAGGATTTCATAATAATTTTTCATATGTTAGGGGGTTTCTTGAATTTTTTACTTGACCTGAGAAGAAATCTTCAGCTGCCCTAGCTTATGTTCTCTAATATATATATATATATTCCGCATTGGAAATCTTTGTATAAGAAATAGGGGTATTTTGGTCAGATCAGGTCAGTTAAGGTAGGATTTAAGAGTCAAAAAAGGATAAATAGTTGTTGAAAACAAAGGTACTTTTCAAAGACGTAGATGATCATACGTAACTTTCGAAACGTTAGGACAGAACATGCTTCTGGTACAAAGAGAGCAGCCAAGGCGAGCAGCTTCTTCTTCCATCAACCACATTTCTTCTACTTCTAGTTGGTTTCTTTTCCCTGTAAACACGCAGCCTCAAAAAGTCTGTTATTGCAATGGAGACACAGCTTTCATGGTGGGCGAGGTTATCCTTCAGGAACGCTACTTTTTTCTTGATTGCTATGAACGTAATCACCGCTCTTTTCATGCTTCACATCTTTCTCTCTTCGCGTAACAAGTTCTCCTCCAGCCAACTCATTTCAGGTCTCTCTTCTCGTCAATAAATCAACGTTTTGTTAAAATAACTAAATATATCATCTGGTGTTGGATTCTATTGCTGGTTTTTTATTTGTTTTTGTTCACTTATGGGTCGATGGTCGATGGTATTGGTTCAATTGAATCTGAACTGAACTTAATTATTGGTTTATATCAGTTCCATGGCCATAAACATTGTTTTTTGTGTGAGTGGTTCCTAAATTTCTCTGTAGCACTATCTCCCTTTTCATTGTTGGGACGATGTCCTGAAGTTTTACACATGGGATTTTAACAGGGTAAGCCAAAATTAATGAAATAATTCCAGTGCTTGTCGCCCAAAGATCAGATACCATGATTCCATTATGTGCTTTCTGTGAGTGTTATATATCCTTGGTCTTTCCCATTCATGTAGTACCAAGGCTGAAGATATGATTTGATTGCCAGTTTTTCTTGTCTAAATATTATATCTAGAGTAATATTACTTGTACAATTACATGTAGTATATAATTATTGGAATGCAGTTCAGCTCAAGTACATCAAGGAATCAGAAGAAATTCGGCTTGCTATGCTACCACTGGAGCTCATAAAAAGGGTAAGCATTATTTGGCTTAATTTAAATACAGATTTGGCTGAACCTCCCACAAAACATATGAATGTACAAAATTTGAAAAGTGGTTCATAGTAGTTCAACATGTACATGTGCTCAGGATTTCTTTTCAACTTTTCTTAGCTTCTTGATCTTATTTATTTATTTTTTTGTTATAGTGTCGAATATCTTTTTTCATTACTTTTGCTGGAAAAATCTATTGGAGCTCATGATGATACATCTTTGCATCAGGATTAATTCTTTCTCCATATGTACAGGTGAGGGAAATTCAGCAAGAAGTAAACTCAGAACCTGGAAATGTTCAACAGAAAGATGCAAAGCAGACAGCAGCAGTTGATGTTTCGAAAAGGTTGAAGGATCTGCATTCTGCCAATGATGCTGCCAACTTAAAAGGTGCCTTGTTCTTTATGTTGCCCTTCAGAATTTCTGCTCTTCCTTTCTTTTTCTAATACTTTCTCAAGAGGTTGAAAAGGTTATTTTGCTAATACTTAATCAGCTTTAGAAGAATGGCGAAAACGAAAAATGGAGCAAGCCAGGCAACGTCAACTGGAAAAAAATGGAACTACCAGCTCTCAAGCATAAGTTACATTCTACCCTAGGTGAGTGATGCTGTTAAATATTGTAGCAATAAACGTTGAGAAGACTTATTAAATATTCTTTAAAGTTCTCATTTTCATGTAATATTGAGGTGGACTCCTTTTGCTTTTTCCATAGAATATAGCAGTCATATATTTAACTATAGTAACACAACAGAAAACAAGCAAAACAAAATTAAGAGTCAATGGTTCTGCAAATTATAATTTTCATATTATGCTTCTTTGTTTACAAGGACTATCCAACACTTTCCACCCAATGGCATTGGAAAGCGGAAAAACAAATAAAACAAGCAGCTTAAGGAGTACAAAATCATCAACTTGAAATACAGTTTGTGTACATGCCTAACAATTACACAGCATCAACTCACCATGGCCTGTTGCTGTCTCTTTACCTATCTCTGGCCTCAAAAAACTTGATAATCTGTCTTCCCCGGGCTTTTTATCCGTGTATAAACCTCCTAAAACAGCAACTAAGATATAGAAAATTAAAAGAACAGTAATTAAATAGATTTGCTCCATCCATTTATACATGCACCGATACAAATTATATACGATTTTATCTGTGTTAAATCAAATTTGTACAGAATATCAGTACACGCTCCTTACAATAGAAGTTGCAAAATCTTGGGATGACTACTCTACACCCAGTGGGATAGAAAAAAACAGACTTCGTTTCCTTAAGTCCATAAATGGTTATAATATCAAACAGTCAGCAGAAGTCAGTGCAGCAGCATCCATTGCTTGCTGGAGCAAATTCACATGCCGAACTTTACAACATTTTTCCTTGCCAGGGTTTGCACTCATTCTTTTCCTGCGATGACAATGTTTAGTACAATGAACTCATGGCAAGAGAATGAAGAGATACAGCAGTACAGAGGATGAGTGAAAGCAATAAGATAACCTAATACCACAGCCACATTTAAAGCACCACGTCCCCAGAAAAAAGATGAGGAGCCAAAAATTCTGAGGGGGAATGCTTGTAAAAAAACTTCCGAACTTTGCATAATCTGATTCTGATTTTCATCTGCAAAAGATAAGTGTGGTATGTCTCATCAACACAATCATATATGCAGATTCTCACAATCATTTTTCATAATTAAAAAAGAAAGCAAATAAAACACTTAAAAATAACAATTGTAGCACATTTCGCAATAAAATAACAGTCAATGACTATCATGTTTTCCAATTATATAAATAACAATAAAAAGCAACTGAATTTATACACACATAGTAACCCAAAAACACCTAACCAATCAGAATAATCCAGCACCCAACTAAAACTCAGAAAAAACTCTATCATGTAGTCCAACTGACAAATAATCTTAACAGACAAATCCAGCATCCAAACATGATCAAGAGATTAATGAGGGTAAATTATTAAAAACATTATAGAGAAACATGAGATTAGCAAAGGTACGATACAATAGGATAAGTGCATCAACTTATAGCTGACTGACAGCAGAAGCAAAGTAATTACCAGCCAACAGGTAGCTTGCAGATCCCACCAAAGCAAATATGCCTATAAATAACTAAATGCGCTGAAAATGTCTCAACTCTATCTGCTTATCTTAGTGAAGCAGACTCAGTCACAGCTGTCCTTTCAGAAATACTGAACTGCACACTTTTTGAACTACAAGTTCAGTTTCCTAAACCAAAAAACTTTGTAACTGTATTAAGCATAGAGGTGGCTCCTTGCAGTGCTATATTATTCAGGACAGCGACTGCGAACTTTCACTGAGAAGAGGACCACAAAGTCAAAAGTTGCTATTCAAAGAAATCCAAAATGGTCTTGACAGAAAATCACCATGAAATTCCAACTTGCCTTTTCCATGGGTTCTAGACAACCTCATAGATTTATCTCGCTTTAGGCTACAGGAGCTTGAGGAACTAATCAGGGTTCGCCCTCCCGAAGTAGATGAATTTTTTTGGATTTCTCATATAGTTTTTCAGGGATTAGCATCTCGAGTCCTGATAAGGAAACATAATAAATAATAAAGAATAAAAGCAGGCTTTACCATATCTAGTGAGGTTTCAGTGAGCTGTTAAACTTGCATCTAATATATATCATACACCGTTACAACAGATCCAAAGACAGAATCCAACTAATTTTTATTTCTCCACGTGTATGATACGAAGGGCTGAACTACACTATAAAGTAGGCATCAAATGCATGCCTTTCCTCCTTCACTTTCTCCCTCCACTTAAGGTAAGTTTAAAATGTTCTTCCATATTTACAGAAACTAAAGAGGAAACTAAGGCAGTTGACTGGAAACGTTAATGCAAATCAACATATAAGGAATATAACAAGCCTCCTATAAACACAAAAAGTTAAAGTTAGAAATTTGGTTAATAGATTGTCCCTTTCTCTTTCTCTCTACAACTATTAAGTTTTTACAGAAAACTAGAAGATTTGTATCATAACAAGCTTATTATACTATTTCTTAAATATATGGATGCTATACATCTTAATATTTGCTTATGCAGTGACCTTTTATACACCATACACAAACTTGAAAGCTTAACTGGAAGTTGAAAGAACTATTTATCTAGTTCAAAAGTAAATTAGCATAACAAAATTGGTATTCTCATTTGTTTTTCCACAATAAGCACTAAGGTTCAGTCATACAGGCAACCACCGTAGTTATCAATTACCATTTATCACTATTTCTAGCATAGCTGTCAAAGGCAAAAAGTGCCAAAAGGAAATGAGGGGTCATATTGCCTAGGCGAAAAAGGCAAGTCGAAAGCATTGCTATTTTACCTAAGACGATTAAAATATATCATTAAAATTTTTCCCATTTCCGTTAAATTTAAAATAATTTATACTATATTGGTATAAAAATTTGATCAATAACTTCTTAGGTAGTCTTAGATCAAATTGACAACTCTGCGACAATTCAATAAGGGATCAATAACATACCACCTTTCTGACAACCTCAAATCTCGCCAACAATCTCTCCAGGAGTACCTCTTCGGCAATCTTAGAACTCATTGTGGACCTCTTGACAACCTTAAAACGCACCGGTGATCTATCTGACGACTTTAAGCCTTACTGAAGACCTCAAAAATGGCAAATAACCCTCATCTCTATCCGAAAATTGCCCAAAATTTGCCAAAAAGCCTAAGACTACATTAGAAATTGTCTAGAAGTTTTCAATAGCCCTCCGAACTAGTCGAACAAAGCTTAGGTGATAATAATAAGCACTCTTTCGATGCCTAAAGCTTCTACAAAGGAGCTAAAAGCAATCGCTTTTGAACCACTAGTCACCTTTACCATAATCAAGCCAATGACCACATTGCCTTAAGTAAAGCGTCACCTAGGTGCGCCTGCCTTTGACAACTATGATCTCTAGCACTACAATGATATTTGAAAAATTCGATTATTCAACTATCATATAACACATCAGCACAAATATGAGCACATGTGCAACCATCATTTGTTCAAAATGGTGATTTTCTCTATTGCAAGCAAGGAATCTCTATTAAACAAGCAATTCCATATTCATGTACTAAGCCTCTCTGACAATCACCACTGAATCAGCTCCAATCTCAATCATGTATTTCATGTCCTACAATTATACACTCTAGGAGTATTTAATTCTTTGACATTATTTTTACCAAAGTACATCTAGTCATTTTTTGCTTTTTCTAGCTTTTTATCCACCAAAGTTCCCTCTCACTAGCTATAAAATTTGCATAGACTACTATTTATAAAATTATTCAATTCATTATCATGAAATACAACTAAGATGGAAACAGTTATCAAAATTAATGCAACCGCCTGTAGCATTCAAGAATCCTATGCAACTAAGCTGGAAAAGCATTAATGACTTTCCATAAGCCCAACAATTGATTTATATACCCTGTAAGATGAACTCTCTCATGATATTGATGCATTTTCTGCAAGCCAAAGTGTGGTATTTAATGTGAAGTATCTAAAATTATAGGGCGATCTGTTAATCTTAATTTAAATTCCCAAAGTTTGCTAAAAAACTGTCATTTGCCAGGCTACAGCCAGCCAGCGCTATCACCAGTAGAGCTCAGGAATAGCTCAGGGTACTAATATTAGAAGAAACAGAATACATGCGCTGGATTAAGACTACAAAAAAAGTTCAAGAATAATTAAGGAATTAAGACTAAATAAAGAGACCAGAGAGATTTCTTAAGTGCTGACTCTCAACCATCTTTGTAAAAGAATATGCCTGCCAACTCGTCTTTTGGATATATAAGCCTATATAAAGAATAAAATACAATTTAATAGCAGGAAACTTTAAAACTTTGGGTGTTATTTAGTTGAATCCAAAAATATCCCTTTTTGGAAATTATAGTCTTTAATTAATGGTTTTGCTAGCTACAGTAGTCATTCACAGTGTATTGCTAGATAATTTATGGGATGAGTAAGTCTCGGAGCCCATAACTTATATCTAACATTAGTTCCTTAAAAGCAATCTAGGAAATATAGTTTCGCCTTAGTCCACATGGCCACGTGAATAATAAAGAACAATTGAGAAAATAGATGCATCGTTTAATGCCCATCCATGTAATTGCAGATATATATAACTTGCAGCAACCCAAGTTTGACGACTACAAATTATTCTACCTGTGTTTTACTTAACCTTGGAATTATTTCACCCACAAATGCGAAACAGATAATGTTTGTCAATGGTCTCCTGCTCTTCCAAATGCAGGCATCATAGCAAGCCAGTTTATGATGATATGCTATGGACCAATACTGATAAAATTCAACCCAACCAAAATTATTGGGACTGAACCCTACTACAGTAGTCATGATAAAATATCATAAACAATGCGTCTTACTAAGATTAATACATGCACATAATATTGAATCAAACGAGCCAAACAAGGAAACTTATGATGCTACACCAACATAAAAGAGAATAAACTGTGAAGAATGTCTAAAAGCAAAAAGTGTAAAAAAACAATCATGCATGATATCTGTGAAGGGTCTCAAAGTGAAATCAAGAGGCAATAAATTCCATTATTAGGTCATCATCAATTAAAGACACATACCAAAATCACAAATTTCATTGTAAATACTGATGGACACTTGTCTCAAGGGATCCACTGGACCTTAAAAATGGATCTGTGTTTCACATGAGAGTATCTACTAGACTTAAATATTAATTCTAGGCACTTGATACTTTAACCTTTTAGGTCATATGGTCACAAAAAATAATATTAAAGTAAAAGTCCTGAAAATAAATTACCTTTGTGCTACATATTTTCATCTGTAATTTTGTTTCCTGCATCTAGATTTAGTTTGGTCTATCCCTTGTCTCATGCAGGGTACAATTTAGAGCTTGAAAATTAATGTTGGACTCTTATATAATAGATTAAGCTTCTCAATAGTTGGTTTCTTAACTGATCAAATGGCTGAAAATGTAAGCAGCAATATATGTAAATATAGATGCCATGAGGGTTTCCCCATCCCCCACTTAAACAATGACCGAGTGCACAAAATAAATGTTAAATAGTCTCCATCATTTATAAGCTTCTCTATATCCAAAGGCTCCATTTTTTCAAGGCACTTGACTATTTGATGACTACATATGAACAAGGAATAACAGACCTAGCACCTCATTATAGGTGACAAAATCGATACTTAACTAAGATTACAACAAAACTCAGAAAGACATCAACTAAGATTACAACAAAACTCAGAAAGACATCAACAAATGTTTAAACAAAATGAAATTTTGGTGCAAGCTTAAATATAATTACTGACAATTGCAGGGATTCAGAATTGGATTTTACCTCAATGCATCATGTCCCTAATGTTGGGCTGTGACAAACAAAAATGATAACATCTCTACAACCTATTCAGTTGCAAATAGCAAGTTTCCCTGTCCACTCATCAGCCACTCCATAATCAAGACTTAACTCCCTCAAAGGAGGGATGTTCTCCATTGCAAAAACCATAAGGTGGGGGAACATCAAGTTATTGTGATCATACAACACAAACTGAACCATCACATTTGGAGTAGGATTGTGACTAATATAACAAGCAACATTTCGCATTCTTGATACATCCATTGCAAAATCCAGAGGTGGTATAGAGGGATAAGATGGGCGCACATAATCAGAAAATACCTGAGATAAATCCCCCCACTCTGTCCATCTTGAAGAAAAGCGATTTGGGTAAATCAAACTATCACCATTCATAGCAAAAATTTGTGCTTGCTCCATTGTTAGAACAACCCCAGTATATTCACATATAAAAGAACCAGCATGTATCAAGTCCAAAGACCTAACTCCCCATCCCGTCTCCCTTGACCTATAAACTTCCAATCTATTTCTCAACCCTCTCTGAGAAACACGGTTTCGACAATTTGGCGGACACTTACAAAACACCCCACATTCAAATATTACCGGCTTACCTCTCAAGAGCCTACCACTGCCATTATAAGCAAACTCGCCTCCATTCTTCAAAGCACAAAAGCAACCATCAGTACAACCTGAAACACAATCACATCCAGAACCATTACTCCCTTGATTCAACACAAATGGAGGAAACACAGTCTTCACCAAGTAATCATAATACAACGGATCATGATCCTTATCAATATCATTAAACAAAAGAACTGGCACATTCTCCTTCTTGTTCGATATGTCTAGACTAAGATAACCCATTGGTCTTACTGTTGTTGGCTGACTTCTAAGACTCTCAGCAAACCTCAAAATGGAACTACCCATTTCCGGTTGCCCATCAATTCTCACTAGTTTGTACTTGTAAACACCAAAACCAGACTTCCCCACATCAAACCAACAATCAATAATTTTATACAAACCATCATAAACATACACTTTATTACTCAAACTTCGTTCATATTTAATGCCTCTCATGACTCTTACCTCAATCCCATAATGCATACTCCTTTCCAAAGCAAGATTCCCTCCTTCCAACTTCTGATGTTCACATTGCTTATTAAATTTATCTTGCCCACCATGTCCAGTGTAAATTATGACATCCCCTGCATCTTCATCGTCCTCATAACCTCCCGACACGATGACACTAGTCGCAATAGGCTCTCCATTCGAGCTCTGACTGCCAGGCAAGTAATCGATCCCTGCTTGAGGCTGACCATGTAATCCAACAACACACAACTCCATTCTAAAGAAGAACAAGTCACCAATCTGAATACCAGGGATCGATCCCACGATTCTTTTATCGCGATTAAGCCACAAACCACGATCTTTCATCACTGAAGATGCAATTAAATCGCCACGTGTCCTCTTCATATGACCTTCTCCCCTTCTCTTCTCGTCTTCATCGACGGCAAAAATGCGCAGAGAATCATAAACCATTCTTGTTCTTCTAACAACATCACGAAAGTACCTCTCATCTTCGAGGTTCAAATCCGTAACACGAACGAGTTCCGAGGATCGTTTCGAAGGTCTCGGACGCGGCGTAACGACAGGGTTTGATAGTTGGTTTTCTTGGTTTACAGGCACAATAGCGCGAGAATCAGGGTCCACAACATCGACGTCGCCATATTTTTCCAATCTTTTAGCGAAAGCTGTGCGGAAGAGCTCGGAGATTCGGAAGAACTCGGAGTAGACGTTGTCTTGATCAGAAGACTGAGAGGCAGGGGTATCATCTGAATTATCGAAGAATGTAGGGGTAGAACTAGAAAAGAGTGGCTCTTGGTGGTTTTGTGAGCATTCAAGCTGGCGCGCCTCGCTGGGTTCGTCCAACGGTTCGGACTTGGGCTCGATTTTGGGGGTTAAGGAGGCAGTAGTGGGAGCAGACGAGTTGCTGGGAGTGGAGGGAGTAACAGGCGACGGTAACAGATTGAGGTCCTGAAACGGAACAAGAGAACCCATTTTTGAGAAAGATTGGAAGTTTAATGAGTGAGGGAGAATGGGTTCGGCTAGAGTTTTACAGAGATTAAGGAGCTTTCATGGTGGTTGCTCTGGAGAAGAAAGACAAAGACACAGTGAACACAAGTTAATGTTAGAAAAGGCTTTTCGTTTTTTCCGACACAAAAGAAAATAAATGCTTATTTTTGTTCATAAAAAGCCAGTGAGGCTTCACTCTTACAATTTTTGCCTTATTTTCCTTAAAAGAAAAACTATGATTGTATTAGACTCCCCAACAACTACTAATAAATGTGTCATAAATATGAATATAAATAAATAAGTTGCCTTATTTCTTTGGATATTTTTCAATTTAAATTTAACTAATTATAAAATAAAATTTTATATTTAATTAATAATAATATTATATATTTATAAAATAATTTTATATAAAAATTAATAATATATCATTATTTAATTAAATAATATTAATTCTTTTAATTTAAAATCAGTTAACCAATATAATAACATATTATTATTATTTTAATATAAATTAGTGGCCATTATATCTATATTTATAACTCCTTATTTCCTTAATTATAAATCAATAATTTATTTTAATTAGTAAATTAATTTAACAATAATAAAGCAATATTTCATATTACACTATTATTATTATTATTATTATTATTATATTTAATTTGATATATATTATAGAAATGTATCATCATTAAATTAATTTATTTATGTTGAAACTGTCATGATATTCTAGACTCTTCCACCTTGTAAAAGTCAATTTTAAATTAAAAATATCACAAAATTTTCACATCTCCAATAAAGTATGATAATGTATTAAGTGATGTCAGTATTGTGTTCTAGACTCTTCCTTTTATAAAATAGACAATTAATAAAGTTTTATTCATCAATTTTTTAAAATTTAAATATTTAATCATTAAATAAAGTTAAAAACTAATTTAACAATAAATTACTAAATATTAATGATTAAAATAACATTTTTATATTTTTAAATAAAAAATCATAAAGTAAAATTTATAAAAATATTAAAATAATAATAAAATTAATAAAAATATAGAGAATCAAAAAGTTGAGAAAAACGGTTATCATCAACAATGACAGTGATCACTGATAATTTAATTAGGTAGCTGAAAATGGTCGAAATGGTCATCTTTGTTCTCATTGATCATTCGACTATTATTGATAGTCAAGGTGGCTAAACCGCCTCTCCCAACCAAATTAAGTGGTCAAGGATTTCGATAACCACCATCGCCATTGGTGCTAGACACTTATTTCAAATTTTTTCAAATTTTATTTAATTTTATATTTTTAATAATTTTTATAATCTAATTATTTAATATTTTAACATTAGTTTATATTTTTATTTTTTTAATGGTTAAAAGTATTTTAATCATTTTATACAAAAAATTGACAAAGTTAGATAGAAAATATTTTACAAATAGATGTTTGAATTTTACAAAATAAATAAATGAGATTTTGTTATTTAAAGAAATCTTAGATGACATTAAGTCTTTTTGACTTATAAAAAGTTTAAAAGAGTACACATCAAGAATCATATTCAAAATTCATTATTAAAGGAATATTAAATAAATAAATATCACCAACCGTTAAAATTTTTATATATTATATATATAGTTGTATCTTTATATAAATTTTAATTATTTTAATTATATTAATTCTTTATTTAAAAGTTTATTTTATTTTTAGTAGTGAAAACAAAATTTGTTTATTTAAATTATTGATGTGTTTTAATAGTATTTAGACTATTTGTATATAAAACAAAAATGTTATTTACGCGTTTTGTTAATAGTATATTGATTTTGATAAAAAGAAATTAAAATGCTAAAAATATTTAGTAGAATAGAAACAATATATAATTTTGAGTCTATTCGAATTGTGTCATATCAATTTAAACATAGTTTAAATTGAAAATTTTCAAAACAAATTCTAATTTGGACCAAATTATGGTTAAGAGTTTTTAACTCAAAATTTGAATTAACATGACACAAATACAATAAGATCCTTAACCTGACTTAAGATGGCATGAATACAACATGATAATATGCACTATCAAGTTTACATGTAAATAAGAATAATGTGTAGGTATAAATTATATTACATAAAATGACATTTAATCTCCTTTCATAATCTAGTTTATTTTTAATGTGTAGGTTATAAACATTTCATGCTAAGAGAGAGTGAAATAAAAGGGTCAATTGTAATGATTTCAAAATATAAGGATAATGAATTTACCACTTGGTTTATGGGTACCTCAACCACATAAAGTCTTAGTATAGATTTTATTGATAATTAGGGGTGATTGATGGGTAATATTTTAGGATTTAAAGGGTGAAATAAGGGTTAGTGTAATAAACTTACAGTGAAAAATAGACTAAAAATTTTTGCCACTAAAATGTATGATTTTTTTTCCCCAATGATAAATCATATTTCAAGAAGAACCATCTTATAAAGCTTATCTATTCCTTTCGTAAAATTGATAAAAATGACAAATGTGGTTGTCGTGGTTGGGCATGAAGAGCAATGGATTACATTGGAGAATAACTTAATAAACTATGTTAAAGAAAAATAAAAAATAGTTAAAACTCATACTAACATGATATAAGATGGGTTGATGAAGTTGCTTAGTTATCATCTTTGTATTAACCATAGACCTCTATCCATATATTTAAGATAAGCAGAGTTGTTGAGTTGCCATCTTCGTATTAACCATAGACATAAAAATTTGTATTGACTGCCTTCGTATCAACAATCAACAATCCTAATTTTCTTATACTAGCACAAGCAATATAAGTGCTAAATATAAAGGAATAAGATGTCATTTGGTTGGTTACTATAGAGTTAATCATCCATGGAACAGGGTCAAAAGAATAGAATATGGCAAAAAAACAACGATTTTTTTGTGCTTAAGACCTATTAGAACCGAATGTCAAACTAGATGTTAAAGTAATCTTCAATATCTTCAACAATTGTACCATATGTTTTTTAGAAACAACACTAGAATCAAACTTACATATGGAGAGATCAGTTTGATCTGATCGACTAATAGATTTACTACCCTTCTAATTAACTAATTGATTAGTACACTAATATGTACGTCTACCGTGGAGTTTCAAATAGGTCTCTTCAGTATGTCTCGACTTGTTACAATAATCACACCAAACCCTATAATGGTCATCTCCTTTGTGTTTACCTAAACTACAAGTTCCTTTATTGGTAATGTCATTGGATACAACCAAGGTTGATGTGTTAACCAAACCTCTTGAACTATAAGGGTCAATCATAACCTATTGAATGTTTTACTCCCTCATGACTTTAACAAACACCTTTCATAGTGATGGAAATGGTTGTTGACCAAGTATATGACCTTTAACATCATTAAACTCTATATTAAGTTTGACCAAAAATTTGAAGATCTCTTCATGCTCAACCATTTTGTTGTAGTGATTGCAATTTTCCATTGATTGTCATTCATAATCATTGAAAAGATCAAGGTTCACTCATATTCATTTTAGTGAATTGAAATACTTAATGATCCTGTCACTACCTTGTTGAAGTTTTCCCAATTTGAGTGTCAATTTGTATACATGTGACTTATTTTTAAGGTTTAAATACATCTCATTCAAGTTATCCCTTTGTTGTTACACTAATTAAAACTAACAATAAAATTAGGACTCGTCAATTAAATATTTGTAATCTAGATAAACTGAGAGTTTAAAATACAATTACCAGGGAAATGTAAATATGATGCAAAAGTTATTCAAACTAATTAAGGACGACGCATGGAAGGACACCTTAATATAAGAAGCAATAAAAGATATATTACTGGTCTCGACCATAATGATATAATTGGTTGAGTATTAAATATGTGAAGGAAAAAAGCATAGTGAATAATCGACGATTTCAATGTTGGCATTTCAATTACAATCAAGTTCACCAAGTCTCTAACATCAACACCTACTCCATAAATAAAATCGAGTGCTAAACTTAACAAAATTTAAATCATTCAATTAAAATGAAATCAAACAAAAATTTACGAACATAGATTAGCTAGTGCACAACTTTAGTACAATAAAATCAATTATCCATCAAGTTTGACATGAAATTTGTCATAAACATAGGAAACAATCAAAATTGAAAACAAAGAGAAGTAAAGAAAGCTTCCCTAAATTAGTCTAAGTCACAAATTCAATAGATCTAGTCTCTTTTGATCTTCCCAATACCTTAGTCTTTGAAATTAAGCAGAAGGATTAAAGAAAAATGTGTGAATAACCTTAGAACTCATGAGCTCTTCTAAAATATTGCAAAGTTTAATTTACAACCTTGATAAATTTGGTTTGAGATTTAGTGATGCCCATTCCACTAGACCTTCCTCTATTTGTTTATATTTTGTTCAGTTCATGTTCGTATTGTTGGCGTTGATGCTCTAGAGTCATTTATTCCGAAGATATTGATTCATTGATGACGTCATATACAAATACTTTGGTGGTATTTTTTATCCGTAAGTGCTTTAATGTTAGGCTAAATACTCTCAGAATGATTAAACTGAATTGAGAAATTAGATAATCTAATTGTGCTCTCCTTGTGTACTTATTAATGTGGCTATTATAGAAATCGTTTGTAGGCCCGACATTACTTTGACTTCAGATGATGATAATGGAGATGTGATTATCATAGTGTTAAACACCTCATCAAAAGGTTTTGACAATTTACACATGTCAAAGCTATTGACTGCAACTTAGTGTAATGTATAAGTTATGTTGTGTACTAAACATATTCACTGGACATGACTTATCGAGTTAAGGATTGTGAAACTGCTCTATGTAAGGGACAAAATAATTTGACTTCATCAAATATAATGTCATACTAAGGGTATTATAAGAGTAGTGATTGGTTATATGAAGATTTTTATGTGGACTATGATGACTTAATTTATATAAATGTTTTATTATTATACTTATTTTAATATTCATTATAAATACACATAACATTATTTAAATTAATTTATTTGTGTTTAAAATTATCATAATATTCTAGACTCTTCCACTTAGAAAAAGTCAATTTTAAATCAAAGAATATGATGAAAGTTTCACATTTCCATTAAAAGTATGTTAAAATACTAAGTGACGTCAGCATTGTGCTCTAGACTCTTCCCTTAGTAACAAAGTTCAAAAGAGTTAACTATCTCCAGTCATACTCAAATTCATGTGAACAGAGTATAATTTTTTATATGATTGTTAATTCAATATGATATGATATAAAAAATTAAATTATAATCAAATTTTTTATACAAAATTTAATTTAAATTAACTTGACACAATTTAAAATTAAATTAATTTGAATTAACCTAGATTGACGCAAATATTTAGATAAATATTCTTGTAGTGAATTTGTTAAGAATATATTAAAAAATGTTAAAGGATAAGTACTAATAATAGTTAAAATTATTATATATTGTATATAGTTGTATCTCATACATTTGTAATTACTTCAATTATTTTTTTTTATTTTTTAAAACCAAGTTTTTTTCCATCTTCTTTTTCCTTCTCTTTTTCATGATTATCTCTTGCTTTCTTATTCTTCATTTTATCATTTCCTTATCTCTTTTCCCCTTTCTGTCTCCTACCCATCCCTTTCTTTTTCCTTATTCTCTTTATGCTTTTTTTGGTAAATAAATTATGTTAATAATTATTCTCTTTATGTTTCTTTCTTTTCTTTCCTTCTTCCCATTTACTTTGTTTAATTACTGCCTTTTGGTAAGCCTATCTAGAGTCGATGACAACTTGCTTCTATTCAAAGGCCTAGGGCATTGACCCATAACCCATTAGGCTGTGCTTTTATGGGGTTTTTGGTAAATCCATATGCATTTTTTTACGGATTGGCCCATTAAATTATTTTTTATATATTTTTTTAAATTATCAATCATGATATTTTCTTTTTAAAAATAAACAAAGACAACACTTTTAAAATTTTATTAAAAACCCTTACTTATATTAGAGAAAAACCGTTGTTACATAAGAGAAAAAATTAAGTCAATAAAATAAAAAAATTGTATATGAAAAAATAAACTCATATATATTGCAATTAAAACATAAATCATTTTTCATTATCACATAACTTGGAATTCATGACTACTAGATATTTAAATCATGCAAAACAAAAATCTTATTTCTTCTTCAAAAGCCTTCAATCACTTATGTAACTTGCATAGTTGTAACAAATATTTGATATCACAATGTAAAACATAAAGCATTTCTGATTAACATGTAACTTGAAACTCATGAAAACTAACTGTATAAATCATGTAGGGTATAAGTCTCATTTCCCTTTAAAAAATACTTTGTAACTTTTAATACTTAATATGTTTGCAATAAACATTGTTTAGTTCTCATTTAATTAAAAAAAACATTTAATAACATAAAGAAAATATATTTACTTTACTAGTATCTCCATTCACCACAAAAGTTTGTAATCAAAACTATGGTTACGACAGAGGAGGAGGAACCATCACTAGAGGCTTGATGATGTCAACTAGAGCTCCTAAATCAAGATAACAAAAGATGACTCAATAATATATTGTAAGGTTGACTCAATAGGATCATCTCATGGATGAAACATACTATGTATCTTAAACATGAAGATGAAATGCAACGAGACAAAATTGAAACTTAAACATTTAAGCAGTATGTCTAAATCCTTTGAAGTAAAGTTAACTAACCAATGTCAGATCGATTCAAATCTCACAACAAAATCCAAACTTGTTAAACATGTTTCTAACATCGAAAAACAAGATTAATCATTAATTTTATCAAGAATTTATTCATTAAACTCATGAACATCCTTAGGTGCCAACATTCAAACTTATAATCAAACACTTAAAGACAATCATGCCAACTAAATTAAGCCTTCCAAGATCCATAAAAATTGTTCCTATGGTCCACAACACATGACATTCACAACTTCATATTGATAGTCACATAATTTACATTTATACTCAATTATTCAATTCTTTATCAAACCATTCAGTTGAACATTCATTTGGATTAAAAAAACATTTCATTAGTATCAATTAGGTCTCAATTTAACTTGATTATACCTTGATTATCATTTTTCCCAAATCATCAAAAATTAGGGTTTTAAACTTTAATTCTTAAATTTTTAAAATTTCTTCAATTAATGTGATCAACTACTTTGTAACACTATTAATGAATTTACGTATCTCATTTGCAAGTATTAATAACCACCAATTACTTTAATAAAAGTATAAATTGAGTAAGGAGTTAATATCTTTACCTTAAATATATTTTTCCCTTACTTTCATTCCTCCTCTAAGGTTATTTGAATCCTTAAATATCTAAAAATGAAATTGAAATGGTTGTTTTCCTTTTCTTCTTCTTCTTTTTTTTTTTCTTCTCTTCTTGTTTCATGAATTGTGTGGGTGAGACAGTAAAAATAGGAGGTAATGGTTTGTTGGATTAAAGAAAAGAAAAGTTACATATATATATATATACACACACACATAATATTATGTGGTCAAGCTTACTATAGTTGTATGTTCTCACCTGCCTTTACCACTCAATTTTCTATCTTTCTTTTTCTTTTATTTATTTATTTATTTGTAACTTTCACATTTCCATTAACTTACCCTTTTTGGGGAATCAAGTTATCAAATACATGTGTGCTAAGTGACAACACTTGCGTTGAATTTAATTTTCGAGACATTTTTTTTAAATTTACTTAAAACTTTTTTCAAATCTTAAAAAAAAACCCTAAATTTTAGTCCCCAATGTTTTGAAAAATTACAGTTTACCTTCAAATATACATTTATATGTTAGTTACACATTTATCTATATTTGTATAAATAATTTTTTATTATTTTTAATTAAAATTAATATAAATTAAAGTAAAAAATATTTGATAAAAAATTGTGGTGAATTGTTGTTTAGCTTAAAGGTATTTTTATTTTCTCAAAAATTTTATAAAAAAATTTAAGAGAATATAATAACAAATTTAATAAGTAAATGGAAAGTTGATTTTTTTAAACTTAAAAATAAGAATACGTAGTTTCATCAAACCTTGAGCCGAAAATAGTCATTCAACTTAAAAAAATACTATTATTAATTCTTACAAATACCCCAAGGACTTGTATATGGTTTACGTTAGGAATATTGTTATACTGTATTAACAATCATAATGGTAATTATAAATATCCTTTTAAAATTTTTAATTTCTAAAGAATCCAACAAAGGTGTCATCTAATAAAGAATATTGAAAATCTTACAATAAAAAGGCCATTTCTAACCATCAACAATAATAGATCTATTAGTTTAATGTAAAATGGTCTTTCCATATATATGACTAATGTTCTTAAAAAATGTAATTTGAAATTACTAATATAAAAACAATATTATTGTTAAAAACAGTATTTTGACCAAAACTTTTTAAGAATTTTTTTAATAATCCAAAAATCTCTATCCACACCAGTCGGTCAACCCTACTGATCAAGTAGGTTAAACCTTGAATCCAAACCACTAGATTGGATGACCCTTGTCTTACTATTAGGTCAAGTCCTTGGAGTCAATTTTTAAATCAACAATATTCTTAACGCAAACCATATACAAATCATTAACTCACTCTAATTTAATAATAGTAGTTATTATTTATGCGAATTTACATCTACTATAGCGACCCCCGCCCCAGGTCACTGTGCGCTGCGAAAAATACTGTAGATAATAATAAAATATACCTGAGACGGGGACCTCTACAGTAAAAAGAACTACTGCTGCTGTTGACATAAAAATTTCTTTATAAAAAGAAACTGTAAATATAATTTACTGTAATAGTAAATCAAATATAAGCGTGAAAACCCAGACTGCTCATATATAAAAATATACTAGTCATACGGTGTATATAAAAAAAATATAATACATATATATATATATATATATATATATATATATATATACATGAGAAATAAAAGCATACGGGCCAATATGTTGTCTACTGCTGCCAAGCCATATCCCAAAATCTCGCAGCTGTCTCGCTCCAGCTCAGCCGCTCTCTACTCACTGACCTGCAAAAGGAAACATAGAAGAATGGGTGAGTGACAAAGTCACTCAGCAAGCATTTCCAAACTCAAACACTCGCAGGTCAAACACTAACTGACTATGTGAGATGCTACTATTCTGTTTTCTTAATCTGATTCTCTGGATATACCGAAGTATATCAATTTTCTGAATTACTCTTTACTGAATTCTGTTATGTTATTGATCTGTTTCTGTCTGTATCTCATGAGATGCTGTACATGACATGAAATGTATATGCTGATGTCATGTGTATGCTAAAAACTGTAAAACTTGCCCTCAGGCTTATTTTTCTGAAAAACTGTCTTTTTTAAAAACTTTTTCTAATAATAAAATCTGTGATTTGAAGATCCTGAATATATATACTTATAGTATATGCTGAAAACTGTATCAAAAAGTACTGTATCTGAAAATCTGCTATGTTGGCCAGACTGATGAATACAGGGATTCGACACCCTGACCGTATGAGTTCAAAAGTCTACTGAATCTACTGATGTATAACCAACACTCTCTTTAACGAGCTTGGTCAGTGACCATGTCCTCTCTAACGGACGCTAGTTTCTCTCTCTAGCGGGTGTGCGAACTCACAGGCACCCCCTCGTATTCACCCCTATCTGATATATGAAAAATCATATATTTATATCTAAAAATCATGCTATTGGATCTTTGGATCCAGTCTGAAAACATTTGATATGGCATGTCGTGCTAAATGCTGATAATCATGCATGATATGCTGTTTTCTGATGTTATTTCTGAGTTCTGTGTGCTTAGAAATGGCTTAGAATGACTTAGCTTTGCTTTTAAATTCTTTTTCTGCTTTTTTCTTAGGTGCACGGGCGTGTGTCTCTGTGTGCACGGGTGTGCGATAAGGCACACGGGACCGTGTGCTTCTCGTGTCCTTGGGCGTGCTAGCTTCTGGAATAATTTCTCAAACTTTGGCTCGGCACACGGGCATGTGGTACAACACACGGGCGTGCAAAGCTAGGCACACAGGCGTGTATTACACTGCACGGGCATGTGTCTGCCTTCTCAAGCTTCCCGTGTTTTGCATACACAGGCGTGTGGAATTGGGGGAAGACATACGGGCGTGTGTACTCGGGCATACGGGCGTGTGTCTGGATTTTCACACATACAGGGCAACATGTAAGGTCGTGTCTTCATACAGAATTGAGGCCACACGGGCGTGCACCACGGGCACACGGGCGTGTGCTCAATCTAGATTCTACAGATTATGTCTGGAAATCCAAAAATTCCCATACCAAACATTCCACACTCCAAAATCAACACACATACAAGCTCAATACTGCTACTAGCATGCCAAAATTCATCATATCATCATCTCAAACATGCCATTCATCATAAATAAGGCACATAACACATGTATACAGTATATACACATGTGAATCATGGAAAACCACTCAATCATGCCATCATCCATCGTAACACAACTCAAGCATGCTGGAAATATCTCAAACAAGCACACATAAAGTTCACATAAGCTGGAAGCAGCAAAACATGCTCTGAAGTCAGCGAGAGAGGTAAGGAAAACACTTACCTCGCGCTATCGAAGCTCTATCTCTCTCTCTGGAAGCTTCTGGATCTTTAATCTGAAGATTAGCTGTTGGGGGATCTATTTCTAGAAGTCTAGGGTTCACTGGAGCTGAGGAAGAAGAAGAGAAAATGAAGGAAATAAGCTGGAAAGCTGAACTACACACAATAGGAGAAGATAAACTATATATGGCTAAAAGGTGAGACACACGGTCATGTGTCCTAGGCACACGGTGGTGTGTCCTAGGCACACGATCGTGTGTGAAATGGAAAATAGCCATTTCCACCCACCTTTGCGTAAAAACTAAAACCAAGCCCTAAAGGACTTCTAAATAACTCTTTTACCCCCTGAACTCTCTCAAATTCTTTCCTAATAAGAAAATCTCTCTTTTACCCTTGGATTCAGAACCCTAAAAGACAGTTCTACCATTGGGTCATTACAATTCTCCCCCTCTAATAAAAATTTCATCCCCAAAATTACCTAAACAATTCAGGGAATCTTTCTCTCATACCAGCCTCAACTTCCCAAGTAGCTTCCTCGATTCTCTGACTTCTCCACAGAACCTTAACTAAGAGAATATCTCTGTTTCTGAGCTTCTTTATTTTGTAGTCCAAAATCTGAACTGAAAGTTCTTGGTAACTCAAATCATCTGATAACTCTAGATCTTAAACCTCTAATACATGAGACAGATCACTCACATATTTCCTCAGCTGAGAGACATGAAATACACTATAGATTCTGTCCAAATGGCTGGAAGAGCAAGCCTGTATGTAACTCTGCCTACTCTCTCCAGAATCTCATACGGTCCAATAAATCTTGAAGTCAACTTACCTTTTCTGCCAAATCTTAGGACACGTCTGTAAGGAGCAACTCGTAGAAACATATGGTCTCCAACCTCAAACTCTATGTCCTTATGCCTCAGATCTGCATAGCTTTTCTGACGATCTTGGGCCTGTTGAATTCTCTGCCTAATAACTCTGATATGCTCAATCATCAACTGAGTCATCTTTGGCCTCACTGCTGACTTTACTGAATCTCTATCACCAATGTCATCCCAATACAATGACGATCTGCACCTCCTACCATACAAGGCCTCGAAAAGTGCCATCTGGATCGTAGACTGATAGCTGTTGTTGTAGACGAACTCCATCAACGGTAGCAAATCAGCCCAACTAGTCTGAAAATCCATGCAACAGACTCTCAACATGTCTTCAAGGATCTGGTTAACTCTCTCAATCTGACCATCTGTCTGCGGGTGGTAAGCTGAACTGAAATGAAGTCTACGGGTGGTAGATTTGATCATTATTATTTTAAAATCAAATGATAAAATTGTGGGTTGATCTAAGGTAGACACTACTTTTAAACCTCAACCTTAATGAAATATCAAAAAATGAAAGAATTCAATTGTATGGTAATCGTATCATTGACAAGTTTATGTTTTCACAAACTTTTCATCAATTAGGTGGTCATGACATCTTGCTATAAACGACTCTTGGTCTCTAATTAGATGGTTAAGTAATTATAAATTGGTTGTTTCGTTCACAACCAACATGACAAAGAAGATATGGTCACAGAAAATTAGGGTTGTCTAATAAGGTCTAAAAGTTGAGTAGCAAGATTGGGATTGATGTACTGTAGTGGACCCCCCCAGGCCTATTGTGCGCAGCTATAAGATATATATATAAATATATATATAATAATAATAATAAAAATGTGCCTATGACGGAGATCCCCACGAGGGAAAAGAATTTGAACTGCTACTCAAAATACTTTAAACATCTATATACGAAAGCGTAAAATATAAATATATGACAATAATATATAAGTCATAATAATTTTTTCTGAAATTCCCAGGCTGCTCATGTATTAAAATCATGTTATCATACAGTGCATAATACTATAATACACACAAACATAAATACATGAGATGCGATTAACAAAGCAAATGAGCCAAATCTCAAACTAGCTGCCGAGTCATGTTCCCAAAACCTCACAGCTACATCGCCACATCTCAGTCCCCAAAACTCACTGACCTGCAAAAGAGAAAGAAAAGGAAAGGGGTGAGTGACAAAATCACTCAGTAAGCATTTCCTATCTCTTACACAGACAGGTCATCAAGCAAAGGCTGATCAGAGATCAGACCTCGGGTTCTCTGCTTACTGTTTTCTCATTCTTTCTTATTATTCTTGCTTTACAATAGCTTATTCATTCTTTTTCTTATCTCTTATCTTTTTACTTTCTTTAATCATTAAGTTTTCAGAATTCTCATGTGTTTTATGCTTTGTACTTTACTCTTATTTCATATGTTCTCATGAATGCTAAACATGACATGATATGCATGCTCTGATGTCATGTAAATCTCATTTCTTATAAAACTTTACCCCTCGGGCTGATTTTCTGAAAACTCTTTCTGATAAAATCTCTGATCCGAATATCCTCATATATATATATAGTATCTCTGAAAATAGTATCAAAAGTACTGTGTTTGGAAAATATCTTTGCTATGCTGGCCAGTCTGATGAACACAGGGATTCGACACCTAGGTCGTATGAGTTCAAACCTATAAGAAAACTACTTGTGCACGACCATATCCTCTCTAGCGGATCATGGTTTCCCTCTCTAACGGGCGTGTGAACTCACATATGCCCCCTCGTATCCACCCCTAACTGATGTCCGGAACATCGTATATATATATATATATATATATATATATATATATACTTTTAAAACATCTCTTAGATCCGTAGATCCCTTTTCTGAAATTATCTTGTATATGGCATGCCATGCTTAATGCTCATTAATCATGCATGAAATGATGTTATCTCATCTTATTCTTATGTTTCGCATGCTTAGATTTCGCTTAGGGTTGCTCAGGATAGCTTATTTTTATTTTTATTTCTCTTTTCTACTTTTCTTAAGCCACACGGGTATGTGTGTGCTAACGTGCACGGGCGTGCGTTAAGGCACACGGGACCTTGTGCTCCTCGTGCTGATGGGCGTGTAAGGTTTTGGAAATTTTCTCGAGAAATCATGAAAAAGGCCAACCACATGGGTGTGTGGTGCATATACACGGGCGTGCAAGGCTAGGCACACGGGTGTGTATCACACTGCACGGGCGTGTAGAAACCTCAACACCCTCCCGTGTCTTGCCTACACGGGTGTGCGATTTGGGATTAGACACAAGGGCGTGTCCCTTCGGGCACACGGGCGTGTGTGTGGATTTTCATACGTACACGGGTAAAATGTAAGGCCATGTCCATGCAGATTTAAGGCCACACGGGCGTGTCCCCTCAGGTACACGGTCATGCGCTCAATCCAAAATCTACAGATACATCTGAAAACCCAGAAAATCTCACACAAACACATCCAATACTCATTCAATCTTCAATTAAATGTAACCACAACACATATACATGCCAATAAACATACTTAACTCATACATTTCTCCTTTAGCTCAACAAATCTCATGCATTTCTCATCCAAAGCATACCCAAGCAATATACACAACACACATTGCATATTGATCTCAAAATCATCATACATTTCATCATCTCATCATCAAAACATGCTGGAAAACATTCACAACATGCAACAACATCCAAAAAGCTGGGAAATCAGGAAAGTATGCTGGAAACCTAAGTGAAGAGGTAAAGAAATACTTACCTCTTGTCATGGCGTCCGGATCTCTCTCTCTAGCTGGTCCTGGATCTCTAACCGGAACAATGGCAGCTAACTGGATGGTTTCTGCTCTAGGGTTCGCTGGAAAGGAGAACAGAAAAGCTGAAGGAAATAAGTTGTGGGAAAATGGGAGAAAAAATCTCACTTTTATCTCATCTCTCTCCTGGCACACGGGCGTGTGCCTTGGACACACGGGCGTGTGCCCCTCAAAATCTCAAAACTCTCTCTTTTACCCCTCATTTTAGCTTAAATGATATTTCTACCCCTGAGCTATTACATGTACGAGAAAGGGAATGCTCGTTCCATATCAAGGAATGACCTATTAAAAACTCTTATTTTGCACATTAGGTGAAAGGTTTACCAAGCCTACATTGATGAATGATCGTTCCATAATTTGGAATGCCTATTTTGTAAGAAATATAAATTAACATGATATTTTATCCTAGCCGTCAATTATTCATATTACATATTATTAATATATTTTTCTCTCTAAAATTTTTTTCTTTTTTTCACTCAATCCAATCTTAAGGTTGCCAGCATAACCCCTAGTCCTTTACTTCTTCTCTATTTTGCGTGATAACCTTACTACCTTATGTGGACAAAGCAACCTTTCTACATTGAAAGGATTATCAAAATATCGTTCACAAAGAGATCTTTATTGAGAGATGATCCATAAATGTTGGTATGTTAATCTTATGTTTTTTAATTTTTATATTACATATCAATTCGTACCCTTGATGTATGGGCTAGGATTTTGTGTTTTTTTAATAAAAATTTTAAATTTTTATCACCTTATTTTTTTTGTTTAATCAACATAAAAAAAATCCCTATAAAGGGTTGCATGAGATTACTTGGTCCATTCATGGTGTGAGTTAGGAGCTGCACCTTATGGGTCAACAACCTTGTTATATGAGTTAGGGCCTACAAATTGTACGTTGATGCCTTGATGGAAAACAATATGTTCATTATGTAAGTTATCTTTTGCATATAGGAGAGGATTCCAGTGCATCTTGTCATTATTTCTATCGGTAGAAGTATGAGATGTCCTTCTGAGAGCTTTGTGACCCTATATTATCCAACGGTCAAGAGGGGACTGAAGTCTTTGATGTTGCTTTCAAAGCAATGTTTCCATTCATTAGATTAGGATGGTGATGACATTGGTTAAACCTCTAATGGTATCTTTCAATTGTCTTATGTGTCAAGTGCTATTAATTGTTTTACTAATACTGAGGTAAGTTAGTTTTCAATGACAAGAATAAGTAGTTGGTTTTCAATAATAGAATCAAGTTGTAGAGAGAAATGTCACGATTGTGACTAGTTTCTTCAGTCACTTGATAACTTAAGACTTTTCTTGCTTTTCCTTCACGAGCCATCGAAAAAAATCCTTTTGCATGAGATTGACAAATTAAATCTTTATTGGAGTGAAAGTGTTTTTAAAGTGGTCTAATTCACTATTTAGAAGCTACGTCCATTATTATGTTGTAAGAATTTCTTATGAAAAATTAGGAAAACATTAGTATGTATGTCCAAATTATCATTCATTTATCTCTATACAATTATATTTATAAGACAAAAAATAGAGTTACATGTAATTATGTAATAGATATATTAAGTTCTAATGTAATATTCTAGACATTTAATCCATTATGCTTCTATGGAAAGTAGATTACTGCCTGGTCTTGATTTATGGAATAAAATTTCAAGATTGTTAGAGATGAGTCTAAGATGTTAGAAAGATCATGGAAATAGTTGAGTTTACCAAGTTTTACTCTTCTTACTATTTTAGGATAAAGAGTGTTTTACTTGCATTATGGATTAATTTGTGTATAAATAACATGATTAATGGCTTTTTTAATGTCATTATGTAAATTTGACTGATAAAGAATCCTTAGATCCATAAAAAAGACTATGAGTCATCCTAACATGATCACTTGTCGTGCAGGTTGTGCCAAGGGGCATTTGGATAAGGCTTGCGAGTTGGCCAAACATGACCCTTGAAAAAATAAGAAAGTTAAAAAATAATTTTAAAAAACTATATTATGGGCCCATTCAAAAAAAAAAAAAAAACATTTGGATTATACTTACTAAAAGTCTATGAAAACATGACTTAAAAGGGCCTAAATCATGTTTCTAGCCTCATTATATGCTGAGCTGATATGATTTATTTTTTAGTGAGCAAGAACACTATATGACCCATAGACATTATGAGTCATACTAAATAGAGCATGACATGGCCACGATTGTCTCTATAATTTGTATCTGCATATCAATTTACTAAAACCTAAAAAATTAACGATGAATTTTGAAATCATTATATTAATTATGAAAAAAATAAGAAAAGACAAATAAGAAAGAAAATTTCAAAACCATAAAGATTCGAGTGGGTTCATCATTATTCAAGAGTCATGGAAATTTTAAAAGAAATAAGTTATACATCTATTTTATTATATACAAATTATTCCTGATTTGATATTCTTTAACATATTATTTTATCTTGACCGTTATGCTTATTTCTATTTAAAAATCACTTAATATAATAAAACATATCAATTTATATAAATAAATTTATAAAATATAATATTATTTATGTATAATTAAATAGTAAATTTTTGTTAATAATTTAGTAACGATAAAAAGATCTGGTACAATTAAGTTTTCATAAAGATTAATCGAGGCCGTTGATCATCGGATCCATTTAGTGTAGACAATCAATTTTTCTAACGGGAGTAGGAGATAACATTCATTCTGATTATAGATATATGCACCGTTCGTAAACAAACTTCGAGATTCCAAAGAGAGAAAGCTCACTGGGAAACGTCAGACCCGTTTCGACACGTGTCCCACCACCTGTACCCAGAAACAAGCATGCAAAACCCTGGTTGCCTTACACGTATCACTTGTCCATACACTTAGCACCTCTATAACAACATTGCGACCAGGATCTCCAGCCTTACCGAAAGCATAAAAAAAGATTTGAAGAGGTGTAGTGTATATTTGCAGTCTTGCAAAAAGTAAACTACAACGTGATTTTTCTTGTCGGTTTCAAGTTTGAAGAAATTTAATCAAAATGGCTCAGACTGTGGGAAGAAATATAGCGGCTCCATTGTTGTTTCTCAACATGATTATGTATCTTATCGTTCTGGGGTTCGCTAGCTGGTGTCTTAACAGGTTTATCAATGGCCAAACTAATCACCCCAGTAAGTTCAGTTAATTTTTATCTTTTTTTTTGGTTTTCTTAACTAAATATGAGTAGTGGCCAAATTGACATTTGATTTTCAGGTTTTGGAGGAAATGGTGCAACAATGTTCTTTCTGATATTTTCTATATTAGCCGCCGTTATTGGGGTGGCATCAAAGCTCGTGGGAGCGAACCACATCAGAACTTGGAGAAGTGATAGTCTTGCTTCGGCAGGATCATCTTCATTAGTGGCATGGGCCTTGACTGCACTAGCTTTTGGGTAGTTTAATATTTTCACTTATTTTTATCTTTTATGGCGTCGGTATAATGACAAATTTATCGGTAGTTCCTCTCAGAGAAATACCACTACCCCAATGCTACCTGAGTCAGGGTATTAAATTTATTACGCCAATGTGATTATGGTGTCTGCGTATGCGTCCTGACATTGAGACCTGACGATGGTGTAAAGCTGTTTTCCATATAACATAGGAAATTGGGCATTTAAAATGTTTGTGATTTGTGCAGGTTGGCTTGCAAGGAGATAAACATAGGAGGGCACAGAGGGTGGAGACTGAGGGTGCTGGAGGCATTCATCATAATACTAACATTCACTCAGCTTCTGTATCTCATATTGCTTCATGCTGGCTTGTTTAGCAGCAGGTATGGACCTGGTTACAGAGACACCGACTACGGCATGGGGGCGGCCGGTGTGGATCCAGCAGGCCACAAGGGAGGTGGTGCAGTGGCTGGATCTAGGGTTTGAATTGAGAATGAAATGTAGGAGTTGATGATTATAAGTGTCATCATCTGCATTATCTTCTTTTTTTTTAATTTCTATTCCACTTGTGGTGTCTATAAGTAGTGTTGCTATTTTGGCTTTTGTCTGGATTACTGGACTCCAGTTGTATCATCTGTAACTTCAAAAGACTTTTTGCTGCCTTTGTTTAATTGGTGTTCTTGTGGTGATTTTGCAATGTTAGATCGATATGGCAACTTTCTACACGATCTTAAATTTGATCTGTTTGAAGTTGGTTTTTGAATGGAATCAAATTTACGTACCAATAATAAGAGAGCGAGAGAATCCAACTAATTTGTAAGTACTCAGTCAGAACCCTTTTTCTTGAAGGAACAGACATAAATTTTTGAAGACCAAGAAGCAAAGCGCACAATAACTGACAATCCATATGTCTACAAGGGGAACACCTCGACCCCTAATGAAATAGTTGGCCATTTATGCATGAAATGAAACCATACCAAAACAGGATAGGACTTTGCGTCCGACAGTCAGCTTCGTTGCTAACTTCAGTCATTGATACAAGAACAAGATGATAAGCCAAACACTAAAATTCTTCCCTAATTACTTTCCGCGTTGAAGAAACAAAGTGAGTTTCCAAATTGCTGCCTGAGAATCAGGTGGCTTACGTCGCGGTGCCGGTTGTAGCTTTTGAGAAAATTGGAGTGGTGAACGATACGGCATGATCAAATTCGGGGCTCCTATTTTCGGAATTTTTGTGAGAGACACATTCTTCTTCAACTCAATTTCTGACACGTTTCAACCAAGAAAAACAGTTTTAATTCTATTTTTAGTGGTTTTTTGAAATTACAAGGAGGGCTGGCTGTAGTTGTATTTAAAATCGTTTTGTTTCGCAAATTAACTGTGTTATTATTTTAAAAAAGACCAAATAACTATTTTACATTCAAGGTTTGATAAAATTATAGATTCTATTTTATAAAATTTAAGAAAACTAAAATCTTATCTATCTTTTAAATTTGTTAAGAAAGTCGGTTACACACAAATATCTTCAAATTATATAATACTTTACTCTTAAAATATTATTAAATATTTTTACTCTAATTTATATTAATTTTAATTCAAATAAAAATATTTTACTTATACAAATAAATAGGAATATTAATGATGTATAATTATATGTTTGAGAGTAAACTATCATTTTTCAAATTTTTAAGGGTGTTAATAAAATATTTACGTTTTTTTTTAATTTTGAAAATATTTAGAAATGTTTTTTGTTTTTTTTGGAAATTTTAAATTTTAATATACCGTTTAATAGTCAAGTGACAATTACATTCACAAATAACATAATAAACTAAAAGTATAAATATCATATTACAAACTTTTGAAATTATAATATATCTTCAAAATCTGTGAGGTGAATATGATAATTTTTTTAAACGAGATAGAAAAAATATTTGTTTAATATAGAATTACACAAAAAATTAAAAACTAATTGAAACAAATTGATCTAATTCAATCCAAACCAAAAACCATAATTTGAGTTGCTTTATAAATGATTACGATTTTAAAAGTTTTTTAAACCAAATATTTGGTTTGGTTTTGGTCTTAAAAAATAAAATAAAAAATATATAGTTTACTATTTGTTTTCTTAGAATAAAAATTTTTTAAGACTTTAATTATTGGATTCTTCGAATTCTTTTCTATGTTGTTATTTTAATCTATAAAATTTTTTTTGTATTATAATTTTAATCTCTATTGATTTTTTTGTCATTATAATTTTATTATTGTTATATTTTATTATTTCAATGTTTATCCAAATTCTATTATTTATTTAAATTTTTAATTCATCAAACCTACTAAACTGACTATTCAAATCAAATCCAAATAGCTATAATTTGGATAGTTTTTAGTATTGTTTGGTTTGATTTAGAGTTGAAATATATAATGATCAACTTTATTGGTTTACTTAAAAACATTTGCTCTAAATTAATTAAGTAGAACCATGAATACCCCTACTTTATCCCTTCTAAAATTTTGAAGAATGATATTTATTTTATTTAGATAAAATAATGTAAATATCATTTTAACATTATTGATTTTGATAAGCATGAGACTTTACCTTTTTTATATTTAATGAATAATAATTTATCATTTCATCAAATGTTGAATAGAAAATAGTCATTTAGCCAAAAATATATATAGTTTGTTATCAAAATCTCCACAATCAAATAAAAATAGACATCTCTTTAATTTAATCTTAGAGATAATAGAGACTCATCAATTGATAATTAAATATCATAATAAACGCGGTTATAAGTACAATTAGATATATATATATATATAACACATGAAGTGGAGAGAAGCTTTTTTTTTTTTTTTTTTTTTTGGTCCAAGTAGCAATGTCACACGCTGTAACTTGATACATATGGTATAATTGGAACAGAATTGCTTATTTTGTCAAATAATTAATATGTACATGCTCTTGATTTCGTACGTATACATAAACAATAAAAGGACACCTTAATTTGAAGGAGCAAACTCATTCTCAATTAGGGTTGACAATTTGCGATACGGTCGTTAACTCAATATGATATGACATGTAAATAGTTGGGTTGCAATTAAGTTTTTTGACATAAATTTAATTCGAGTCAATATTACGTGACTCAAAATTAAATCAAATTGTGTTCATATTGACATGAGAATAACTCAAATTAATACAAACTGACCCAAATATTTAAATGAATGTCATTGTAGTAGAATTTGTTATTTGCATATTGAAGAAAAATTAAATATAAGTAACAATAACATGTGAAATTGTCATACCTACTTCAATGAGATGGACTTGTGGGAGATAGATGGAGTGACCCATCAGTAGTCACAAACCCTTTGACATAACCTGTCGAAATTTGATGATATACAAAACATAATTTATACATTCAATGCACTAAAGAAAGAAATGACATAATACTTTGCTAGATATCAAATATACATTACTACACTGAATGTGAAAATTAAGTTGATCTAAAGAAAAAAAGATAGTTCTATAAAATATTAGTAAAACACAAAGTGGATATAAAGACTATAAAAGAACTGATGATCAGGCCACGAATACAAAAAAAAAAAACGAAGTATGAACATCAACCTCGTCTATGAAGCTCACGTCTGAAACTAGAATCTCAAAATAATTAGACTGAAATCAACAGGATGTTGGAATAACTTTCAACAATTTAAAATGTTATAAGAGAGTGAGATGAGCACACTAACTATTGTGCTCTGTGAGTGGTCAAGTAATTTAAAGTAAGTGAACTAAATAAGTGTTTCTTTCATCATACATTCTCAAATGTATTTACAATCATATATATGTGGTTCATTTCTATTCAAAACATAATTCTTGGTAATTATTAAAAAATATAAACAATTGAAAATAACTTTGTTCCTAATAACTATTGAAAAACATAAAGTAACTTAAAGTAAATTAAACTCTTAACAACTATTGGAAAACGAAAGGTAATTTTAAACTATTTAAACTCTTAATATTTGTTGGACAGCATAAGATAACTTAAATAATATGAAACTCTTATTCTTTCTTCGTCTCTTTATGAAGGATTAATATGTTCCACCTTGTGGAGAAAACTTCACCTCAAAGGGAGACTTTCACCTCATGAGAGAAATAAGTACTACACAATAGTTTAAGTTCTAGACATTTCAGGACATCGATATAACTCTCAAACTATGTCATATTGATAAAAAGCTTTCAACTTAGAAGGAATTAAAACTTATATAGTTTATTTCTTATATTTTTACTTAATTAAAGTATTTATATAAAATATAAATCATTTCTCATTATCAAGTAACTTGAAACTCATAAAAACTAGATATTTAAATCGTGCAAAATAAGAATCTTATTTCTTCTTCAAAATTCATCAATCAATTATGTAACTAACATAGTTGTAACAAATATTTGATATCACCATGTAAAATGTAAAGCATTTTTTATTAATATGTCACTTGAAACTCATGAAAACTAACTGTATGTATTTGTGTAAGGCATAAGTCTTATTTCTTTTTCAAATAATTAACATGTTTGCAATAAACATTGTTCATTTCTCATTTAACAAACAAAAAAAAAGTTAATATCATCAAGAAAATATATTTACTTTACTAGTATAACCACTCACCTCAAAAGCTTGCAATCAAAGCTATGGTTGTCTGAGAGGAGCAAGAGCTATCATCGGAGGCTCAATGATGTCAACTGGAGTTCCTAAATCAAGAAATGAAAAAGGACTCAATAATACAATTCAAGGATGAATCAATAGGATGATCTTGTGGATTGAAGCAAACTAGGCAACTAGGCAAAATTGAAATTTAAACATTTAAGCGGCGTGTTTAAATCCTTTAAAGTAAAACTAACTAACAAATATTGGATTGATTCGAATCTCGAAACAAACTTCAAACTTCTTAAATTTGTGTCTAACATCTAGAAGCAAGATTAAACATCAACTCATCAAGAATTTACCTATTAAACTCATGAACATCCTTGTGAGCCAACATTCAAACTTATAATCCAACACTTAAAGAAAATCAAACAAACTAAATTAAGTCTTTCAAGATCCTTAAAAATTGTTATATGGTCTAAAACACATGACATTCACAATATCATATCTATAGTCACATAATTTACATTTATACACAACTTAATCAATTCTTCATTAAACAATGCAATTGAACATTCATTTGGATTTAAAAATATTTCATTAACATCAATTAGGCTTCAATTTAATTTGATTATACCTATATTATCAATTTTCCCAAATCATCAAAAAATGTGGTTCTAAACTTAAATTCTTAAAATTTGAAATTTCTTTAATTAATGTCATTAATTATCTTCCACCACTATTAATAAATTTACCCATCTCATTTTCAAGTATTAATAACTACCAATCACTTTAGTAAAGAGAGAAATTTATTATGGAGTTAATTTCCTTACCTTAAATATGTTTTCCCTTGCTTCCAATCTTTTTATAAACTTCCTTGAATCCTTAAATAGTTAAAAATGGAGTTGAAAATGCTATTTTCTCTTTCTTCTTTCTCTTTTCTTCCTTCTCATCTCTTCTTTCTCTTCTCTTCTCTTCTTTCTTTCTTTTCTTTGTTTTACAAAACGTGTGGGTGGGAAAGAAAAATGGAAAGTCATTGGCTTGTTGGGTAAAAGAAACGTGTGTATACACACACACACACACACACACACTTATACATACAATTTTATGAAGCCAAGTCTATAATAGTTGTGTGTTCTCACCTCTCTTTACCACTCATTTTTCTCTGTTTTTTTTTTTTATTTGTAATTTTCACATAACTTACCCTTGGTCAGGAATCAAGTTACCAAATATGTGTGTGTCAAGTGGCAATATTTGAATTGAATTCAATTTTTGGGTTACAGATGCTACAAAAATCCTTATTTATGAAATATAGTTATATTTTCATATAATTCTACTTACTTTGATTATTCTTGATTTTATTTTAAAAAATTATTTTATCTATAAGTTGTAAGAATGAAGATCACTTAGGGCAAGTATATGTTAAGGAGATAGTGAGATTACATAGGCTACCTAAGACGATAGTTTTAGATTAGGACATGAGGTTTGTATTAGCTTTTTAGAGGAGTTTTTACAAATCCATGAATATGAAGTTATTCTTCAGTATGATATATCATCCCTAAATGGATGATCATATAAAAATTCTTAATCATGTGATTGAGAGCATATTGGGAGTCAGTTGTATGGATCATAAGGCAAACTAAGTTGGTCTAGTTCCTTTAATGAAATTTATATATAATAACGGTTATCTGTTCACTATTAAAATGACGTCTTATGAGCCCTTCTATAGGAAAAAGTGTCAATCGCCCATTTATTAGGATGTGATATGAGAGAGGGATTCTTTGGATGATAAGGTCACATAGGAAACAAACTTAAGATCAACAGAGGAGTAATGAGGATAAGAGGCATAAGGTTATGGAATTTCAAGTTAGAGACAAGTTGTTTCTTAAAATAGCTTCCTAGAAGAGAGTGATGAAATTTGAAAGGAAGGGAAAATTAGCTCTTAAATTTATCGGCTCATATGAGACATTGGAGAGGATCGGTAAAGTAGCCTATAGATTGGCTTTGCTTGCATGCATAAATCACATTCATAATGTTTTTCATGTGTCATTATTGTGAAAATATATTGAAGATCCTCCACATATGATAAGTTCAAAGGAGGTCAAGTTAGTTGATAACCTAAGTTATGAGAAGCGACTAATGAAAATATTAGACAAAAGAGTTAAAATGTTAAGGAACAACGAGATACTGTTTGTAAAGATCTTACGGAGAAATCAAAAGATTGAGGACTACGATGATTATTAAGGGCCTTCATATGTAATTGTTTGAGAAGGAAATCAACACTAAAAACACATTTGAGAGTGAAAACAGTAGACGAATTTGGATTGTGGTAGGTTATGTCTATTCTCAAACAATGTATAAAGCTTTATATCTCACAAATGCGATGAATCTTGTTTAACATGATTGTTATTTCTAGCTTAGTATATACTTTATTTTTTTGTTAGAAATTTAGAATTCAACATATATAGGTGAAATTGCACATTTTAGTTGTAAACGTTAAAAGTATTTTTATAGGAATAAAAACTGGTAGAATCACATATTCGCGCATCAGACATTTTAAATACAAACGTATTCTTATCCAGCTACGTTGGAGGCAGTTATAAATTATGATAGACAAATGCGATCAACAACTATGCTTCGATATTCACCCTAATTTGAGACAATTTATTAATTTTCGGAATTATCAAAATTTCTATTTCAGTACCATTTAATTCCCAATCTGACTTATTATTTTAGTTACTATGCTAATAATTGTTACCAACATTCAAGATTCAAGATTACGGAATTATTGTAATTTTTTAAAATTAATCATATGCTTCTGTATGTTTATCAACTGGTACAATTCTATATTTTTTTAAAAATCTTTTGATAAAATGACAAATTCTTAATCACTAAATTTAGAAAAACTATATTTTTATTCATCTATCAAAATTCAATTATTATTTTAATGGCCAAAGAATAATTATATTATTTTATGTAAATATTATGATAGAAATATATTTAGAGTATAAACATCATCATTTCAGAATTAGTAAAGATAAATAGGTAATTTCATTTCTTATTTTAAAAATTATAATATTCGCTTATATATTTTAAAAATACTTTATAATTTCATTAGTTTATAATATGATATTTATATTTCTAATTTATTGTGTTTTTATGGTATAATTGTTATTTTTGAAATTATTAAGAGGTTATTAAAATTTTAAACCTCTAAATTTTTTAAAAATTATATTTTATTCCAAATATATATCATTTTATCCAAATATTATAATAGAAATGTATTTAAATAAACGTTATTTTTTAATCTTATTAATAATAAGTAGGTAATTTTCTTATTTTATTTTAAAAATTATTATACTCATTCATATTTTTTAAAAATATATTATAATTTCAAAATTTTGTAAAAAAATATTTATTCTCTCTAATTTATTATGTTTTTCTAGTATAATTGTTATTTTTGAAACTATTGAGAGGTATATTAAAATTATAAAAAATTTAAAAATACCTCGAATTTTTTTAATGTCAAAAGACGCCCCAAGCTTTTTTCAAGTTTCAAAAAAATCTCAAAATGTTTTCAAATTTCAAAATCCCCTCAAAATTTAAAAAAGTTATAGTTTCACCTAAATATATAGAATTATTTTTTATAACCTCTTATATATGTTTATACTCGTAAAAGTTTTTATTATTTTTATTTTTAATTAGTATAAATTAAAGTACAAAATATTTAATAAAATTTAAAGAATAAAATGATAAATTCAATAGCTGAGGTTTGTCAAATCCGTAAAGTTTTGATGGAAATAGTTTTGTCTTGTTGTCTGTTGACGTATTAAATTGGTTGGTCCATACTTAAATTTTATTCACATAAAAAGATTAAAAACAAAAAAGAAAAGCCCTACTTCCCCATTTATTTCTTTCATTTCTTCCTACACAGTTATCTCATATAATGTAGTTTTTACAAAGAACTTCGACTGCATTTCGATCAGTATCCTGCCTTTGTAGCCAAACGTATATTTATCTCTCATTAAACCTTGAATATGATGTCGTTGCCTGAAGGAATTGATTGTTTAAGCACCATTGGTAATGTGCCCTGGGAATTCTATTTATTTAAAAGAGTCTGACTCCTTTGAACCTTGGCTCTAATCTATTAGCTATTTGTGCAGGTGGTGTTGTAGTTGATCCATGACATGCTTTAAGGCTTGGTGTTGGTTTAGGGCATGGGCTTAGGATCCCTTAAAAAAGGGGTTCCAAAATTGGCATTGAAACAATCTTCCAAATTTGTTAAAGGTCATTTAAGATTTTTTTTTAAGATAAAATCTCATAAAAAAATTTTAAAAAGTTATATATTCATCCTTTTTGTAATTTTTGTAATAATTTTAATAAAAGATTAAAATACTTTTTATAAAAAAATTAAATAATATTAATATTAAAATAAAATTTAATATAAAATAATATTAAAATAAAATTTTTGATTAATTTTTTAAAACTTTTAATTTTTGAGTGATACTTTATCATTTAAGAAAACCTTGAGTAGAATAAGTCGTTTGACCTTTGTTAAATTGAAACATTATGGGAAGCAAATGCGTATAACCACAAAATCACTTAGTATAATAATGATTGTCTACTTTCTTACCTTCAAACAGACCTAATTTCAATTATTTTTTTTACTATTTTAAAATATATGAAAATAATTTTACTTTTCTTTATAATGTAAAAAAATTAAAATTATTTGATAATGATAATTTTTAAAAAATATATTTTATTCTTGAAAACATTCTAAAACATAATATGCTCTTTAATATTGATGGTTTATATTTATTTTCGGAATTAAAAGTTCTAAAGCAAATTAAAACATCACTTGAGACATTAGATTTATTAAAAAAAAATCATTTTCCAAATATATGGATAGCTTGTAGAATGTTATTAACTATTCTATTACTATAGCTTCAGCGGAAAGAAAACTTTAAAAATTAAAATTAATAAAATCGTATTTGTGTTTAACTATATCAAAAGATGCATTAATCTGACTATATTATCAATTAAAAAAAATTTTGTTTCTAAACTTAAATATAAAAATTTAATAAATGATTTTGAATCGCAGAAGACAAGAAAAATAACTCTTAAGATCATGAATATTTTTAAGTCAACTCTGCCTGATTTTAGTTGCCAACTCTCGAGGCATCTTCGTTTTTGTACTAGTTATGCGACAGCCAACCCTAAATATGAAGGCAACTTGAGATTTCTGGTATTTTGATGACATGTTAGTTTCATAGATTGGGTGGTCAGACAGAGAGACATCAGATATGTTGTTGTAATTATAAGACAAGCTCCTCAACATGGGGAAGTAGCCTTCGGTACAAAGGAGAGTAGTTTTGGAATGTTTAATAAGGTTAATCTTCCACGTCTAAATATTCAACATTTTGCTCTTTTTTATCTTACATGTTGCAGTTTATATGAATTCCAAAATGACCTTTTTTAAAAATTTTATCGTCTTTGAAAATGTTGAAAGATACATTATTGGACACTTAAACTAAGAATTTACAAGTTGGGTATGGAATTATAAAAGCATTTGTAGAACAGTTGCATGTGTTGGCAGGAATATCCATATTATAGCACATTCAAAGCAGCAAATAAATGTCAATAGGATTTATGATGTATTCCATTAGTGTAAAATTTGTATGGTGTTGTTACAAAAGTTTTTCATTTGGCATAATATGACATGTATGAGAGTGGAGCAATGATGAATTCCTTACAAGGAGGAGACGGTGATTCCATCTCCTCCTTGTAGCAGGGATGGGGAATAAGGAATTCGACTGCACCTTGCCTTGTTGCCATCCATAGTTGTTATACAGTAATGCTCTTCTAAGACTAAACTCATAGAACTCACCTAAATTTGTGACAAGTCACTTTAATTTCAAGCAACAGAAACAACAATCAAATAGATCTTCAATACAGATTGACATAAAGGTAGAAATCTCTTATCTAGAGGCACCAACATGTTAGAATACGTTATATTCTTATCTTAGGTCTATGTAGACAATCAATAATTTTCTATTGATTTAGGATCATATAATTATCTCACGTGAGATTGAAAAAAGTTATAAATTTGAAATTTGAATGTAATGTATAAAAATGTAACTCAATCTTTTTATTCTATAAATATAAAAAATTAAACAGAGTAGTCTTAACAATTTATATCATCAAATAGTATTCTTATCGTGCTAGTTTAGATTAAGAGTCAAAGATCTCTAATCTCAATCTGATCTGAGTTGAATCATATGAAAATATTATAACTTTACCCTAATTTGAACTATATTTGAGTTATTAACAATTAACACAATATAACACCGTGTCTTATTTACAAATATCATAAAAAAATATATAACGAGACCTTTTAAAATATATTAGTAGTCAAATCTCATTTCCAATAACAAAAATAAAATAAAATTCTTAAATAAAAATCATAAATAATCAAAGTAAGTACAATAAGGTGAAAATACAATCATATGAAATATGTAAAAATTTCAACTAGTAATGATTGTCCTATAACATTTGTTTAATTCGCCCTAATAAATTCTATCATGGTAACATTGATCTAAACATTCATCTCAGTTCAAATAAACTCAAAATAATTTTTTGTCAATTTAAATACGACCTAATTTAAATTTGAGTTGTGTTAAATTGATTCAAATTAAATTTTGTGTAAAAAAAAATTAATCTTAACTTGATTTTTTCATATCAAGATAATAAATCAGGTTAAAAATTGTCAACTCTATAGCAAAGATAAAGGGGATGACGAATTCTCCCCAGGGAACCTAAAAACAAAATATCCCTTCAAGTAACTCCACTATAACAATTATTAATAATTTGTTAAAATTATTTTCAAATAAATAAATACTATAACTGTGAATATAGATTTTTAAATAGTATACTAAAACTCTAACAGTTAAGTCAATCAAAATTCATAATGAAAAATAAATTATTACACTAAATATCATTACTTTCTTTGGGTACCATTTTTGTCATATTAATCATTTTCCTCACAAGTGTTTACTCTTCTAACTTCCAAACGCTAAAAATTACATATTTTAACGTGATCTTGATCTTTGAAATTTTTATAATCTAATACTAACTACTTGAATATGTTTTTTTTTTAAATAACTAAAAGTTAAAATGTTTGATTTTGTTCAAATAAAAATTTATTTGAAAAAAAATTGTCATAATATGACATGATATTGATTACAAATATCTAAGTCATCGATCCTAACAAGCTAGTCAACAGAACCCATTTGGTCAATCTTGTTGCATATCAAGAATGGTTTAAAGAGGCCGAAAGCCGAAGGCAAAGGTTCTCCTCAATCAAGTAGCAAAAGACATTTTTAAAGATCCTAATTTGCTGGCATCAAATTCCACTGCAATTTGTTTCCACTTTCCATTAATCATATTCAATCAAAGTGATTGTTTACCTAATGCTTAAAGATCTTGAAAACGATATCAATCTCCACTGCATTATAATTTCTACCAGACCCTTCTTGCAACTCCGACTTTTTATTCCACTTTCTCTAGGTTTCAGTTTCAAGCCTCTTGTGAACACTTACACGACAAAGTTATTGTTTTCCATTTCTCAAAGACCGCAATTTCATAGGAACTCCAATTTGGAACCTGAACTCAGCCCTGTTATTTTTGAATTACAATTAAAGGTTTAGGAACAATTAAATAATGATATCTATAGAGATGATTCTTATCATGCAATATTCAGAAGAAAAAAAAAAAATACTCATGTTGCTAGGTCTCTCAGCAACAGGAAGACTGATTATTTTTTTATTAAGGATGACATTAATATTTGCCTACCCAAAGGATAAAGAGATAATGAACTTATGAAGAATTGACATTGACTAACAATAATAGTAAGGCAAAGTCTTCACGCACTCGTGCGCCCAAAAAACGCCAAAGGATTTGAGTCAAATTTATAGCAAAAAGTACTTAGCTTGATATTGGCACTCGAATTGAATCTGTTTTAAGTGGAAGATTAGGATAAAAGATCACATTAACGTATTAGATTATTATTTTTATTTGATCTAATTTCTAAATGTTATGATGGCAATTGTGTTGCATGTTCTGTCTAAGAAAGAGGAGGCATCAGCCAAATTTTGTTAGTTGGGTCGCAATTACACATGACTGGTCGGTCAATCCTTCCAAAAATTTCTAATTTAAGTAATTTAATGATAATTGTGCAATTCAATAATTACACTGTTATTTAATTCATGAATGATTCAATGATATGAATGAATGTAAGAAAAATAATTTAACCTCAAAGAGCCTTGATTTTTTTTTTTTTTAAATTTTAATAAGTTTGTTTTTATGATATTTCATATTGTTGCGATCATATCCTCACTAGAGGCAATGAATTTTGGAACGATTTCGCTTTATGCATAGCCGATCAATGAAAAATTTTAATAAGATATTGGAAAACGTATAGGTACTACTTTATTATGAATACTTTTGAAAACTTTGTAAAAAAAGAAAATCCATTTAGGAGCATTTGGCTCAAAAAAGTATTTAATTAATTTAGTAATCTAACTCCTGTTGTTAATATTATCTTATTTAGTTTGTCAATTAAGAAAAAATTCCATTGATTTTCTATTATCAAAAGTGATATTATCAAAATATTCTTAATATCTTAGTATTATTTTATTATAATCAACCAAATACAATAATTATCTATACATATCAAAATTCACATAATAATTTATGCCTAATAATCTTTTTGATAATCAATATTTGTATTACTTTTTCCATTTTTTTAATAAAAGATTATATGAACTAAATGCAGTACTACATATTATTGAGATACTGTGGTTTTTTTTTTTTTTTTTTGAAGGAAATAAAAAAAAAAGAATATTGAAAAAATATGCTTGTTGAAGGTGAACAAACTAAAAATAAAAACTTTGGTATTAATCATAAGTTTAATAAAAACAAGTTAATTAAGCATATTTTGAGAGATATAATCTAAAAATAATAGTGATATTACTAAAGAATAATAGGATTAAGAGTTGATTATCACCAAAATTAGGTCTAAATAGTAAGTCAGATTACATGATCATTCATGTCGGGAGCTGAAACTGGATAATTTTGTGGATCACAACTCAGAAATGGCAAAAAGTAATGAAAATGAAATGCAAAAACCTGTTAAAGGCATCATAATCGATTCTTCTTCCAAATAATTAAGCACCATTTGCAATTGGCCGTGTTCTTGGTGGCAGGTAGAGTCAAAGGTTTTCGAGAATGAGTTTGACCCATTTGGGTACAGAACAGGTTGGTGTATAATTGTGAGTAAATGACATAATCTTTTTTAATTAATAATCAAATTAAAAACTTTTTACCGGCTTTGATGGCAACGGTCAACTCTCTCAAGTCATTTTTTGTGGCTCAGGATGTTCTTGTTGTGCACTACAGCCAGTTCATATAGAGCTTTGCCTAATTAAATATCTTGCACCAAAGTTTTGACTAAAAAGTATTATCTTTAGGTAACATGAATCATATTTTTGTATCTAAAATCAAATTTTATTCATTAGAAAGAATTTATGTTCCCCTTTTCTTTCTCTTTCATTTTCAACTCTCCTTCTTTCCTTATCTCGATAAACCATTTTATATTTTCAATCTTATAAGTCGTCATCTATTTTATGTCAGTTGATTCAACAACAATTTATTAAATATAATTATGGTCTTTTATTATTTTTTTTATTGATTAATCTCTTATTATTAATACTTAAAATTTGTCAGAGTCATTGTCATGATCTCTTTTTTCGACGTAATTCAAATTTTCTTTTATTTTTTTCTTATCTCACATTTCTATCAATGCCTTTGATAATTCAAGCTCAACGTGTTGAACATTTGCCTTCTCTTTGTTGACAACTCTCTACCTTCACTAATTATATCATATTCAATGACATAGCTCGATCAAACTCTCATCATCTTTGGCAGCTTCTCATGATGTGGCTCAATCGGTGGTAATAGTAAGATTCCAAATATAATAGTTATTCAAAATTTAAGGATTGAATTATAGGTTTTTAAACTTGTTAAAAAAAAAAAAAAAAAGACTAAACTATTATGTTTAAGTTGTTAATATAAAATCTATAAAAAAGTTATTAACCTCAAACTTTTACAAATTTTGTGTATAAAAAAATTATTATTTTTTTCTTATAGTGTTAGATTTTTTATTTTTTATTTTTGCCAAAGAAGTTTGATTCGAACTATCATAGAGTTAAAAAGTGTTTTGGACCAATGCTTGGGTGGAAAAATGTAGTTAACTCTATCTTAAGTGAGCTACCATAGACGAATTCTTGTAATATGTTATTTTTCAACAAAATTTCATATGCCATGTAATGGTATATATAAAAAAAAGAGGAATAACAAATTTGCATACATATATATATATATATATATATATATGAAAAATAAAATAAATAATCTAATATTACTAAAACAAATTAGTAGTACATGGGCATTTTGAATGGAATATTTCAGGTTATTATTTTAGCTGAATTATATTATAGTACGATCAATTTGTTTTACAAATATTTAGATTAGATTATTTATTTTATTATATATATATGTATATTTATATTTATGTACACACACCCGGACGATGCCTTGTATGGGGTAAGGAGAGCCATTTGCCTTGTTGAATTGTTTTATTTTTTAATTTTCTGTCTTTATGTGCTTATTTGAAAAAATCTTTAAATTTAACATTATTTTTATAAAATTTAAATCTAAATTCCAATCTCATATATTTATGATAAAATAAATATCAACTTTAGATGAAACGTAAGCTTTTTAAATAGTAAAATATTAACTTTCTTTTAAATTATGAAAGAACAAATTTTTAATTTCAACATAAATTATCGAGTGGAAAATAATTTAAACTTTGTTTATCATATTTTAATATTGAAATCTATGTCAGTTTTTATATAAATTAATTTTTTTAACTAAAATGTTTATTTAATATTTAGGGTTTTCATTTATATTAAATCAATAAAACTATTTTTTCCTAATATCTCAAATAAAAGCATGATAATGTTTAACATTTATTTTTTTGGTTTGTATTATACAATATTGAAGGTCGATTAATAAATAATTAAATATTAGTATTATATTTGTTAGAATTAACTATTTAATATAAATATTATAATTATCTCCAAAAATTTGTTTTATAAACATCAATTTTAACTAATTGAACAAAATAAGAGAGAGTACATTATAACTTACAACTTGTAGGTCTATTTTAAAATAAAGTTTGAGTTTATTCACTATTATAAATATCATTATTATCTTCACTTCTTAATTCAAACTTATTTTATAAATATAAATTTTATTTATTATCGAGATATTTAAATTTAATTAAAAATTTATATATTTTAGTTAAACCATAGATAAAAATTCATGTGATCATTATTTTATATATATATATATATATATAGGTAATTAGAAACTTTGTTTCAAAGAACAAAACCAACACGACATTAATTTATAAAATATAGACTTTTATTTCCCCTTTGGTCATTTAATTTTTACGTAATTATCAAAGGATCAATTACCACCATTACTATTCACGTCCTTTTCCTATTAAGTGACCATCTTATAATTACTATCATGACCATTTGGTGAAAAAGCAAGTAGATATTTAAGTATTAAATTTCCTTTTATCAATTTTATTTTATAAAAGAGTTAAGCGTTTTATATAAATTGTTCATATCTGATGTGAAGGAGTCTACTATATTGTTATAAAATAACACTTAATAATTGTTATATTTATTATAGGCCGAAAGAATTACTCCCTCTCAAGGATTTTTTAAATAACAAAATTTTATTTAAAAATTTTTAAAAAACCAATATCCACTCTTGACCAATTTTTTCCTAATTTTATTGATTTTTTTTATGAAATAATCAAAATACCCTCCCTTAAAAATAAATAATATTAATATTAAACAAATTTAATATAAAAAATACATATAATATCTAAAAATTAAAAAAATGAATAAAAAATTAAAAAAATAATAAAGTTGACAAAAAAAATAATGGCAATGACAGTCGAAAACTTAACTAGGTAGTCTAAAATGACTACTTGATTTGATTAGTGATTGAATCTAACTGTCTCGATGGCGAAGACAATCAAATTTGACTGTCAAAAATCTGAAGAAGACGATCAGATTTGATTGTTTTTGTTATCAAAGATAGGCAAAGATGACTGGTTTCAAGTGTATTGGTTGTTCCTGCTACTAGATCTATTAGATCTTTGACTGTTTCTATCATTGAGATTGCCAAGTTTTGTCACCAATCAAATCAAGTAGTCATTTTTTTATTATCTGGTTAAATTTTTGGCAACCATCATCGACGAGAGTGGTGGTTGCTTTTTTCTATTTTTAATTTTATTATTATTTTAATATTATTTTAATATTATCTTATATATTAATTATTCTTATGACATTAATTTTATTATTTTTTATTTTTTAAATTCTTTTTATTTAAAAAAATAAAAATATCTTTTTGATTATTGAAATTTAATTGTTGATTATTAAATATAACTGTTGAATTTTTTTACCGTATAAGTATTTAATTTTTTAAAAGTTAATGAGTGAAACTTTATCATTTAAGAAAACCTTAAGCAAAAATAATTTTTTTGGCCTTCATTGTATGAAGATAAAATTACAGTTCATAAGTTGTATGAATAACCAAGATATTTTCTTGTATCACACTTATTATGATATACATACATACATACATACATACATACGTACATACATATATACACACACACATACATATATATATATATATATTAAGAATAATGTTTGAGAATTATTTCTTGAAAAAGCAGTTGCCAAACCGTCTTATGTGATACATGGTTGATGAGGTACAACATAGAGGTGAAATGCAAGGGTGGTTGATTAACAACTCTCTAAAGCTAATTATATTTAATTATAAGCTAATAATGAACTCAATTCTTATTTTATAGGAAGTAAACCAATAAGATATCATCATACAAAATATACCTTAAACAAGTCAATGTTGCATTGATGGGTAGGAAATTATTTTAATAATCCATATTTTGCTATTAATATGTTGGTTTGTTAGATGATAAAAAATAATGTAACATTTTATTTCTATATTGACGTGACAATTAATTAATCTTATGACAAGTTTATTTTTAATTCAGAAATTTACTTTAACATATTAAAAATATTTAAATAAAATAACATCATAATATTATTTTATTATCAGTAATTAAATACAATAATTATTTATATATGCAAGTTATCTTAACACATTATTCTTTTATATATTAATTTTCAAAGTAATTTATTCTTTATGATAATTATTTAATTTCAGTATTAAAATATTTCTTAAACCAAAAGCACTTTTATTATTGTCTAAGAAATATACACATATAGCTGATTGGTGAATATGTTTACAAGAATACAGAATTGCGTGATGTGTTAGAAGATCAGATTAATTTTATTATAAACTTTTATTATATATCAATATTTATCCATCATAAATAAGCATTGATGTTTGACTTAAATTCCTCTAGTTTGGCTATTTGATAGGTAGAAAACGTGAAAAATGATTTCAGTATTATCTTCTTAAAGCTCTGTGTTATTTCTGTTGGTTCCATGTCACTTTAGGTTAATATTATCAGCATTATCTCAGAGGTATAATGAATCTACGACTTCTTATAATTCATAAAATCGTAACTGAAGTGATGCTTTTATCATATCTAAAGTTGACGATTTCTCGTATCTGAATTAAAGGTTTTGTAATATTTTTTTAAAATCTTAGAGATAATAACTGGTTAATTTATTTATAAACGTATTTTTTATGTATGAAAATCAAATTGATGAATTAATATGTACTTGTTTAAGCGATGAAAAGAGAACACAGAAAGTATACAAGAAAATTAATTATAATCTCCACTACGATAAAGTACCAGGCGGCAATCAGAATGGATCCCATGTCGAATTTATTATCTATCTTACTGCAAATCAATCTTATCCATAATTACAATTAAGATCTCGGAATCATACTAATTCCAGTATCATTTCCACTTCCATTCATGTATATATACCCCATTTAGTTATCTTATTTAAATCAAGGAAAAAAACTAATGTTAATTAAGATGATTAAATCTTCTTCAGTAATATTCCTTTCGATTTCTTGCAATAAAAAGTCCAAAGATCATGATCTTATCAAAACTACAACTTCCATAAAGTTAAATCCTTAGCTATTGGCTCCTCTCCTAGTGAAGTCTGACTAGAAATTCTTATATCAGCTTCGTATTTACATCGTTTCATTCTTTATAATTATATATTTAACTATTTACATAAAGAGAAGATAATATTTATAAATTTATCAGGAAAGACTCTTTGCTGCATCCATGCGTCATATTATCTACAATGTCATTATTACGTAAATATTTGTGTTAAAAGTTAAGGTTCAAGTTATATGTTTAATATAATTATGTACACGAACAAATTTATGGACAATTATATATTCTAATATCTAAATTTTTTTAAATGAAAAGACAATGAATAGGTAAATAATTATATATACGAATAATACTACTTATATTATGTACTAATGGTTAATGATAATTTAATTATCTATTTTTTATTAATTTAAAATTACTATATCAATGGCACATTAACCTTTGGTACCCATCTATTATTATATGAAAGAACTTTGTATACATGTATCAAGGAGGACTCCTTCATATAAACTTTAATCATATAGATGACATATAATTTATGGAATAATCTTCATTCTTACAATTGGATTAGATCATGTGCGATGAGATTTTAAGTGAAGGAGAAGGGATTTCTAGAAACTCCTAGGCATTCCCATCTAAACCTTAATTAATGTTTGCTTGTAACCCCACAGCATCCCATAACTTGTACCCCAATCTACTCTGAAAAGACACCCAAAACAAAAAACAAAAAATTAATATAAACTTAGTATGGAAACTTCTCTTTACTCCTTTACTCTGAAAAGATCACCGCACATACTTGGCTGAGCTGTTAAACACAGTTTAAGCACACTACAAGTATTTTATTAATTAAGTAAATAATCCCTAGAAAACAAGTATTGTTTGCTAGTGTTTAATTATAATTTATTAATGCGAGTTGATGCTGTGGCCAAGGAACATTTACAATTTTCATGCTACTACTTAAAATTGGTCGTATTGTGACACATTTGCCAAAAGATGAAGGGCAAATGGTCAAGCCATCTGAATATGATTTTGTACACTTCACCCACTTACACCAAATTATAAGATAGTTAAAAGTGTAAGATTATTTTCATTGTATGGTCCATATACAATTAACATAAAGTATAAGTTTAATAATAAATTGTAAACTAAAGTGTTATTAGTCAAGTTATAAGAATTTATATAGTATTATACATTTTGATTGAGGTGTAATTAATATTTTTTAATAATTATGTAAGGTTGGTCTTCTCTTTATTCAAACACAATAAATTATTTAAAAGTCAATATTATATATAAAAATTTTGTGAAAAAAACAAAAATATTAAGTCTCTGGTTTTCAATAGTCAAGTCAACAATCAACTCAACAACTTGTATCAAATCATCAATGGAATCAGTTACGTTTAAACTCAATTAATTTGTAAGAATTGGGATTTTAATTTCTTGGGATAAAGTTAAGACAAAAGCAAGGTTGTTGATGTTTTGATTATTTGCCCTAATTAATGTTATGAAATTTACATATAGTATCAGAACATGGTTTTGGAACTTTCAACTATTCATTAAGTGAATTAATTGTATTAATTTGGTGTTTGTTCAGACTTAGGTTCAATTAGTGTTTAGTATATTTTGACCTATGAAATTTGGGGCTACTAGTGCTAATGGTTCGAGTATAGCTTTATTTTTCATGAAATCTATTAAATCTTGTTTTATAATATCAGGGTTCTACCGAATTTATTTAGGACTGAAAAATTGTATGTAAGACACCTCAGTTGGGTATTACTATTCACTGTTTTATATAAAATAATAATAAATAACTAAAGAAAATATTATGGTCAATAATACTCAACCGAAATGCTTAAGCTAATCTGAAACACTGTAGCGGAAAAACCCGTGGTAATAATGTAGACATACATATACATGCCCAAATAAAATTGTATTATATAAAATATTCGAGCGGTGAAAACATATACGTGTGTATGCAAATAAAACTGTACAGACATGTAAACCGAAGCATGCCACGAAACTGAATCATAATAATCCCAGACGGTAGCCAACTCCTCCCCTCAGCCCCAAAAAACTCACCTGCAAGAGAAAGAAAAGTAGGGAGTAAGTGATAAATTTACCCAGTAAGCACTTCCTATCTCTGACCCTAAACCAATCCTCCTCGAAGGATTGCCACATCATCCCATACAGAACAGACTCTTCCTGCTATTCTCATCTTCACTGACCAGATACTACCTCATGTCGGGTCGTAAAATACATATATGAGTATACGTAAACAACCTAGAGTTAGGAGTAATCCGAGCGATCGAACTCGACTCACTAACCTCTCTTACTGATAATCATTATCTTTACTATTCTATTCTGTTACTGTTTCCTGAAATTCATGTGTCATTACGTGGCTTTTCATGTTCTGATGTTCTGCTGTTCGTGTCTTTTACACGTTGTTTCATATTTTGTTCATTTACTGTTTCTTACTGTCTGATCATTCTCTGAATGATATGCTGATATGTCATATAATAATGACATGCTATGCATTGTGCTGAAAACATAATTAGGCCTGGGCCTGTATACTGAAAATAGTTTTCTAAAAACTGTTCATTGAAAACTATATTGTTGAATCCTGGGATCCCATATCTGAAAATCACATGAAAGCTTTATCTGAAAGCTATACTGAAAACTGTGTACCCTGAGGTACATACTATGCTGAAAACTGTGCTGCGTAGACTGATGAATATAGGGATTCGACACCCTGGCCATGTGAGTTTTCATGCAAACACGCGTCATAAACTGTATGGGACATGTGATGCCTCAGGCCTTGGCCTAGAAACTGATCTGAACTAAGCACCTCACGCTATACTACATCTGATCCTGGGATCAGGAAACCTAAATCTGCTAGTTGAGCAACTCGACACATGTCAATACATAGGGCTAGTAATGAGCATACAGCTCCTGGTGCAATGATGTGCTGAAACTCATAAGTGCCCCCTCATATTCACCCTTGGAATATATGTTTTTCAACTGAAAACATGAATTCAGATCTTTAGATCCATTTCTGAAAACTCTGTATGGCTTGTCATGCTATGCTGTATGTATGATGCATCATGTATTCTTATTTGAGCTTATTTTACTGTTTTCTATCCATTGGATAGCTTTTACTATGCATAGTTATTATTTTAAGCTTAAATTCTGATTTCTGCCTGACACACGGGCGTACATGTCGTGTGCAAGGGCGTGCATGAACTTGCACGGGATCATGACCCAATCGTGCATGTGGTCGTCCATGGTTTTGGATTTTCATGCAAAATTCTTATTTTCACTTGGTGTACGAGCGTGTATAAACTATGCACGGTCGTGACCCCGCAATTTAGGGCATGCACGACTACGTGAACACGACCGTGACCATATAGATAATGCAGTGTGCACGGGCGTGTGCTACGAGTGCACGGGCGTGCATCCTGCTCTGCACTTGCGTAACCCCTTGGAATCAACTCGATTCCCAGCCAAATCTCAACTCAAAAGCATAATAAACATATCTCACATGCACAAGACTTCATATAAGCATAATATCCCTTTCAACAGCTTCAATTCCCACACACATCATCCAATCCATGGCATAAACATGTATATACACATATATTCTCACACATCACATGTGAATAAGCATCAATCATCAACATAATCATCTCAAATCATCATATATGCAATAAAGCATCATAAGCATGTTGGAATCGAACACATCTCAATCAAAACATGCATCAAACATACTCAAAACATAAGGGAAAGAGGTAAGAAGCACCTACCTCTGGACATGCTTTCTCTCTCAAGAAAATCGAAGGCTCAAGCTGGATTGGATGGTCCTGGAAGCTGCTCTTCCCTCCTAGCGTTGAGGTTCTCTGAAATTGAAATGGAAACTTTGGGTGAAAATGGTTTTGGAAATGGATAAACACGACTTAAAACCAAGGCGACAGAAACTACCTGCACGCACGGACGTGCACCACTTGTAAGACCCGCCGCCACGAGTACCCCTGCTGCTGAATAATATTGTTCTTTTATTTAATAAACTGAAAATTGGGTACCCGCGACGGGAATCCTATTAAAATAAAATCCTACTGCTGCTACTGTACAATTTGTATACAAGCGGAAGCTAAAAAATAAATTGAAATATACAATGAGCCCATACTGCTCTTTTTCATACATATACAATTGTTCTTACATTGTTCTTTACATCTGAGAATATACATGAAACATTTACAAGACCTCACAGGCCAAAACTGAAAATACAATTGAATACTGGTGTGTGGGGCCCTCTTCTGCCAGTCTCGGTCCACCCGCTCCTCGCCAGCAGTAAATTGACTTGAAAAGGAAGGAAGAAGGAAAGGGATGAGTGATAAAGATCACCCAGCAAGCATTCCTTACTTCCCTCGCCCAAGCAAGCAACAAACAAGCACACAAACTTGGCCTTGGCCCTAATCATACATCTAGTCGTTTACCGGCGCTGAAACTGATTAATCTGGATTATCTGATTACTGGTTACTGATTATCTGATTATTAATTAGTCATGTCATGATGGGGATGTCATGTCATGCTGACCTAGAAACTGAAACTAACTGATGATGCATGCATCTAGAAAGCTATATGTACCCGAAGGTACCTGCTATGCTGATCAGGCTGATGAACACAGAGATTCGACATCCTGGCCAAGTGGGCTGGACATTCTAGCTACTGGCTAGAAAGCTGAATCTGAACTGCGAGGTAAGTGTTCGCTTACCTTTTCCTTGAGTTTCCCAGCTTGCTTCGATGACTTTTGATGCTTGATTTGTTGATGAGTTTGTGCATGCTTAATTGATGATGATTGTGGCATGAATTGATGATGATTGTGGCATGAATTGATGAAATTTGCTACCTTTGAATCCATACATGCAAGCTTGAATGTTTCTAGTGAGAGAAAGTTGATACTTCCATGGTAGAATTCATGTGGCTTGATGCATGTTGAATTGGATACTTGAATTGTGTTATTTGATATGCTGGGAATGTGTTATTGAAGTGAATTGGTGAATGAATGTGGAATGGTTGGCAATTTATGCATTTTCCGGCTTGTGTTCTTGTTGAAGAACAAGACACACGATCGTGTGCCTGCATGGCACGACCGTGTGCCTGCATGGCACGACCGTGTGCCTTTGTTCTCCAGAACGCACGCCCGTGGGCATGCTGTGTGCACGGGCAGAAAACACACACACACACCCGTGTGTCCGTAGACACACGCCCGTGTGTAAGGTTTCAGTTAAATTCCAGGGAAATTCCAGTAGCATGCATAGATAGACGCACGACCGATGCACGGTCCCGTGTGTCCAGGCACACGCCCGTGTGCCTTAGCCACACACGCTCGTGTGTGAGGCCTGTCGCTCGTGTGCTTTACCCCACACGCCCGTGCACTTGCAGATTTTCAGAAAAAGATTATAAATTGGTAATTAAAGCATGGGAAATTCAAATAATGACATAAATACTTCATATAAGCTTCAGATAAGCAATCATTCAGATAATAAAGCTGCATATGCATATCATGGCATGACATATAGCTTCAGAGAGGATCAAGGGATCCGAATTCAGCAGTATTCAATATTCAGAACCTGATGTACGGGTGAGAGTATTAGGTGGTACACGAGGGGGCATCTATGAGACCCAGCCTTCTGACACCAGTTAGAATGCTCAGCAGTATTTCAGATTCAGTCTTTTAAAACCAATCAGATCGTTCAGCAGTATTCAGATTCAACTTTCTAGCTAATAGCTAGACTATTCAACCTACATGGCCAGGATGTCAAATCTCTGTGTTCACCAGTCTGATCAGCACAGTAGGTACCTTTGGGTAAATTCAGATAGAGGTATTCAGATGCATGCATCCATGAGATATTTCAGTAGCATGACATGACATACACATCATGACATGAATAATAATGAGAATGAGATTCAGTTAACAGTTTCAGATTCCAGTAAGCACATAGATGTGTGAATAGGGCCGATGTCAGGTATGTTTGATTATTTGTGTGTGTGCTTGCTTAGGTTTTGAGGGAAGTAAGGAGAACTTACTGGGTGATCTTATCACTCATCCCCCTCCTTCTTCCATCCTATTCAGGTGTTCGTACTGTTTCCGAAGAGCAGGTGGTTCGAGGCTCACAAGAGAGGGCCCACACCGCGATCTCAGTTGAGTTGTACAGTTTTCACTTTTAGACCTGTGTGGTCATGTTGTAAATGTTTTATGTATCCGGTTGTACAGAAACAGTATGTATATATATGAGAAAGGCCATTGGGCCCATTGTATAGAAAGACAATGTATATTCAGTTGATGTATTTCAGTTAAGCTTCCGCATGTGTAAAAATGTATAGTTCCAGATTTTATTTTCGTAGGATTTCTGTCGTGGGTACCCGAGTTTTTAGATTATCAATAAAAAACCCTCTCAGAATTTAGTAATAGGGGTACTCGTGGCGGCGGATCCTACAGACAAGGGGTTAGAAACACAAATAACAACTCAAACTGAAAACAGATACCTGACTGTGCTGTGAGGAGGGTTTGGACGACGGCTGCGAATGAGAGAAAACATGCACCACACACTTACAACTCAGATCTCTACTGAAAATGGCACAAAGAAATGCTCTGATACCAAAAATGTAAGACCCGCCGCCACGAGTACCCCTGCTGTTGAATAATACTGTTCTTTTATTTAATAAACTGGAAATTGGATACCCGCGACGGGAATCCTACGAAAATAAAATCCTACTGCTGCTATTGTACAATCTGTATACAAGCGGAAGCTGAAAAATAAACTGAAATATACAATGAGCCCATACTACCCTTTTTCATACATATACAACTGTTCTTACATTGTTCTTTACATCTGAGAATATACATGAAACATTTACAAGACCTCACAGGCCAAAATTGAAAATACAACTGAATACTGGTGTGTGGGGCCCTCTCCCGTAAGTCTCGGTCCACCCGCTCCTCGCTAGCAGCAAACTGACCTGAAAAGGAAGGAAGAAAGAAAGGGATGAGTGATAAAGATCACCTAGTAAGCATTCCTTACTTTCCTTGCCCAAGCAAGCAACAAACAAGCACACAAACTTGGCCTCGGCCCTAATCATACATCTAGTCGCTTGCCGGCACTGAAACTGATTAATTTGGATTAGCTGATTACTGGTTACTGATTATCTGATTATTAATTAGTCATGCCATGATGGGGATGTCATGTCATGCTGAGTTGGAAACTGAAACTAACTGATGATGCATGCATCTGGAAAGCTATATATACCTGAAGGTACCTACTGTGCTGATCAGACTGATGAACACAGGGATTCGACATCCTGACCAAATGGGTTGGACAGTCTAGCTACTGGCTAGAAAGCTGAATATGAACTGCTGCTGAGCAATTTGATTGGTGTCAGAAAGCTGAATCCCACAGATGCCCCCTCGAGTTCACCCAAAACTGTAACCCGTATATCAGGTTCTGAATACTGAAAACTACTAAATTCAGATCTCTAGATCCTCTTTCAGGCTACATGTTGTGCTATGTATGCATATGCATCAATTCTTATCTGAATTATGGCTTATCTGGTGATTATTATCCATTGGATGGATTACCAAACCTTTATAATTCATTTTCTGTATTTTTCTGGAAAAACTGGCGGACGCACAGGCGTGTGGGCCAAGCACACGGGCGTGCAGGAGACACACACGATCGTGCTACGTAAGGGCACACAGGCGTGTGCCCAGACACACGGGACCGTGCCCCGGTCGTGTGCCTGGCTGTGCTCTCCTCTGGAAATCTAGGCTGAATTCAAAGAAAAAGCTGACACATGGTCGTGTCCTTCAGGACACACAGTCGTGTGTCTGTACTCCTGGCCGTGTGTACCTCATGCACACAGGCATGCCCTCGCAGAAACCAGGGCACACGGGCGTGCGTCTGCGGGCACACGGGCGTGTGTCCGGTTCTGTAACACGAACACCTCCCTAGAGGATGTAGAAGGCCAACAAAAACACATCTAATCCTCAACCAAACTGAAATTAACTTCTAGCATGCATTATTGGCACTTCAATATACATATATACATCATCAATTTCATCCTTCATCCAACATCATGCATTTTACCATGCACATCTGAGATTTCTCTCACTAACACACACACATAACTGAATCAAGCATACATGCTGGGTGGAAATCATCATCCAATCATCAAATCATCATCATATACATCTGCAAACATAGCATCTCAAGCTGGAAACGAAAACACACGTTTCCAACAACATCAAACAAGCTGGGAACGCAAAGAGAGAGTAAGAAACACTTACCTCTCGCCATGGCTGCTGGAACTTATCTCTCAAGCTAATCTCTGGTCTCTCTAGCTGGATTGGGAGCTACTGGAAGCTGGAAATCTACACTAGGGCTGGGAGCTACTGAGAACAAAGAAACACTGGCTGAAAAATATGAACCAGGTGAGAAATGAAAACTAAATCTCCCGTCTCTCTTTTCTAAGCCACCTGCACGGGCGTGCAGGGAAAGGCGCACGGGAGTGTACCAGGGAAAATGAACATAATTCATTTCCTGCACTTCGCATGATTGAAACCTCCCTAAAGGAATCATACGAAGGCCTCTCAGCTCTGGAAAATTTACTAACTCACCCCTGAACTCTTCTAGACTCCCAATCTATCTCTGGATCTCATTTCTAACCCCTAAAATCTACCCCTAAGGGATTTTCTAAAACCTGGGATGTTACACCACTCATGCACGATCGTGCATCTCGAGAAAATTACAAAAATACCATTTTCCCGCGCTCGCATGCAAATCCTCCCAATCAGATCCATACGCAAGCTACCAAACACTAGGAAAACTCTCATTTCACCCCAAAACTTACTCACAACCCTAGAATTCACAAAAATCTCAATCTGACCCCAGATTAGAAAGCCTAAAAGACCAAACTAACCCTGAGATGTTACATTGTATGCAATGGTTTTAAGGTACTGAAATGATTTGAAGTTATTTTATTGTATTTTATGATTTAAGGTTAAATAATTTGACATTTAATGTTAGAATTATATTTGAAACCAATATTTGGCCAATAATAAGCTGCATTAATTATTATTGAATTATGGAAAGAAAACAACTAATGTTAATTAAAATATTAGAGACATTTTTATTGAAGTTTATGTTTCTGAATATTGAGATTTGTTGGATAATGATAATTTTATGTTGCATTTTGATCATGACTAAGTCTAAATGACTCTAATGAATGTTTAAAATGTCTAATTTGATTATAACATGTGAATACTAGTGTGTGTGTCTATATATATATATGTGTGTGTGTGTGTGTGTGTGTGTTAGATTTTTTAAATTTATTCAAAATAGACACACAAAGTTGTCACAGTTAAATGATGTCTATATTAAGCATAATAAGTTGGTTATCAAGATAGAAAGTTTTGCTAGACATCAATAATAAATGACTATAAAATCAATTACTCAGGGTTATATGATGTTACTAAAAAATAACATTAAGGCATAAAATATTTATACATGAGTGATTGAAGTTCATTTATTATAAAATATTTAAAGATCGCCTAATGGTTGACTAATTAATTCTAAAATCATGAACATAATTGTGTTTAATGAATAAACTTTGTTAGATAGGTTTAGCATGCTTGAAAGTAATCAATATATCTAATTAAAGTACATGAAGTAACCAATTTTAGTTTGCTAAAATAGAATATCAATTATGATTAAAGCTATGTATTGTTGTGACTCTCAAAGGAAAATGTCAATATATATTTAATGTTTAAATTTATAAAGTTAAAATCAGTATTATAATTTTGTGTAGTCACTCAAAGCATTATTGTATGTGAGCTTTTTATTACCTAATTTGTTTATGCAGCATTAGTTCCTATTTTATTACATTCGCAAACTTCATTTATTGTAAAATTCAATTGGCTAAATTTTAATGAATGAAAAGAACATGTTGAGTTTAACTTAGGAGTGTTAGACTTAGACCAGTCTTTTCTATATGACAAGCTTATTGAACTCATTGATTCTAGTATAGTTGAAGAAATATCTTTTTATAAAACTTGAGAAAGATCAAATAGATTAGGCTTAAAGTTTGTACAAATGATAGTGGCCAACAATAGTAAGTTAACTATTGTTGACATTGATAATGTAAATAAATACATGAGGTTGTTAGAAGAGGCTTCTCAATCTAAATCTGCTGATAAGTCTCATTCTACAACATTAATGAGTACACTTACTAACATGAAGTTTAATGGTTTTTGTACTATACACGAGCATGTAACTGAAATGGCCAACATAGTAGCTAGGCTAAGGTCCATAGTAAATGACTATGGACAAAAGTTTCCTTGTCCAATTTATTATTAATTCATTGCCTGTTGAGTATGGTGCATTCTAAATTAATTATAACACAATTAAAGATAAATGGAATATGACCACCGGTTTTAAGAATGAGTAATTGCCCTTTTTTGACCCTTAACTGCCCAACCTAAGAGTGGACAGCTAATGTCGTCCACTTATTGAGTAGGGTTCTATGGTCCATCCATAACTCCTAGATACTGAAGGCATCCTTAAGGTGATCTCATAGTTCCTACAGGGTGGAGATGATGGGGTTGGTCCATGGATTTTCCTTCTTTTTGTTGCATTTCGCTCAAAGGGTTGAAGGGAGATAGTACATCAAGCTGCTCACAAAATGAAGTTTGGAAAGGGCAAACAATCACTAAATTTGAATGAGTCATTTGTCCCAATCTAGAAGAAAAATTATAAAATTGATAAATGTTATTTCTGTAAAAAGCCTAGACATTATTAGAAAGATTACCTGAAACATAAGGCATGATTCGAAAAGAAAGGTAAACCTAATGCTTTAGTATGTTCAAATTAAATTTATCAACTCCGTAAAATACTAGGTGGATTGATTCTAGTTGTACCACTCACATTTCAGTACATTGCAAGGATTCTTTTTGACCCAAACTATAAACATCAATAAGATATATGTGTTCACAAGGAATCAAGTCGAGTTGAAGCTATAAGAACTTATAATTTAATTTTAGATAGTGGACATCATTTAGATCTTTTCTAAACTCTTTATGTACCTTCTATTTCTAAAAATTTAGTTTTATTATCAAAACTTAATGTTGAAGGATACTCTTTTAAATTTGGGAATAAATACTTTGGTTTATTTAAACATAATTTTCTTATTGGTTCTGGTATGCTTTGTGATGGCTTATATAAGTTGAAACTTGATAATTTGTTTACTAAGACATTATTAACCTTGAATCATAGTATTAGTACAAAAAGTGCTTTTGTGAATGAAAGTTTTATTTGTTTATGGCATAAACGTTTAGGTCACACATCAAAAGAAAGAACACAAAGATTGGTAAAGAATGAAATCCTCCCACATTCGGATTTTACTGATCTTGGTATGTGTGTAAATTGTATTAAAGGTAAACAAATCTATCATACAAATAAGAAAACATCCACAAGAAGCATAGAGCTCCTTGAAATAATGCACACTGACATTTGTGGACCTCTTGATGTTCCACATTTTAGTCAAGAAAAATACTTTATCACTTTTATTAATGAATTTTCATGTTATGGTTATGTCTATTTGTTGCGTAAAAAATATTAACTAATAGATGTCTTTAAAGTATTTATAAATGAGGTTAAAATACAACTTGTCAAAAAGAAGAAAATCATTAGATCTGACAAAGGTGTTTAGTATTATTAAAAATATGATGGGTTAGGATAAAATCTTGGTCCATTTGTTAAGTTTCTTGAAAAACGTGACATATGTGCTCAATACATAATGCCTAGTACATCGCAACATAATGGTTGTAATATCCCAGTTTTTAGAAAAGCCCTTAAGGGTAGAGTTTTGGGGTTAGAATGAGATTCAGGAATAGACTAAAGTCTAGAAGAGTTCAGGGGTGAGTTAGAAAGTTTTCCAAGGCTGTGTGGCCTTCGTATGATTCCTTTAAGGAGGTTTCAATCATGTGAAGTGCGAGAAATGAATTATGTTCATTTTCCCTGGTGCACTCCCGTGCACTGTGCCCTGCACGCCCGTACAGGTGGGTTAGAAGAGAGAGAGATGAGAGATTTAATTTTCATTTCTCACCCGGTTCCCATTTTTAGCCAGTGTTTCTCTTATTCTCAGTAGCTCCCAGTCCTAGCGTAGATTTCTAGCTTCCAGTGACTCCCAATCCAGTTAGAGAAACCAGAGATTAGCTTGAGAGAAAGTTTTCCAGCAGCCATGGCGAGAGGTAAGTGTTTCTTACTCTCTCTTTTCGTTCCCAGCTTGTGTGATGATATTGGAAACGACGTTCCCGTTTTCAGCTTGTTGTGTCATGCTTGTATGCTTATATATGATGATGAGATGATGAATGTATGATGATTTCCACCTAGAATGCATGCTTGCTTCGCTTGTGTGTGTGTTAGTGAGAGAAATGATTGATTTTCATGGTGGAATTAGTAGTAGTTGATGAATGATGAAATTGAAGTGCTTTGCATGCTTATTGAAGTGCTATTGATGCATGTTAGAAGTTAATTTGAGTTTGGTTGAGGAATGTATATGTTTGGATGGGTTTCCTACATCTTCCAGGTAGGTACTCGTGTTACAAAACCAGACACACGCCTGTGTGCCCTGGTTTCTACAAGGGCACGCCCGTGTGCATGAGGTGCACATGGCCAGGAGTGCAGACACACGCCCGTGTGTCCTGAGGGACATGATCGTGTGCCTGGTTTTCAGTAGAAATAGTCAGATTTCTTTCCAAAGGAGAGCACGACCTGCTACACGATTGGCACATGGTCCCGTGTGCCTGGGCACACACCCGTGTGTCCTTGCCCTGCACGGCTGTGTGTGTCTCCTGCACGCCCGTGTGCTTGGCCTACATGCCCATGCATCCATCAAAATTTCTAGAAATTTCAGAAAATGGATAATTAAGCATGAGAAACTTAATTTAAAGGCTAATCAGTATCAGATCAAAGCTCAATCAGATAATAATGTTGCATGAGCATACCATAGCATGACATATAGCCTGAGGAAGGATCAAGGGATCTAAATTTAGTAGTTTTCAGCATTCAGAACCTGAGGTACGAATTACAGTTTAGGGTGAACTCGAGGGGGTATCCATGGGACCCAGCTTTCTGACACCAGTCAGATTGTTCAGCACTTTTGATTCAGCTTTCTAGCCAGTAGCTAGACTGTCCAGCCCACATGGCCAAGATGTCGAATCCCTGTGTTCATCAGCCTGATCAACATAACAGGTACCTTCGGGTACATACAGTTAGATATTCAGATGCATGTATCATCAGTTATTTTCAGTTTCTAGTTCAGCATGACATGACATCCACATCATGACATGCCTAATTAATGAAAATCAGTAATTAGTAATTAATCTAGATAATCCAATAATCAGTTTCAGCGCCAGCAAGCGACTAGATGTATGGATAGGGTCGAGGCCAACTTTGTATGTTTGTTGTTGCTTGCTTGGGTGAGGGAAGTAAGGAATGTTTACTGGGTGATCTTTATCACTCATCATTTTCCTTCTTCCTTCCTTTTCAGGTCAGTTTGCTGCTGGTGAGGAGCAGGTGAATTGAGGTTTGCGGGAGAGGGCCCCACACACCAGTATTCAGTTGTATTTTTAGTTTTGGCCTGTGAGGTCTTGTAAATGCTTCATGTATATTCTCAAATGTAAAGAACGATGTACAGAAACATTTATATGTATAAGAAGCCAGTTGGGCTCATTGTATATTTCTGTTTCAGTTTATTTTTCAGCTTTCGCTTGTATACAGATTGTATAGTAGCAGCAGTAGGATTTTATTTTCATAGGATTCCCGTCGCGGGTACCCAATTTCCAGTTTATTAAATAAAAGAACAGTATTATTCAGCAGCAAGGGTACTCGTGGTGGCGAGTCCTACAATGGTGTTGCCGAAAGGCATAACCATACACTAATGGATATGGTTAGGAGTATGATTGTGGATTAAAAAATATAATAAGTCAAGAGTATGATTGAAATTCTTCTTTACCTTCATCATTATGGATGTATGTATTAAAGACTGTTGTGTACTTATTAAATAGGCTTTTTAGTAAGGCAATTCCAAAGTTTTGAATTGTGGATTGAATTTAAAACATTTGAATTTTTGAGGTTGTCCAACAAAAGTAAGGATATACAACCCACATGAAAAAAAATTGGATTCAAGAACAACTGGTGGTTTCTTCATTTGTTATCCAAAAAAATCAAAAAGGTATAAATTTTACTGTCTTAGCCATAACATAAGAATAGTAAAAATTGGAAATACTAGATTCATAAAAAAATAATGAGACTAGTGGGAGTGTGAAACCACGTAAAGTAGAAATTCAAGAAGTTAAAGTAGAAACTCTTTTACCTATAAATTCTACTCATGTTGTTGTTTTTCTAATTGTAAAACATTCAAAGGACAACTAAGAACAACAAATGAATGACCAACCACTAATTCTTAATAAAGTTATTGTCAATGAATTTCCAATAATTGAACCATAAAAGTAGCATTAAGAAGATTTCAAAAACAAAGGAGATCAGTTATTTCAAATAAATATATGACTTATCTATAAGAATATAATTGACTTAGGAATGAATGAAGATCCAATTTCATTTTACAAGTGATAGAAGTAATAATTCTATAAAGTAGGCAGAAGCCACGAAAGAAGAGTTAATGTCCATGACTAATAATGGAGTTTGGGACCTTATTATATTACCTGAAGGTTTTAAGAGCATTAATTGTAAATAGGTCTTCAAGACCTAACATGACTCAAAAGGTAATATTGAAATATACAAGGCCCAACTTGTTGTCAAAGGCTTTACTCAAAAAGATGACATCGACTATAAAGAAACCTTTTTTCCAGTTTCTAAAAAAGACTCATTTACAATTATTATGAAAATAATAGCTTATTATGGTTTAGAGTTACCCCAAATGGATGTGAAAACTGCCTTTTTTAATAGAGATTTAGTGGAAAAGGTTTATATGGAACAATCTAAAGGTTTCATAATTTAAGGAAAAGAACACATGACATGTAAACTTAAAAGGTCAATATACAGACTTAAACAAGCTTCCAAGCAATGGTATCTTAATTTTAATAATACCATTAGCTTTTTTAGTTTTAATAAGATTACTGTTGATCGATGTATATACCGAAAAGTTAGTGGGAGCAACTCTATGTTTCTCATTCTATATATTGATGACATTTTGTTGGCAACCAATGATTTTGGTATGAAGTGTGAAACCAAGAAATTTCTTTCTAAAAATTTTTAAAATAAAAGATATGAATGAGACATCCTATATGATAGAAATAAAAATATTTCATAATAGATCACAAAGATTATTAGGATTGTCTCGAAAAGAATATATTAACAAAACTTTAGAGAGATTTCATATGGATAAATGTTCTGCTATTGTTGCTCCAATTTAGAAATGTGATAAGCTTAGTCTTATGTAATGTCTAAGAAATGAATTGGAATACACTCAAATGGAATGAATTCCTTATGCGTTTGTTGTAGGGAGCTTAATGTATGCTCAAACTTGTACCAGAGCAAACATTAGTTTTACTGTTGAGATGAAAGATTGGTATCAAAGTAATCCTAGGAATGACCATTGGAAAGCTGTAAAAAAAGTATTGAGACACTTACAAGCAACGAAGGACTATATGCTCACTTATAGAAGATCTAATGATCTCAAAGTCATAGGTTATTTAGATTCAGATTTTACTGGACGTACAGATACTAGAAAGTCCACATTTTGATATTTGTTTCTATTAGTGGGTGGAGTGGTTTCATGGGAAAGTGTAAAATAGTCTGTTATTGTTGTTTCCACTATAGAGACTAAGTTCATGGCATGGTTTAAGGCCACTATTCATGGATTATGGTTGTAGAATTTTATTTGAAGGCTTAGGATTGTTGACTGTATTGTCAGGCCACTAAAAATTTATTATGATAATGTCGTAATAATTTTCTTCTCCATAATGACAAGTATTCCAAGGGTGCCAAATATATGGAATTGAAATACTTTGTCATTAAAAAGAGGTTTATAAACAAATAGTGTTAATTGAATACATTAGCACCAACCTTATGGTTGCGGATTCATTAATGAAGGGATTGCCACCTTATTTAATGAATATGTTAAAAGGATGAGCATTATTAGTAATGGTTTATAATGTGTTGTGTTCTTATGTATTTGAGACTCTGAGCTCTTATATGTACTATTTTTAATGTACATATATATGTTTTATCCTGTGATTATGTTGTTGTGTTTATACATTATAAAATAAATAATTTATAAGGATGTTAATATGATATATCTTTAACAAACACATTATTGTTAAACCTTAATAATATTCTTCATTATAGATCATATTAAGCATAGGACTTATATAGTGATACATAGAAAGAACTATGTCGATTTAATGATATATGACAACTATGATTTTATGAGTTTTTACGTAATAATGATTAATGTTAATTGATCTAAGAAAAACTTTGGCTTTATTTCATGAGTTATGTTTTATTACTAAATCATAAATTGTTTAATAACACTATAGATCAAGTGGGAGATTGTATGTAATTAACATAAAGTATAGACTTAATAATAAATCATGAGCTAAAATATTATTAGTCAAGTTAGAAGAATTTATATAGTATTACACATTTTTATAAGAGTGTAATTGATGTTTTTCTAATAATTATATAATACTGGTCTTTTCTCTATTCATATACGATAAATTATTTTATCTTTAATTTTACACATGAAAGTTTTAGAGAAAATAGAGAAAAATCAAGTCTCTGATTTTTAACAATCAGAACGATTATCAAGCCAACAACTTATATTAAATCACCAATGAAATCAGCTACGCTTAAACTCAATTAATTTACAATAATTGGGAATTCTAACTTCTTGGGATAAAGTTAGGGCAAAATTAGGTTTGCTGATGTTTTGATTATTTGCCCTAATTAACGTTATGAAATTTATATATGTATCCTTTATTGTTCAACAGTATATCTTTTACTTCATATAATATTAAACAATGCCACATCTCAAGTTCCAACCTATATAGGGTTTAATAATCTTGTGACAAGTTCATAAAGTGCATACTCATTAGGGATGGTTACTCATATTATTTATTTCATATTCACTTTTATCGATTTTTCAGTTAAAAATATATTCTTTTATTCGTTTTAGATGTAGGAATTTAACTTGGATATAGTGATTAATTACTTGCCTTTAGCCCTGAGGCCATGACCACTCTTTTCAACTTCCTTGTTCGTAAACTTTATCCACCCTTAAATTTAATTTTCTAAACACATCTTTTATTCTTCTATTCTCTTGAGCATTACACTTGGATCTTGTTATGTGTAATTTCCTAGTTCCACAAGTAGAGATTTAGATTCAATACTATATTATATGCTTAATTTATAATCTTACTTTAAGATTGTTGGTATAATACACATCCTTTTTAGGATTGTTAGGAACCTAATCAAATTCAAAAACAAAAATAAAAGAAGAAAAAACAGAAAAAGCTTGTAGGTTACATACATGTGGCTAATGAAGATTTTGAGTATGGAAAATGAATACAATCACAAGACTAGTAAACAAAATCTCTTATAAAAACGTACTCCAGGGTGCCACCTGTCCGCTAAATGACGTACCAAACCCATCAATAGTATGAATAATTTAATCTCCCCAATGCCCAATATGGAATCCAACAAATTCTATTTAATTAAGATTAAATGTATCAATATCCCTTAGAAGAAAACAAACAACATCTGGGCAAATTTCATAGGCCTTCCTGTAATTTTCGTGCTAAAAATCCACCACCCACTTCTATTTTATTGTCTATTTCTCATGCCCTGCTTTAGAGCTGTGAATTCTTATTGTCTAGATGCAAAAGCCCTAGTTTATACGTGGCCTAAGGTCGTGAGATTCGTGGCTCTTTTTTGTCTCACTTTACCATTAATCAAATATATTCTATTTTGATTTGATCCTTCCTTAGAGCATGTCACCCAATGCGTTAACATTCTTTTTAATTTCCCAATGGATCCTTCCATCACAAACACCACAGCCATTTGATGGGAAATTTGATGAAAACCCTGATAGGGAAAAGGGTTTTGAAGTCATTAGCAATCGATTATGGTGTTGTAAAGATTATCAATTGATTATGGTGCTGTACAAATAAACAAGTAGCTTAAATAGTGACATAATGGATATAGATGATATTGAAAAGGACACTAAATTGACTGATGGAATTGGAATAAGGCAGTAGGACGGTTTAGTGCGTATATAAATATGCGACAAACACTTGCCTCAAATGCCATAGAATTTGGAAGACATTAATAACTTTACCTAGGCATTTAGCTAGCTGAGGAGCTTACTTAAGCATTTTATATAGCAAACGAAAAGCTTTAAGCTTTAAGCTTGTTTTACTTTACATTCATGTCTTGGGGAGTGATGGCTGGTCACTTGGGTTGGGGCATCATTGAAGAGGGATGGAGGAAAGGCCCTTGGACTGCTGAAGAAGATAAATTGTTAATTGAATATGTCAGATTGCATGGTGAAGGAAGATGGAACTCTGTTGCTAGGCTTGCAGGTACTTTAATTTTAACTAAAACGACTTCATTTATGTTTTAATATGGTCAGTTTTATTGAAAATATGTTGCATGCTTTTTTGGGTGTACAGGATTGAGAAGGAATGGAAAGAGTTGTAGATTGAGATGGGTGAATTATCTGAGGCCGGACCTCAAGCGGGGGCAGATAACCCCACATGAAGAGAGGATAATTATAGAGTTACATGCTCGGTGGGGCAACAGGTAAGTATTTGATCGATAAGTTTTTTAATTTCGTTCATGAGAACAAGTTTAATCGCTAAAAGAGCCAACTCAATTATAAAAGGTGGTCAACAATTGCCCGAAGCCTGCCGGGGAGGACTGATAATGAAATCAAGAACTATTGGAGAACCCATTTCAAGAAGAAGGCCAAACTGTCTGCGGAAAACTCTGATAAGGCCAAGAACCGGCTCCTGAAAAGACAACAATTTCTTCAACAACAACAGCAGTTGCAGCAGCTGCAGCGCCAGCCGGAGCAGCATCAGCAACCGCAGCAACACATGCAGCAACTCAATCAATTGGACGTGAAAAACATTATGTTTTTTCTCGAGGAAAATGAGCACAAAGCTCCTCATATGCCTCAACCAAGGCAAGAAATGGGGGCAACATATCCCCATACTAGTAGTGAAGAAGAACAAGGGTGGTTCTACTCCATGGCCGGCGGCAATGCCCTTGTGACAGAGCCCTCAAATGAGGAGTTACTGTGGGATAATTTGTGGAACTTGGATGATTTTCATGGCAATTTTGCTGCGGCAGGCAAAGCTAGTTTGCCCAATTTAGTCTCTCCCTTTTGCTAATCTTGAATTTGGGTTAAATTTTGTGTTCTTAATCAGTGCATGCTACTTAATTAGTTAATTTCAGTTGTAATTTCAGTGGTTTATCATCATCAAGTGAGAAGGCTCTAAAAAGCAGAAGAAGGAGCTTTGGATTGATGTAGATGCTGTGGAAATTTAGGTTGCAAGAAGTGCAATCCAAAACTTAATGTATGATTGTGATTAATAAAATGATTAAATTTTGCTTAATTGAAGAAGTAATACTTTCTGAAGGAATCAAGCATCCAATCAAATGACTAATTAATTTTATTAAATTAGGATAAGATGATCTTGTCTTCCATTACACATATATCTATAAAAGAGAGAGAAACGTGTCTTCTCATTAATTGCAAGACACTTTTGACGGACTCAATTAATTTCATCACTAAAGTTATTAAGAATTTCTAAAAGATGATGAAAGTTGTTGTCATCTTTATCATGTTAAGAACCAAAAGCATGAAAGCATATTTTACGGAGTAGTCGAAATTAGTACAGCTTTAGGTTGCTCTTTTGAGTTGATGTTTGTCGTCATATTCTTTATAAAAGTTTTGGGTTAATATTTGTTATAAAGACCTTGTAAGTTATCAATTTATTTAAGATTGGAACCAGATCCTCTTAATTGCACTCATATCACGTTTAATCTTTTGTGATTTCCTGAATCACTCTTTTTGGAATCTTGCTATAAATTAATAAGTTGCTAAGGTATAAACATAACATTCTTCCAATAAAGATGCAAAAGCAACAACAATATTCTATAATTTTATGCATACACCGCACTTTTCTGTATGAAAAAAAGCTTTGAGTGTTTCATTAAGAAAAGGGTGTCTGATACAATATATTGGACTGTACAAATTTATAGGATCAGATAGAATGAATAGAAGAAATATAATGAATTTGAAATTATCAGTATGTTATATTATTTGGTGAAGTATTGTATTATACATAATTATTTCTATAATTAGTGGTTGGTGCAGAAAATTACACCAATGAAATTAGGTGGGGAATCTTGTGAAACGAGAGATGTACAAAATAAGTTTTTTTTTTTTTTTTTTTTAAAGTAGTTTGGTTATTGTCATTAAATGTGTGTTCATTATTATATTATTACTCTCCTGAGAATGTATTCTTAGAAAATAATTACAAAGAGTTTTTATGCGTTATTAGTTACACAGGTGAGTGATATGTGTATGGTCACGGCTCATACATGTAGCGATGATGACATTAGCGACGTTCCCACTTTGCATTTAATTAAAGGACATACCTCGCAGACATGGTTTTTATAATGTTTAAGAACATGTTCTACAATAGTTCAGGACAACCTATCAGATCACTGACATGTGGCTATGATTGGATTTGAACAGTGAGGATTTCTTTATGCTGAAATGCTTTTGCTTATAAGTTGCCTTTTTGAACCAATTTTCTGTTATTGTTGCTTGAACTTGCAAAAAACCCTCGTAAACTTGTAAACTCTTCGAATTCCAAGGTTCATATTTTTCAAATCTGTAGACTTTATCTCTAGGAACTTTTGCAGATATCTTCAAACATGATGATAAGGTACGTTGACATTCCTTCCATACTCTCTCTAAGAGCTTTGACACTTTCTTGTTGTTGGTAGGTGGGGTTTAGGCTTAATCTTAGCTGTGTTTGTGAAAACCAATTGGTTTAGATGCTCACTAGGTAGGTAGTTGCTTATTAGGCTCTTAGAGATGGAGATTAGTAATAGGAAAAATGTGTAAAATGAGAGGTCATTTTTTTAGGCGTATAGTCACAATAAGCAATTAGGTACACGTTTTCATTGATGTTCTTCCTATTCATGTCATTCATATGTTAGCTTTTATAGCACTGTAGCGACCTTTACCATAGACCACTGTAAACTGTTTTTTATAATAATAACATAACTATAATATTGTCTACAACGAAAATCTCTACAATAAAAGCTGATACTAAATAAAAATTTGCATGTAGAAGCTATAAATATAATTTACTATTAACAATAATAAGAAGAAACTGATTATGCATTTAAAATCCCCAAGTTTCTCATGTATAAAATATGCTACTCATACAATGTATACTAATAGTACACATATATATATGATCAAAACTATACAAAAGCATACGAGTCATGAACATGTTATCTACTGTCAAGCCGTACCTCCAAAATCTAACAACCTCCTCGCTCTTGCCTAGCCCTCTACAATCACTGACCTATAAAAAGAAAACAAGAAAGGAGGGGTGAGTGATAAAATCACTCAGCATGTATTTCTTATCTCTAACACAAGTAGGTCTCAAGCTTGATCTAACTTCATGATTTGTCACGTTATTTTCAACTTTATTATTTTCTATTTCTATATTTCTGAGATGTATTTGTTTTCTATAATGTTCTTTGTCTTTATTTGTTTTGTTTCTTATGAATATTATACATGACATGAAATACATATGCTGATATTATGTGTATTCTAAATAGTCATAAAACTTGTCCTTGGGCATTATTTTCTAAAAACTCTGTCTGAAATAAAAATTGTGATTCAAAGATCCTGAATATATATATATATAATATATACTGAAAACTGAATCAAAAAATACTATATCTAAAAATAACTGCTATGTTGGTCAGACTAATGAATATAAGGATTCTGCACTCTGGCTATGTTAGTTCAATCTTACTGAAATATACTGATGCACAACCAGTACTCTCTCTAACGAGCTTGGTCAATAACCATGTTAACTCTAATAGACGTTGGTTTCCCTCTCTAGCGGGTATGTGAACTCATAAATATCCCTTCGTATTCACCCATAACTGATGTTCGAAACATCATATATCTATACTTTAAAAATATGCTATTGGATCCTTATATTTGTTTCTGAAAACTCTGATATGGTATGTCGTGTTCTATGCTGCTAATCATTCATAATATGCTATTAGATTTTATTATAATTAAGTTCTGTAAGCTTAGAAATGGCTTAAAGTTGCTTAAGGATACTTTTAAAAATATTCTATGCTTTTCTTAAGGTCCATGGGTATGTTTTATTTGGCACACGGGTGTATGGGAAGACACACGGGGTCGTGTATCAATCATGCTCTTAGTCATGTTAGCTTATGGAATAAAATCATAACACTTTGGTTGGCCACACGGTAAGACATAAAGCTATATCCCACACTTGCATGGATGTGTAATTGTCATCCAACACTCTTGTGTCTTACTTACACGGGCGTGTGAAATTAGGAATAAATATACGGGTGAGTGCTCGACACACGCACATGTGTTTGGGTTTTTCAAGCGTATAGGGTATCATGCAAGGCTATGCTCGTGTATCTATGGTACACGATTATGTGTTCAACTCTATTTCTATAATAACGCATCTAAAAACCCAGAAATCCCAACTCTTTCTCATCCAACACTTTTCAATTTCAATCAAGCATAACAATAGGCTCAAAGCATCAGCAACAACATATATAATCATCAAATCTCATCAAAATCATGCTAAATACACTCGTCTCTCTGGATAAAGCATCAAAACACAACCACAATAGATTCCTCAATGATTTCTCAATAATCATCGATCAAACCATCATATCAGAACTCAACCATGCTAATAAAGCTTCAAATAAGCAGCAATTTTTCTCAGGAACTCAAAACAGTAAAGACATGCTATAAAACAAGTTGAAAGAGGTAAGGGAACACTTACTTACCTCTAGCCATGAAAGCTTGCTCTCTCTCTCTCTAAGAGTCATTAGATCTCTAATCTATAGTTGAGCTACTAGTTGATCTCTCTCAACTGCCCTCAGAATCACTGGAATATGGGAATGAAGAAAGAGAAGAAAATGGTGAAAGTTGGGAACTACGCAAACTAAAAAATAAAACGTATATATGGCTAAAATATGTAACGCATGTCGTGTGCCTCAAATACAGTTGTGTGTCCTTTGAAAATCTCAATTTCTTCTCTTTTCGTATCATACATGGAATGTTCATCCAAGGATATCCATGTACAAGCCACAAATAGCTTCTAAATGACTACTTTACCTCTGAACCCTCTCAAATCTATTTTTTATCAAGAAATTTTACTTTTACCCTTGATTTCAAAGCTTAAAAGGACAGTTTTACCTTTAGGATATTACAAGCACAAGTTTTAAAAAACCCAATATGAGTTATCTAACAAGTTTGGAGTAGTTTTCCTTGCATAGTTTAATTTTGATGACTAAGAAGGATGAACTCGAGGCTTACACTCCAGGGTTGAGATAATGACCAAGAATAAGTCTAATGGGGTTGTAACAAATTGATATATATTTAAGTCCTAGACCAATTGTGAGCTTGGAGGCCTTTTCAATAATCAATACTTTAGCACCTCCACATTGTTTTTCAAACACTTCGAGGCACCTTCAAACCATCCATGTTCAATAAAGAAGTCTAACCAAGCTCTTGCAATTCATGTTTCGACTTATGCATAACAAATTAAATGCCTTTAAGAAAAAAAAAATAATCCCAACTGATTTTATCGAATAATGATTAAGCTTTCTAACCCTCTTACATGGTAGCCCAAAGAGTCCAAGTTCATAAAATGACAACATACCAAATTCTGAGAGAAAGGTGAAGTTGATTCAAGTGCAAAAGGGCTAAAAAAGCAAGGCAACATTGTTACCTCTAGGATTGGCGTTACAATGCCATTCCTGGTCGCCGTCACGACCAACTTCTTTCCAAATGAATATGTGTAAAATTTTGTTGCTCGTTGTGGCACGCTTTTACTTATCGCGACATCAAGTTTCTATCCACTATACTTCTTCAAACTTACAAGCATACATCCAAGGTCCAAAACGTCTCCAATCAACTTACAATAAAGCCAAATGAATTCCTTGAGTTCACTAACCTTATTTAGATGCAATTACTTTTAATTCAAGGAAAATCAAGCAAGTTACAAGATCAAGTTCCATGTTATTCAAATTTAAGGAGAGTTATATGGACAATATAAAGTAAGCATACACTAATGGGTCTTGAAGATATTTTTGAACATGTTTATATTTAATTATATATTGTAATTAAGTTTAAATGAATTAATGGCTAGGGTAATTTTAGTCTCTCATTATTTTATTGTAAAAAGTTGTATATTAGTTTAAATTAACTAGGGTTAGCTTTTTAACTAAGGTTTGTAATTGTCTATGAAAGGAAAACTTTTCTCTTTGTAAAAGAGGTCTTTGATGAATGAAAATCTAAAAGGCTTTTACTTTTCTCTTTATGTGTTCTTAGAGCTTGGTGGCTGTTGTGAACTTAAATTTAGTATTTTACCCAATTTCTTGACAAGAAAGAGATTAATGGTGGAAAGTTAAGTTGGTGAGTTCAAAGACAAGTTAGAGGAAGCTTCTTTAGACTTGTTTCACATACTCTTTAGGCTTGATTCCCCCTTAAATTGGTGGAACTTCCTTTAGTTTTGGGGTTCAATTTCTTGTAACTTTATTAAGTATTACATGTTCTTTGTGTGCTATAAATGAACTCTATTATTTCCTACCTTTCTTTGTGCTAATTGTGTGATAATTCATGATTGAATATTTGTAGTATTAGATGTGGAATGCTCTTTTATTGGAGTTGTATGAAAGGAGAGCTTGAAAATAGTTGTTTAAAATGAATTTGCATGATGTTTTTGTAGATACACTAGGCTAAATTTTAAAGATGACTTTATGAGAGATATAAAGATCAATTTGTAAGCTTTAAGCCTCTCATTTTTTATCGCAAATTCTAGTGGAGGTTTATCTTAAACCTAAAATTGTGGGTAGAGTAGTCACATGCATAATCACCCTTACTAAGTTAGATAATATTGTTGAGCATTATGACATGGGTGGAGTTAAGTTGTCATAGGATTAAGTCTCACCCTTATAGTTGTACAATGTACTCTAAAGCCATCATACAATTATGACACCTTTACTCTCAAAGTAATGCCGTATAGCAAGAAATGTTATTAAACTTGTCTAGCACAACATGAAAAACTCACGCGAAAACTTAAATTCTCAACATTATAAACTACTTAAACACCCTTAAATTAAATTTTAGAAACAAAAAAAAAAAAAACATTAAAAGATGTTAATGAATAACATAGAATGTGTAATCAAAAACATAATATGTCTGACATCAACATGTAATGTAAACATGAAAACATCAGACATTGAACTAATAGAAATGCCTTCATGTTGACCTTTCTCAATGATATGTCCCCTCACAATTGTCATCCTTACATTTTACTTGCAAAACATAAAAGAAAGAAGATTAAGTGGCAAGTCACTTAGAAAGTGTAAAAGAACTTAACCCCACATTTTTATAACTTGTCCCTTCGTGCTACACTTCTATAACTTATCCCTTTCATTACATATATTCTTATTTCACATTAACTTGGTCATTGGGATTACACCTTTGGACTTTGTACCTTAACAACATGAAATTATAACTTAGCTTAGTCATCTAGGGAATGCTTAAAACTTTCATGATATATATAGAGAGAGAGAGAAAAAAAAAAAAAAAGGAGAAAGTTACCCATATAACAAATACATGCAAAAAAGTTGGTACCTTATCAATATTGACTATCAGTGTATTCTTCTCAATGTCTATTTTTTCTTTATCAAGAAGGAAATAGACACTAGCATCTACTTTAAATACTTCAACTAGTGTATTACTACCTATATAAATTGAAATTTCTTTATATGATTATTTGAGCATATAGTTTTTTTACCTCTCATTTTTTCAAGTATAAATAACTTCTATTTCGAAGAATATAATATGTTTCAATTTTCATGGTTAAATTTCTTTTCCATTTTCATTGAGAATTTTATCTAGCATTTTGAAATTTTGATAGAAAAAACCATAATTATTTAATGGCCAAAGGACTATTTCCCACCCATAGTTTGAGGCGGGGACAAAGTCCCACCCTTCAAATTTCAAAAGCCCAGCTCCTACCCATGGAAACAATTTAATATTAAATAAAATAGAAAACAGTAACACTTATAGGTAATATTGTTATTTTAGGATTAAAATTTTATAAAAAATAAAATAAATTTTATAAAAAATTAAAAATTAAAAAAATTAAAATATATATTAAAAATTTTTAAACAGCCACTGCTGACGGAGCCAGGTGGCCGTTATCAACTATCTGGTTTCAGGGGAGGCCAAATTTGGCTGCCTCGGTTTTAGCAGAGGTGGCCAGATTTGGCCACCTCTGTTAGAAGAAGCTACCGGAAATGGTCGAAAAAGGTCAGTCTTGGTCCTAGCGACCGTTTCCAACCTTTATTATTGGCGGAGGCGGCTAGATCTAGTCGCCTCCACCGAATGAGGAGGCAAGATCTGGCCTCCCTTGAAACCAGGTGGCTGAAAACGGCCACGTGGTCCCTTCAACGGCGGCTACCATCGTGGCACTAGCGGCGGTGACTACTTCAAATTTTTTAAAATTTTCAAAATTTTTTAATAATTTTTTTTAATTTTTTTAAAAATTTTAAATATTTTTTAAAATTATTATATTTAAAAATTATTTTATAATTTTATTATAAATATTTATTTTTTTAAAGGGTATTTTAGTCATTTAAGTATAAAAATTATAAAAAATGTTTCCATAAGTGGGAGACTGGGCTTTTGAAACTTAAACGGGTGGGACTTTGTCCCGCCTCAAACTATGGGTGGGAAATAGTCCTTTGGCCTATTTTTAATTACATTTTTATCTGCTGACACTTCAATATGATTTATAACTTAAATTTTACTGTATTTTTAATGGATATTGTTAAATTCTCGATAAATGATTTTGGTATACGATTCATAAGACAAGTTTAAAGAATACATTTAGTAAGACAAGATCTTTCTTTTACTTTTGGATCATTAGATGAGAGCAACATTTGGTGTGTGTGCCCGCATGCCATGATAGATATGTTGATGGTGTAAGATGAGAAGTTGCCTTCAGATTCAAACGAATGAAACAATCAGTTCTAAGCTTGGTAAAAATTGTGATCCACTGGGTGATTAGTCCATCACTTCTCTAAACTATTTAAAATTAAAATATGAAAGATAGGACTTGGATCACATGCAATTAATTTGTATTATAAGAATTAATTAATTAATTTTGTACAGAGGATTTCCCTTAGGGAAATTATTTTTTTAAGCCAAATTCTAAAATTAAAAAACAAATATATCCAATTAAAATTCATTTTTACGAATCTATTTAAAATTTGTGTATAACAAATCATACGTGACATGCACATCATGTACAATAAACAAGTTGACAAATTATAAATATATCGCACATAAAAATATACATGATATTAATAAATATTTTTTGTGCATTGCCTGCTCCCCCTTCACTTTTGGAAATTAACAAACACCTCTCATATGTTATCATGCGTGTACACCCTACCCTTTCAATTTTAAAAACTAGCAAAATATCCCTTATCTCCATCCTTCATCAGTACACGTATTTTACACAAAGTACATGTACAACACACATATTTGTTGGACAACATATTTTTTTCATTTTCAGTTGCAAAATCGATCATAAAATAATTTATACCTAGTCTAGCAATGCTGCACCAATAAATTTAATCTAAAATCATCCACAAAATTATCAATAAAAGACTTTAAATTTTGAATTTTTTAACCACAAAAATGTCATAAATCTTAAGTAAAATTAATGAAATCTCTATTCTAAACTTTAGAAAATAATATTTTGTTTCATGTTAGTTGTAAAAAATCTCAAAATTAATGTCAAAAATGGCTATAAATCGCCGAATTTTTGAAATAGAGAAAAAATGTATTACATAACCAACTATTCAAATTTCACAGTCACGCATAATATTTGTACTACGCGTATGATCTACACATGTTACATTTAAAAAAATCGTCGACTTGTTTTACGCATGATGCACGTGTCATGCATGGTTTGGTACTTGCAAATTTTTTAATAGATTCATAAAAACATATTTTAATTGGATATTTTTGTTTTTTAACTTTAAAATTTGGTTAAGAAAAAAAAAATAATTTCCCTTTTTCTTACATGAACTGGGCTGGAGTGGTTGCAGCCACTTCATGCAACAAAGTTGATATGCTTTATTAAAGGATTAATTATGTGCATGAAGAGGCTGCTTTCAACACCAGAATTTGACTATGATCAAAATGTCTGTTTTGTTTCATTTTTTTTTATAGGTCACAAATTTTCCTATACTATTTTCATGTAATCATTTTGCGTGCATTTTTGTATTTTTTTATTTCAAGCTACAGTCTATCTTAACATGATGAAGTGTGAAGCTCTAGAGGAGGTTCGCAAAATATTTAACATTATGTCTGTTTTTTGTTTTTCTTTCTTCGAACATGTGTTTACATAAACTTGTTTTAAAGTCTACGACGCTTATTTGGCATGCGGAATTGTATTCTTAACTATGATGTTTATGTAAAAGAGGTTCAGAAACGATGTTTATGCAGCATTTCTTTAGCCTTCGGTATTAGAGGCTGACGACTATTACGCTATTCCTGCAAATTAAGCTATGTTGTGTTTATGATTTTATTACTATAAATTATGTTATTTGTATGACGCTACTATTATAAATTAAGTATGTTACACAAAGCTTATATTTCACACAAATGACACTGTTAACGTGGCATGCATCGTTATGAAATATAATTCAATTATTATTTATTAAATAAAAAATATTAAAAATGAATAATTTTTAATAGGTTTAAACTAAAAACTAAATCAGTCCAAAATATGTTTTTGTTAATTTGATTTCGTTTGAAATCTAAAATGGTTTGATTTGATTTAGAATTTTTCTAAATCATTTTTTTTAAATTTGGTTTGAAAAAAAAAATTATACTGTACCAAACTAAATCATGTACGCTTGTATGAAAAACTCAGAAAACTGTTTTTACGGAGTCTTCTTTTTAATATCAAACTATCACATTTATATTAAGTGGAAAACTATAGAAAATAAGAGATATATGTTGTTTTATTAAAATAATTCATTTGTCGAAATAAAACATATGTTTATTATTATGGTATTATTCTTTTGACAATGTGTTCTCGTAGAACAATTACGCGAATTGCTTTTTTTTTGTGATAGGAGTTGTTTAGTCAAATTAAAAAGGTCACGGTAGAAATCCAAAAGATTCCAAGAGATCCCTTGCACTCCTCCCTCTCATAGTTTTTGTCATTAAGTGGTGAATGCGTTCTCTATGATTAGAGAACATGTGGAGTTTAGATACTTTGCAAAGTTTACATCTCCATCTGATTTGAGTGATGCATGTATGATTAAGACGAATACACATCAAAGGATGTTAAATACGGTGTAACCACTTTGCATTAGATGAGATGCAAATCATCTAATCTAGCTGAATAAAAATTAAGACAATGTTGCAGCCGCCTTTATCCAGTGCGTATATGTGGTTCCAAAATTCAGTGGTACTTTGTAAGGATTTAAGCCAATGTTTGAGTTACAAAGTTGTGAACCGAAGACATCTGAACTCAGTGGGTGCTGCTGATTGCCCACAATTCATTTTATTTCGGTTTATTCTGTGATGATCCTTCTCTCTGCACGGAACACATTACCCGCCCTTATAATCTCCCGGGCTTACACTTCGTCCACTCTGCTTCAATATCTCAATCTCTCAGTCACCCACCAATCTTTGCACCTTACCAAACAATCCCATGCTCAGATTCTCACTTTTTGCCTCACCTCAAATCCATTTTTAGCCACAAAACTCATCACTGCCTACGCTATATGTGGTCACCCAACTCACTCAAAACTCGTTTTTGACTTATTTCATCTTAAAAATGTGTATATATACAACTCACTGATTAATGGGTATGTCAAAAATCATGCTTATTATGAAGCTTTTGATTTGTTTTTTCGTATGTGTTATAGCAATGTGTCACCTGATGATTTTACCCTTGCAACAATTGCAAAAGTGAGTGGTGAGATCAAAGACTTGAGTTTAGGAAAGTTGATTCACGGTAAGAGCATAAAAATTGGGTTTGTTTTGGATATTGTTGTTGCGAATTCTCTCATGGCCATGTATAATAAATGCGGAAGATATAGTGAAGTTAAGAAGACGTTCGATGAAATGCCGCAAAGAAATTCAGGTTCTTGGAATGTGCTGATTTCAGTGTGTGCAAATTCAGGGGATTGTAATTCTGGTAACGATTTGTACGAAATTGTCAAGAGTATGCAAATTGATGGAGTAAAACTTGATGCATTTACCATTTCAAGTCTTTTGCCTTTCTGTGGTGGTCAAGATGATAATGCGGGGAGTAGGGATTGTGGCAGTGAGCTTCATTGTTACATCGTGAGGAATGAATTGGATATAGTTTCAGATTTGAATTTTCAGTTGGACTGTTGTTTGATTGATATGTACTCAAGAACGAATAATCTTGTTCTAGGTAGGCGGATATTTGATAGAATGAAGCACAGAAATGTCTATGTTTGGACAGCAATGATCAATGGTTATGTGCGGAACGGGGATTTGGATAAAGCACTGATTCTTTTCCGTGAAATGCAGGAGAAAGATAGGATAGAACCAAATAGAGTTTCTCTTGTGAGTGTACTTCCTACTTGTAGCTCCCTTGTTGGTTTAATTGTTGGGAAGCAAATACATGGATTTTCAATTAGAAAGGAGCTCAATCATGATGTTTCATTGTGTAATGCTATAATTGATATGTATGCTAAGTGTGGGAGCTTGGATTGTGCTAGGCAAGTTTTTGAGGATAGATCCTTTGAAAAAGATTCAATCTCCTGGACTTCAATGATTTCCGGATATGGATTGCACGGGAAGGGTAAGGAAGCTGTCCTTTTGTATAATGAGATGCTTTCCCTTGGGAACAAACCAGATATGATAACGATAGTGGGGATTCTGTCTGCTTGTGGTAGGTCAGGGTTGATAAATGAAGGGCTTGGTATATATAACACAGCAATAAATATATATGGAATTAAGCCAACAATTGAGATATGCGCTTGTGTTGTTGATATGTTAGGTCGAGCAGGCCAACTTGATAGAGCACTTGATTTCATCAAAACAATGCCTGTGGAATCTGGTGCAAGTGTTTGGGGTGCGCTTGTTAGTGCTTCTATAATGCACGGAAATGTTGAGATGCAGGATTTGGCTTATAAATTCCTTATTCAGTTAGAACCAGAGAACCCCTCAAACTATATTTCACTATCGAACTTGTATGCTTCCACAAGAAGATGGGATGTTGTGGCTGAAGTGAGAGCAATAATGAAAGATAAGGGTCTAAGGAAGGCACCGGGGTGCAGTTGGATTAATATTAATGGCAAGACCCATTGTTTCTGTGTAGCTGATAAAGCGCATCCTTTTTCCAGCTCCATTTATGAAATGCTAGATGACCTCATTTTAATAATGAAAGGAGCTTGTTATTCTCTTGATCTTCAAACAATGATGCAGTTCTCTAGGTGCTGATAACTGATTCATTTTGTGGCTGTACTCATGCCTCAGATGCATGACCAAGAAAAAAGAGGCCATGGCTACTGCAGGTAAGTTAGATTAGATCTTAAGCTCTATGGAATATTTTGACATCTTGGAAAATAATCTACCATTTGTGAGGGTGAATATATGCAAAATTTTGAAACTATTATCTGTTTATGTAGTCGAGCAAGATCAGGTTTTCTTGTAGTGAATTAGCAGCATACATGTATGAATTTTCCGTGGTCTTCTGCCCCAAAAACCTTATAAATACAATTCAATAATCTAAATTCTTTTGGAAAATCATCATTTTCAAAAAGAAATTTGATTAAAATCTCAAATTTACTTCGCAAGAGTATACAGAAATTTCAAGAGTGTAAGTTCAAGCAAGACTGGATGAAATTTAACACTAAGCATTTGGACACGCCCAGAAAGATTCAGTATAAGAACATGGATTTGAAAGCGCTTTTGAGTTTGGGAAATAAAAGCACTGTAGGAAGCTGATTTGCCAACACAATATTAAGAGCTTGGTATACTTTGTTTATACATCTTAGAATGCATTAATGCAAATAAAATAAAATTAAACTCATGGAGTAAAGATTCTTAGAGGAACAAATGCAATCTTAACCCTTAACTTCTAATCTAATGTTCAAACAAGATTCTTAGAGAAACAATGGCATTCGGAATGAAGCCAGAGGAAGTAGGGCGAGAAAGATTGACTAGAATGAATTTCTCAGCTCCTAATTCTTTTTCTTTGATTTTATTTGTTTCTACTTCTTGTTTCTAATACAAGCACCAACAAAAAATCTTCGATGTCTGTTAAGTACAAAGTGCATTGAAGTGCTTTATAGGCTGATGCTCAAAGGCATACATACACCAAATACCTGAAAGAAACTTCAACTCATTTCATGCACTTTCTCCTACCGAGAAAGAACAGCCAATCTAGCTGCTTTTTCTTCCTGATTGTCATCCATTAGCTGAGTTATCACTGAGTCTACAGAATGTTCAACTTCTAATGATGTATGAGAAACTTGAGCTTCAGCCTCAAAGTGATGAACTGAACCGTAGAAAAAAAGAAAAAATTACTCTTCGTTGGAGTCTAATCTCCTTTTTATGAGACAGGTCACTGGTAACAAGAACTGTGACCTAAGATCTCCCATAGATCATCATTGAAAATAGATGACAAGAAATGAAGATCAGGAGACACATAAGATTCTTTTGTTCTAGTCCTTGCTCTCAAACTTGATCAGAAACATAATCAATTTTTCCTTACTGTGCCTCAGATTCTCTTTCACGGCGGTAAACAAATACTGAATCCAGCACTACTTTTCCAACTCTTCTAGTTTTTCGAGTTCTTTTACTCTTGCCTTTCTTTCCCACCTTATCAAAAATTGGTTGGGACATGGGAACATGATGAATCCATAGCAAGGGGATCAATGCTGCAAGGAACTGTATCAAGATACCCACAGGCAAACTTGAGTAATCTTGAGATGTTATTCCAATCACAGAAGCCAACCCAATTCCCAAAAACCCACTGGTAATTGATGATAGACACAGTGCTGAAGCTGAGAAAGAAGTGAGTGAGCCTTCACAACCCTGTGGGCATAAACTTGCCAATAGCATTGAAAAGGGGAGGAGCTTAAACTGTGCAAGAGTTTCAGCCAAACCAGAGAAACAAAGGGCAAACACCTCATTGGAAATTCCCAATTGAAGATTTATCCGTCTCACTGAAATAAAGTCCAGGAGAAGGGAAGAAGCATACAGAATTTGCACTATCCCAACAAGTTTTCTCAAGGGAACCTTCTTCCAGTAACGGTCATATAGCACAGCCAATATAAAAAGTGTCAACTGGCCAATTACTCGCGACATCCCAATTACTGAAGGATCAAGCTGAAGACATTGAGCTTGATAGCAGAAAATTGAACCTGACAAAATAGGGACCATGATAACAGATGAAACAAACCACATAAGAGGACGGTATATGCTTTCCTCACGAATTGCCATAACCAGATTGGATATTTGTTTCTTAATACTTTCTGAAATTGATTTTCTTGGAACATTGTAATGTGATGGTTGAGTCAAACCAAGAGATCTCTCTTTTACTGATAACGATATTGTAAGTTGAACAGATAACAGAACACCAAATATGAAGAACATGGTTGTAGGTGGCACCTTGGGTAAGATATATCCACCAAGTAAGTTGCCTAGAATTCCACCCGCAGCTGCAGCCATAAAGGCATAAGACTGGATACCAACCATTCTGTGTTTTTGGCCATATTCTGCTACAAAAGCATCCTTCGCAACTTCTGCAATGGATGCTCCGAGATTACTGAGAAGGACACATGCCATCAGGCTTGGAAGAGCTTTACCAGCACCCAGAAATAATGCTAATGGCCCCCAAGACAGAATCTGCAAAAAGACTGAGTAGTTTTTATTTCAATGAGAATCTTTCATTATTCTAATCAGCTAACCACCAATAATACTTATTGACTCACGACTACACAACACATTCAGTTACGTCCATACTTCTTGGTTTGACCATAAGCTCACTGGCAAGCTTCGAATTGTTGAAGAGAACTAGTCTATAATCTATTTTTATCCTAATAAGTTCCACGAAGGTTACAGATTTCTTCTATTGCTATCATAAACAATGATTTTCCGATCATAACATTTGAATTAAAACAGGATTACTACACATAAATTGTTACTACTCTGAAACTTGTTAGACTTGATTGCTCATGTAATATCAAAATTCCTTAACACATGAACACTTAATTGTCAATCAGAAAGGTAAACTGCCAGATTTTGGGATATGCAATAAAGAACGAACAAAGATTCAGAGATCTTAACATCAATGAATCCCTGATCTAACTAAAATAATTTGATTTTTAATACCATAAACCAAAATCAGTCATTTCGCTTTATGAGTAAAGCATGATTATAAATAAAACAATACAATTCATAAAGTTTGTTTAAATGTTAAGCTAGGTTTGAAACTTGAAGCTTCAGTAAAGTTAGACAATTTTATAATGAAACTTATATAATTGAGAAGAATCATCTCCCTTTACTTTTCATTTCCACAAGTTTGCTGCTGGAACTAAAACAAATCGAATCTTAAACAAAGTCAAAACAGGGAAAGGAACCAAAAACCAAAATCAAAGACAAGAATAAAAAAGGCCATGCCAGACAATACAAACCACTTGTAAATCTCTCCTACATTCCCACATAAACTAAATTACAGAATAATAAAAAATTAAAGCTCCAACATAACAAGAAAAAAAAGAAATCAAAGGAAGAATTTTAGCATGTTAAAACTTGTATATGAAACCTTCGAAGATGAATACAATCAAAGAATGATATGATTAACAAACTAACCTCCTATGCATATATAAGGAATTCTGTGAGCACCACCAATGTAAAGAGCATCAGAGAGAATCCCATAAAGAGGTTTGGCCACCATGGGAAGATTTCCAGAGTTCTGCACAAGCTGCAAAGTTGACGGATGCAAATTAAGGTTATGAGCCATGTAAAAGTTGAGAGCTAGCCATGGAAAACACCTGAAACCTTGCATCCAATACCCGAACCCACACAAAATCGACACCTGTGTAATCCCCACTTCTCCAAATCCTCTCTTAACATCCGTCCCTCCCCTCTCCCTCTTGGTTCTTTCTATCTTGGGACTCAACACTGGCCTACATTTATCACTCAAGGGCAGCTTGAAATCTCTGTTAATTGTGTGATTACTGGGAATATTGCTGTGAAAAGAAGTACAAAAGACAGGCTTGACATTGAAATTCCGGACTCTTGGAACCTTTGGACTGATTGCACTAAAAGAGCCAGTGTTACAAATGAGCTGGTAATTCATGGTTTAGACAAACTGAACAAAAGATGGAATCCAGAGTAAGAGAAATGAGTAGAAGGACAAAAACCCACCCCCCAAGAGATTTGGTGAAAGAAAAGAAGGATGGAGAAGGTCTGAAAAAATAAGAAGAGAGAGCTGAAGAGAGAAGAAAGAGATCCAGAAGAATGTGTTGGAGGGTTGTTTAAGGCAAAAAATTGAAGAGTCAAGATTTACAACTAAGAGAATCGGAGGGTTCCAGCTGAAGCTGAAAGGAAAGATTTGTTTCTGGGAGTTGGCGGTCAGATGTCGTTGTCGTACTTTTATTGGGGATTTTGAGGGGTCCGCTGTAGACGAGAAACTGGGGAACACGCGCTCTTCGGTCTGGTTATTACAACACATGAGGGCAACAGCAACGGATGGTCTTTCACACGCGCGTTTGGTTCGCACGCGGATACTCAACTTTAGAGAAATCCAAGCCTCTGACAAGATTTCCAAATCAAGGAGAGTCAAGATGGAATATGATTACTTTCCAAAAAAAAAAGATTATAATATTTAATCAATTTAATAATTAACATAATATTATCTTAATTAATTTAAATTAAAAAATGTAAGATTAATTAACTTGATGAGTCAAATATTTTTTAAACTTGAATTTGACATATTAAATTTTTAAATTTAAATTCAAATTTATTGAAATTGAAATCATTTTCAAACTCAAATATTTGAATTTAAATTAATTAAAGTTTTGTATAAGGAAATTGACTAGACTATTTTCCATCTTTTAAAAGTTCATTTTCCCATTATCCATCAATTCAATGAATGACAAAAAAGTCATTTTATCCCGAAAACTTTAAAATAGGCCAAATAACAACTACCACCCAAGGTTTCCTAAGCAACCCTCTTCCTCCCCTAAAGGTTTAAAAATCAAGTGTTCACTCTTGTTTTTTGAAAAGACTAAAATACCTTTTACAAAAATTTATAATATTAATATTAAAATAAAATTTAATATAAATAATATTAAAAATAAATTTAAATAAAATAATAATAAAATTAATAAATATTAGTAAAAATTAATAATAAATATATTAAAAAGTAGCAACACCATTAACTTCGGTGGTCAACGTTAACTTCACTAAGTAATTGGAAACGGTTATCAGATTTGATAGTAAAAATAACCAAATTTAATGATAGAGACAGTCAAATCTGGTTGTCTTTACTAAATTTTTAACAGTTAAATCCGATCATCAATAAAACTAAATAGTCGTTTCTAGTCTTATTAGACCACCTAGTGAAGTTAACATTGGCAACTATCATTAGTAATGTTACTAACGACAATGACTATTTTTTAAAATTTTTATTTTATTTTTAAATTTTTATTAAATTTTTTATTTTAATATTATTTTATTTTAAATTAATTTTTTAATTATTTTTATAAATTTTATTTTTAATTTTTATTAAAAAGAATAGAAATATTCACTCCAACTTTTATAAATAGGAGTTTGTCAGTGAAGAAAACTTTCCGTGAGAATGTGTCATTTGGCCCTTCAAAATAACAAGAACACCTAAGGACCAACCTTTTTATCTTTCTTTTTCTTTCCCTATCCAACAACTCACCACCAACTGCCTTGCCTTACCACACACCCAAACACGCCTTCAATAACATGAACATAAAAGCAAAATGCAAGCAGTAACTCACCTTCATCCTTCCCAACTCTCTTTGCCCTGTTTACCAAAACTACTTCTTTCAGATGACACTGAAAAATCTTCTCATACTCCATACTCTCACTCTTCATTCCCTCTTGGTGTATTTTTCATTCTCTCTGAAAGATTGTGGCATTGGAAAGAATTGTTCCAGGAGGCTTGGAGAAGGGGAAGGGGAAATTTTAGGGGTTGAATTGTGATGATTATGTTATGGGTTCATTATTACTTTGATGACAAACCAATTGAATCTGCTTGTAATATGCTTCAATTTATTTTGACAAAATTGGTGGGAGCGAAATCATTAATCAACTGGTTCCAGATTTTTAAATATTATAGATCAATCAAATATGGCATAGAAATCTGCAAAGACAATAACATGAAACAAGAAAAAAGGAAGAAAAAAAAAAGCTGAAATCATTCAGTTTCCCATGTAGATTTCTTAACCCAGGTAGCGTTATCCCAGCTAAGGAAGAAACCGTTCTCTTTGACAAGCCAAAATACTTGGCCATGATTTGCATCTCTTTTGGGCTGATACGCATTCCAAAGACCAAACTTAAGATTCCACATTGCGTTACATCTGTTCGAAACCTTTTTACCCACCTTCCATCGGTAATCACGACCGGCAGCCACTCTGACGCCGCGAAAGCCCTCACCGGTATCCCTCGACAGGCAAGTAAGACTTACTTGGTCTGTGTTCCCTGGCAGCGCATTTTTAACATGAACATATGCTTCAAAGGCTGTGTTAGCATTGAAGCGCAATGCAAGAAAAACAAAGAGAAGAAGAAAGTGGGGGAGAGAAGTAACCATTTTACGGAGAAGAAAGTTGATGTTTCTGGGTTCTGATATGACTTCTTTTTATAAGCCAGTGGAGAAGACATGGATGGTGGCCAATAGTCTTTGAGTGAAGCGATATATACTATCATTATTTAGAAAGCGAAATTGGAATCTGCAATATCAACTTGCTTTCCGGAAATTGCCTAATTAAATATGGAGCAAATTCCCTGATTGGCGCAAAGGAAATTGACCTTCTCTCTCTGCCCAAGTATCATCTTCTTTCTTCGTCTCTTTCTCAAAACTTCAATCACGTTGCTTTCTCGCAATCACGGTAATGTCAAACCTGACTTCTCTGACAATTTCCTAACGAATTCAGGAAACACGTGACGTAACCCCTGACCAAATGTGTTGTTCTGATTGCTTTAACAGCCTGCCATGTACTGCTTTCCACTGAAGGAAGGCATTTAAAGTGTAAGGAAAAACGGGAGACAACAAAGCATGGCAGCAACAACCACATTCTGCATCAACGAAACGTCTCCAAAATATTATTAATTTAAGGCCAAAACAGTTATTCCCATCCAAGGTTGTTCAAATACCAAAATTTCTTCTTTTCAGGTAGCAAACGGCTAAGAATTTAATCCCAGTTAAGATTTTTTAAGATATTATTCATCATTTTTTTTTAACCTAAACAGTTATTTATAGATCATTTTTTGTCAACCTTTTTATGAAATAAACGAGATATGCTCAAACAAACAAAATAAAAATGTATATTTAAAAATGTAAAATAATAATAATTTATTAAAAAGTAATAAATTATTAAAATTTATAAAAAAAATTTTAAAAAAGTGATCACTACAACCAATAATGTTGCCAACGACAATAGTTATTGAAAAGTGAACCAAATAACTAAAAAAAGACCACTTAATTCATGGAGTGACCAACTTGTTTAATGGAGGCAATTAAATATACTCATTGATGCCATCAATGATAGTAAAAAAAGACTATTATGAATGAGATCGACTATTTTCGATCATATTTTGCTATTATTGATAGCGGAGACAATCAGATTTGATCATCTTTACAAAATGTGGAAGTCATATATAGCTACTCCGTAAACTAGGTAATTATTTTCAGTTATTTGGTTCGATTTTTTACAGTTACTGTCATTGGTCGACATTTTTCAAGTTTTTATAAATTTCAATAATTTTATAAATTTTAATATTTCTAAATTTATTTTTTATTGTTTTTAATATTTATTTGTTTATTTCAAATTCTTTTTATTCAAAAAGACAAAAATATCTTTTTTGACCATTAATTTTCAACGATTAACCGTTAAATTTAACTATTAATTTTGGTTAATTGGTGAATATTTGGGCTTTAAAAAATTGATAAATAAAATTTTATCATTTAAGGAAACCTTGGGTGGGATTAAGTCCTTTGGCCTTAAAAAAAAAAAAAATCAAAATTTCAACGGTTTGCTAAATTTTCCATAAAATTATTAAAGAGACAAAATATCCTCAAATAAAATAATATTTTATTATGAATGTTTTATTAAATATTATTTTTAATTTATATTAATTAAAATTAAATATAATAAAAATTCTGCTACTATAAATATAGATAAGGTTTAATGATAAATTATTATATATTTAGGTTAAACGTTAAACTATAATTATTTTAATTACGAGGGAATTTTGAAATTTGAAAAAATTGGGATATTTTTTAATTCTTAAAAATGTTTGGAATATCTTTAAATTTTGAAAAAAATTATGAGTATTTTTGAAATTTTTATATATTCAATATGTCTTTTAATAGTTTAAAAAATGATACTTACTCCAAAAAACACAAAAAATAAATAGTATAAATACCTTATTATAATATAATATATTTTCAAAATATACAAGTAATTGTAATGATTTTTAAAATAAAAAAGAAAAATTATTTATTTATCTCTATCTCTACAAATTTAAAAAATAATGTTTATATTCATCTCTCTATTTAATATTTGGATGAAATAATATATATTTAAGGTAAAATATATAATTTTTAAATTTTAGAAGTTTTTAAAACTTGAAAAAAATTAAGATGTTTTCTAAAATTTTAAGACATGTATTTTGAAATTTGAAAAAACAACTAATATTAATATACGTTATAAATTAATGAAATTATATGATATTTTTAAAACAAGAAATAAAATTATTTATTTATTCTTATTAAATTTGAATAAATAACTATTAAAATTAATAATTAATTTTTAACAAATAAATGATAATCTGATCATTTTAAACCTAACATATAATTTCAGCATAGGAACATACATAACATGGAAATAGTCTTTTGGCCTTTAGTTAAAATGGAGCGACTCTTATCAGTATAGTAAAGGAAGCTTCTTTCTTTTTCTTTTTTTTTTTTTTTTATCAAGGGTTAGTGGCATAAAAAATCTAAAATTACGAGCACTCAATCCAGCTTCGGAAGATTATAGAAAAAAAAAAAAAGACTAAATGGAATCTAAACAATGGGCAAAACAAAACAGGGTATTGCATGGACGAGGTCTGTGCAGCGTTGATTGAGAGTCTACATGAGCTTGTAGTAACAGTTCTTCCCAGAGAGCAGAATCCGGAAACCTCTGCCACAAGGACACTTGAAATGGATAATCAGACACTCCCCAGCCTTCTCCACCGTCACTGCTTCAACACAATCTTCCCCACAATTATCCTGAATCCATTAATGATCGACAACCCACTTAAGAACTTACTTTTATCTGTTATTTTTCACCAGACAGACTAAGAATTTACATGAAAAAAAATATACATATACCATATTTGCATTGTCATTTCATTCATACAATTACTAAATTTCCTCACCCACTACCCAAACAATGTCAATTCGTTCATACTTCATTCAAGCAATGAAATGAGAATCTTGTAATTAGATATCAAAAAACACAATAGACTTATTCTCCTAAAACACTAAATAAAGAATCGTTTCAATTCCAGATTCTTTATACTCTTAAGCACACAGAATCACACTGTAAAGAATTGGAACGATTCTCAAGAATTGACAATTAAACATTAAAAAGTTCGAACCTTTGCATTACGATCATCGTACTCTGCCACCTTGTCGCGTGAACTGGAAAAAGTAGGGGTTGGAGACGGATTTGGGTCTGACACCGACCGTCTTAAAGTGGAAGGCATAGACGGGAACTTCGACGCCGACAACGGAGTCCCAGTGGACGCCATATTCGCGTTCTCTGACTGCAGAGACTGAGGTGTTTCAGCCGATACTTGAGTAGGGAGTGGATTACCCAGACCAGAATTGCAGCGTCGGAGAAAAGAATTGCCCGGAGATGAGCTTATGGCCGGTTTTGGGGCAGAGAAAGAGGTAGAGGTTGTTGCATAGCTAGAAAGCAGAGGAATCTTGGAGGAGCCAATGAGAGAGGTGGAATTGATGTTGGGTTTCTTGGAACTGGGTTGGAGAGTGTTGGTTTCAGAGGGGGGACGTTTGAGTGAGGGGGTGACAGAGTTTCCATTGCAACCGCGGGAGGAGCAAGGAGGGTGGCTTGCGAGGCGAAGGTTGGAGAAGCGAGTAGTGGTGTTGGTGGTGAGATCGTCATTAAAGGAAGAGGAGTCGTCCATGGTGACAGTTTCTTTTAGAAAGAAGGAGCTCTTTCCCTTCTGCTTGTAGTTCTTGAATGGTAAGAATGTAAGATTATGGGTTAATATTAATTATTATATTATTTTAGTTTTAAAAAATATGAATAAATTATGATCCATAAAATATTTTGATTGGGTTTGTTGTGATCAATTTGGTGTATAACCCAATACATTTTATAATATAATAATTTGGTTGGATTTTTAATAGTGTGAGTTCATAAATGTTTATTGGGTTTTTAATGGCAAGACCCAATAAACCTATTATAAATATAGGGCTAGGTCCCCTGTTTCAGTACATTATAAGCAATATACATTTTCCATTAAATTTTATTGCTCTTTGGGTACTCAGAAGCAGGAAGATTCAACCTTTTACAGATTGATAATCAATCTATTGTAAGGTAACTTCAGATCAGCAACAACAATGGTTCAAACAGGTATGTCTAAATACTCAAAATTTATTAAACAATATTCTATAATGGTTGTGAATAAATATGTATGTTGGAGTTGAATTTATTTGTCAATATTGAATTTATTCCAACATTGTGGTATCAGAGCAATCACATACTAGTATAGAATCTGTGTATTTTTTTTTTGTTTTTTTTGTTTTCTATTGTTGTTCATATTGTTCTTGTTGCTGTTGATGCAAAAGGGTGTGTTGAATCCTATTTAATTGGTTTGAATTTTGTTTTGCGTGTTTGTGCTGAGCAAATTGTGTTGGATTAAAAGAAAACGGTTGCATTTGAATTAAATGGTGGCTGGAAAAGCGGCTGGAAAGGTTGCTGGAAAACATATGCGTTTAATTTTAGAATTATAGCTGTTGGATTATAAATGGATTCAGCCCATGATTTTGCAAATATAAATTAGCCCAATTTATTTAATTTAGTTTAGCCCAATTAGGAATAATCTTGGCCTAATTACTAAACTTGGACTCAGCTAAATTAAGAAATGATTTCGGTCCATGCGTGAGGATTCGACCCGAGTATAGAGATCCGACCTGAACCAATTGTTCAATCTGACATGGCAATTTGACCGGTCAACGGTCAACTCTTGCCAGGTCGGACGTCAGCGTTGATTGGTCAATGGCCAAGCGTTGACTGGTCAATGGCCAAGCGTTGACCGGTCAACGGTCAAAGTGTTGATTGGTCAATGCCAGAAGTTTGACCCGCACGTGTGAGCGCGTCTGAGGTGTGTGGCGGCGCGTGAGTCACTCTCCTGGTGCGTGTCAGCGCATGTGGTGTTTCTTCCAGTGCGTGGAGGTGCATGCATGGCATTCTCGGCGCTTGGCGGCGTGTGCCATGTTATTTCTGGTAAGTGTGTAGGTTTTGATAGCTCATATGGCCCCATTTGCTTAACCCTTTGATCCTTAGGTGTGTTTTTAGCCTTCTTAACTCTATTTTGGGTTCACTCATTATAATTTCACATTGTTTGTATCTATTTTTGTTTTATATATAAATGGTTGTTCACTGAATTTTAATGTAACATTAAGTGACTAAAGATTGTCAAAGAATTTTTTTTTATATCTCATAAAATCTTAGTTTGGACAAGGTTGTTATATCATAGGATAATTTTGTGAGTTGTCAGAATGTTTCAACGCCAAAGCGGTGCATTCATTGAAACTTGCAGAATTCTCTATTCGGTTATGATATGTGATTTCAGTTTTAATTCATATAATTTTTCCCAAAGGAATTATTATACATATTAAAATTAACGATAACATAAGGTTAATTATGGAATACATCGGTTATGAGTAGATTCAAATCACCCAAAGGTGGTTGTTTTTATTCAATTACGTGTGTTCTTTTGTTTTGTGAGGAATGAACAGTGATTTGGAATGAATATGTCTGCCCAAAGGGGATATTTTCTTCTAAATCATTTGGTCATATTAATCCTCATATGGATATTTGTCCTCATATGAATACTTGTGCTGATAGGATTCTAATAGCATATCATTTTCTCTACCCAAAGAAGAGATAATGGTGATTCACCTAGAATCCAGATAGCTTATTTGGTCTAAAGCTTGTTTTATTGTCCATAATGCTAATTTGTTACATTGGTTTTCTTTGCAAACAGTTAATATTACAGTGAACAATAATAATGTCACCATAGAAATCCTGACTAGAAGCAACTTTAACAAATGAAAGTCTGATATAGAATTTGCTTTGGGTATAGTTGATATTGATATGTCCCTTTGTGTTGATGAACCACCTAAGCCCACTGAAGAGAGTACGGTAGCTGAAAAGGAGTGGTATGCTAAATGGGAAAGGTCTAATAGACTTAGTCTCTTAGCCATGAAGAGGACTATTGTTGAATATTTATTAAGTGGTCTACCAGAGACAAATAATGCAAAAGAATTCCTTCATGCTATTGGATAAAGGTTTCGAGTGTCTAATCATGCTGAAGCTGCACAGTTGATGAGTGAAATATCTGGGGTCAGATATGATAGTACAAAAGGGGTTCGAGAATTTATTTTAAAGATTGTTGGTGTACAGTCTAAGCTAAAGGTTCATGAAATTCTCATTAATGACAACTTCATTGTCTACTACACTCTCAACTCTTTGCCATCAGAGTTCAGCAAAATCAAAACTATTTACAATGCTCAGAGTGAGAATTGGAGCATTAATGATCTTATTTCTAAGTGTGTGACTGAGGAAGAAAAGTTAAGATCTGAAAAGGCTGAGATTGCAAATCTTGTTGGATCTTCAAAGGGTTATGTCAAAGGGAAATGACAGCGTAATAAAAGGACTTTTCAGGGACTTAAGAATGCTGTTAGCTTCAAGAAAAAAGGGACTGATCAACCTCAAGTAAAAGCTGGGATGAAATGCTATTTTTGTAAAAAGCAAGGTCACCTGAAAGTCAACTGTATAAAGTTTAAGTCTTGGTTAGAGAAGAAGAAGAAGAATGATCAAAGTACTGCCTTAGTTTGTTTTGAATCTAATCTCATTGATGTTCCTAGAAATAGTTGGTGGCTTGATAGTGGAGCTTTTGTTCATGTGATAACTTCTTTGTAGGACCTAGTAAACAAGTGAAATCGACTAAGAGGGAAGCAAGACTCAAAGTTGGAAATAATGCAGATGTGAAAGTTCAATGCATTGGATCAATTAGACTTATTTTAGACACTGGATATCAGTTGTTATTAGAAAACACATTTTATGTTCCCTCTTTTAGGAGAAATTTAATTTCAGTTTCTTTGTTGGATAAACTTGGCATGAAATTAATTTTCGAAATGGAAAGGTTGATTTATTGTTTAATTCCCAGCTTGTTGGAAGTTGTGTGTTGGTTGATAATCTTTATAAATTATGTTTGACCACTAGTAATGTTACATATTCACTAAGTACTGAGAATGTTGCTATTAAAAGGCCTCTGATCAAAGAAAAATCTTCATTGTTATGGCATAGAAGATTGGGTCACATTTCTCGAGAAAGGGTTGATAGATTGATTAAAGAGGAAATCCTACCACCTTTGGATTTCCAAGATATGGGAACCTGTGTGGACTGTATTAGGGGTAAATTAACCAAAATTAAGAAACATGGTTCAATACAGAGTCAAGATCTTTTAGAGATTATCCATACAGATATCAGTGGACCATACCCTACTACCTTGTGTGGCAACCAATATTTTCTCATATTCATTGATGATTATTCCCGATATGGCTATATCTACCTAATCAAAGAAAAATCTAGTGCACTTGAGAGATTTAAAGTCTTTACGACTGAAGTAATAAGGCAAACTGGGAAACTCATTAAGGTTGTGAGGTTTGATCGAGGTGGAGAGTATTACGGCAAGTATGATGACTCAGGGCAACAGATGGGTCCTTTTGCAAAATTCTGGCAAGATTATGGGATTGTTCCTCAGTATACTATGCCTGGTACACCTGAACAAAATGGTGTTACTAAGCAACGTAATCGCACTCTTAAGGATATGATGAGAAGCATGATGTGTAGATCTAATTTGCCAGAATTTTTATGGGGTGAAGCAATCAAGACTGCATTGCACATTCTTAACAGGGTTCCTTCTAAATCTGTATCGAAGACTCCTTTTGAGCTTTGGATAGGGAGAAAACCTAGTCTTAGACATATTTGAGTTTGGGGATGTCTAGCTGAAGTTAGGATTTATAATCCTAATGAAAAGAAACTTGATCCTAGAACTGTTCGTGGGTATTTCATTGGTTATCCCGAACATTCTAAGGGTTATAAGTTTTATTGTCCTTCCCACAGTATAAGAGTGGTTGAATCAATGATCGCCAAGTTTCTTGAATTGGATACAACAGATGATATGAATATTCAACCATTGAAAGTGTAGGACCCGTCGCCACGAGTACCCCTGCTGCTGAAGAATATTGTTCTTTTATTTCAATAAACTGGAAATCAGGTACCCGCAACGGAAATTCTACGAAAAAGGGAACCTGGTACTAAATTACATTCGCATGCGAAAGCTGAAAATACACTGAAATATAAATATACAATGAGCCCAAACTAGCTTTTCATATATATATATACTGTATCTGAACAATATCCTTTACATCTGAGAATGCTTACATTAAAGTACAAGACCTCACAGGTCAAAAATTGAGAGAAAATACAACTGAAACTGGTGTGTGTAGGGTCCTCTCTCGCCAGCCTCAGTCCACCCGCTCCTTGCCAACAACAAAAGGAAGAAAGAACGAAGGGATGAGTGATAAAGATCACTTAGTAAGCGTTCCTTACTTCCCTCAAATCCAAGCAAAAAACCAAACAGAACATACATACCTGGCCTCGGCCCTATTCATACATCTAGTCGCTTACTGGTGCTGAATCTGATTGATTGATTGTCTGTTCTCGTTATTAACCATTTCATGTAATACATGACATGACATGATACTGATATCTGAATATGCATGCATGTGAAATCTCTATATGTACCCGAAGGTACATACTGTGCTGATCAGACTGATGAACACAAGAATTTGACATCCTAGCCAAGTGGGCTGGACATTATAGCTACTGGCTAGAAAGCTGAATATGATGTGCTAAATAATATGACTGGTGTCAGAAAGCTGGACCCCACAGATGCCCCCCCGAGTTCACCCAAACTATAACCCATACATTGGGTTCTGAATGTTGAAAACTACTGAATTCGGATCCCTAGATCCTCTTTCAGGCTATATGCTATGGTATGGTATGCATGTGCATCATTTCTTATCTGAATTCACTGTTATCTGATGTCATTTAGCCTTTAGGAAGGTTACTCATCCTTTAATAAATCATTTCTGCCTTTTTTGGGAATTTTCTGCTGATGCACGGGCGTGTGAGGAAGACACATGGGTGTGCATGTGCACACACGACCGTGCTAGGCAAGGGCACACGGGCGTGTGCCCAGACACACGGGACCGTGCGCCTGCCGTGCGACATGCCATCCTTCTTCATCGTCACTCTGTTCAGCTCCCTGTAGTCAATACACATCCGCATTGACCCATCATTCTTCTTCACAAATAAAAATAGAGCCTCCCACGGTGAACAGCTTGGTCTGATAAATTTCTTGTCTACCAGCTCCTGTAACTGTTTCTTTAACTCCTGAAATTCAGTTGGAGCCATCCGGTACGGAGTCTTAGAGATTGGAGCCATACCAGGGAGAAGCTCGACACTGAACTCTAACTCCCTATCTGGAGATAACCCTGACAACTCATCTGGGAAGACATCTCTGAACTCTCTAACAATTGGCACCTCCTCGATACTTGGCTCATCTGCACTGCTACACACTACATTGGCCAAGTACCTTACACATCCCTGCCTCATCAATATGCTTGCCTGGATGCACGAGATCATCAAGCTGTCTACTCTGCCCTCGCCAAATATGAAACAATCAAGGCCTATGTGGAATATAACCTTTTTTCTTCCACAGTCTATCTCTGCATCATATTTCCCCGACAAATCCATCCCAAGATCAATTCAAAGTCTGTTAGCTCTAGCAGAATCAGATCAATGCTCATCTGTCTACCCATAACCTCTATCATCTGATCTAAGAGGACTCTGTCACTCACTACATAACCCCCATCTGGCATCTCTACTAGGATACTCTTATCGACCACACTAGGGTCAACCCCTAATCTCTCCACTACTCCCTTGGATATAAAGCTATGCGTGGCCCCGCAATCAACCAAAATAAATAAAGGAGTACCAAAATAAAGAATCTGACCAATGACTGCATGGGGTATGGCATCTGTCTGCTCCTGGCGGACATCATAAACTCTGGCTCTACCACCACCACCTCCTGAAGTACCGGCACCTCCTCCAGGTGCTCCAACTCTAGGTCTAGGAAAGTCTGCCCTGTCTCTCTCTACTCCAGTACCGCCTCTGAGTGGTCCTCCTTGGCCTCTGTACTGACCACCACCACCACATCTGTTGGGCCCAACACTAGCTCCACCTCTGGCTGGTACTCTGTCATCCTGTGCCCTGGCTGACGGCACAAATAACACACAATCTGGCCAGCCAAACACTCGCCTGAATGACGTCTGCCACACCTAGTACACTATGGCAGAGAAAATTGTGGTGCAGTCATCTGTCTCTGTACACCCCTAGCTGGCCTCTTGGTCGACACTGGCCTCTTGGCTCTGTCTCTGTCATCTTTTCTCTCAACTGCTCGACTCATGGCACCCATCCTCTAGAGACTTGCCTCTGATCTGAGCGCTCTCCCTAAAGCATCACTGAACCGCTGGAGAGGATCTGCTTCGGTCATGACATCTTTGGCGATTGCAGGACGCAAGCCATGGATAAATTTCTGCACACGTCCCATCTCGGTCCCTGCCAAACTAGGGACAAACCGCGTCAGTGCATTGAACTTGGTGGCATATTCCTTGACTGAATTAGGCCCCTAAGTCAGATCAATGAACTTCTAGGCCTTGGCATAGAGCATCTCCGTGCTCTTGTACTCTGCATCGAATAACCGCCTGAACTCTGCCCAGGTAAGCTGCTCCTCATTGATGGTAGCCTTGGCTAGGCCCCACCAAACTTTGGCGTCACCTCTTAGGAGAAATACTGCATATCTCACTTTCTCCCGCTCTGACAGTGTGTAGAGTCCCATCACACTCTCCACGAAGTCTATCCACTCCTCTGCCACTGTTGGATCCCTGGATCCACTGAATTTAGATGGTTGGAAGGACCTGACAGATGATAAATGGGATGCAGCCTCTCTGATGAATTGGTGCCAGCTGTCTCGGTACTCATGGCCTGACTATACTCTGTAAACCCAACTGGAATCCGGTATCCTTCTCTATCTGGCTGAGACTGAAACTGATAACCCTCTCTGACTGATTGAGGCACTGAATAATATTGTGGCTGAGGCTGAGACTATGGCTGAGATTATCTTCTTCTTGAAGTCTGATAGGTTTCATACTGTGGGGGATTAACTCTGGCTGGCTCTGGCACATTTCCTACACCAGCCTGCTATAAACTCTCTCTGACCACTTCCCCAATCATTTCCCTGAGCTGATCTGGCCTGATGGACACATGGGAGGTACTTTAAGATCGCCTCCTATAACTCACACTCATGGGATGGACAGAAAGACTACTACTAGCTTCATCTATGTATCTAGGTACATATTTTTCTCTATCTATAACATCACAAGCAAACAAGGTTAGAAACTCAAATCACATAAAAGCTGGAAAGAAATATCTGACTGTGCTGTGAGGAGGGTCTGGACGATGGCTGCAAAGGAGAGAAAACATACACCACACTTACAACTCAAATTTCTACTGAAAATGGTACAAAGAACACGCTCTCATACCAACAATGTAGAACACACTCTGATACCAACAATGTAGGACCCGCCACCACGAGTACCCCTGCTGCTGAAGAATACTGTTCTTTTATTTTGATAAACTGGAAATCAGGTACCTGCGACGAGAATCCTACGAAAAAGGGAACCTGCTACTAAATTACATTTGCATGCAAAAGCTGAAAATACACTGAAATATAAATATACAATGAGCCCAAACTGGCTTTTCATATATATATATATTGTATCTGTACAATATCCTTTACATCTTAGAATGCTTACATTAAAGTACAAGACCTCACAGGTCCAAAAACTGAGAGAAAATACAACTGAAACTGGTGTGTATGGGGTCCTCTCCCGCCAGCCTCAGTCCACCCGCTCCTCGTCAGCAGCAACAAAACCTGAAAAGGAAGGAAGAAGGAATGGATGAGTGATAAAGATCACCCAGTAAGCGTTCTTTACTTCCCTCAAACCTAAGCAAGCAACCAAACAGAACACACATACCTGGCCTCGGCCTTATTCATACATCTAGTCGCTTGCTGGTGTTGAATCTGATTGATTGATTGTCTGTTCTCATTATTAACCATTTCATGTAATGCATGACATGACATGATACTGATATCTGAATATGCATGCATACGAATCTCTATATGTACCCAAAGGTACCTACTGTGTTGATCAGACTGATGAACACAGGGATTCGACATCCTGGCCAAGTGGGCTGGATATTCTAGCTACTGGCTAGAAAGCTGAATATGTTGTGCTGAACAATCTGACTAGTATCAGAAAGCTGGACCCCACAAATGCCCCCTTGAGTTCACCCAAACTATAACCCATACATTGGGTTTTGAATGTTGAAAACTAATGAATTCAAATCCCTAGATTCTTTTTCAGGTTACATGTTGTGGTATGGTATGCATGTGCATCATTTCTTATCTGAATTCACTGTTATCTGATGTCATCAAACAAGCTGGGAACACAAGGAGAGTGTAAGAAACACTTACCTCTCGCCATGGCTGCAAGAAATCTTAACTTTCAAGCTAATCTCTCTGCTCTCTAGCTGGATTGGGAGCCGTTGGAAGCTGAATCTCGCGTCTAGGGCTAGGAGCTACTGAAATGGAGAAGGAAAATACTGAAATGGGTAAGAATGAAACTAAGTCTCCCGTCTCTCTCTCTCTTTAATCCCACATGCACAGGCATGCAGGACATGGTGCACGGGAGTGCACCTGGGAAAATGAATATAATTCATTTCTCACGCTTCGCATGTTTGAAACCTCTTATAAGGAATCATACGAAGGCCACACAGTTCTGGAAAACTTGCTAACTCACCCCCGAACTCTTCTAGACTCCCAATCTATTCCTGAATTCTATTTTTAACCCCAAAACTCTACCACTAAGGGCTTTTCTAACCTGGGATGCTACAGAAAGATTATGCACCAAGATCATCTACTTTTATTCCATTAACTGGTGGACATGGTAATATCTTATCTACTCCTGTTTTTGAGCCCAGATAACAAGTGTCGAAAAATACTATAGTGCTTGAAACTATTCCTGATGAAGTCATATCGAAAGAACCTATTGTTGAGCAGATCCCGATGTAACCATCTTCATCTGATGTTATAATTGATGAACCAATTGTTGAAATCCCGATCAAAAAATCAGCTAGAGAAAGGCATCCATCGATTTTTGATGATTATTATGTATACCTTGGAGAATCTTATTATGATATTGGTAAGTCTGTAGATCTTGTAACCTTTAAAGAAGCTATGTCTAGTCCATAGTCAGATAAATGGTTTGCAGCAATGAAAGAAGAAATGTAATCTATGAGTGATAATGGAGTATGGGATCTTGTAGAACCATGTAATGATTTTAAACCCATAGGATGTAAATGGGTTTACAAGACTAAGAAAGATCTGAAGGGCAAAATTAAGAGATGTAAGGCAAGGTTGGTTGCCAAAGGGTTCACTCAAAGAGAAGGCATAGATTTTAATGAAACCTTCTCTCCCGTTTCTTCTAAAGACTCATTTAGAATCATTATGGTTTTGGTTGCTCATTTTGACTTGGAGCTTCATCAAATGGATGTGAAGACAGCCTTTCTGAATGGGAATTTACCGGAAGAAGTTTATATGCGACAACCAGAAGGTTTTATTGTTGATGGTTTAGAACACTTGGTTTGCAAACTTAAAAAGTCTATATACGGTTTAAAGTAAGCTTCTCGACAATGGTGTCTAAAATTTGATAAAGTGGTGAGCTCATATGGTTTTGTTGAAAACAGGTTTGATCAATGTAGTTATATGAAGACCAGTGGGAGTAATTTTGTTTTCTTAGTCCTATATGTTAATGATATCTTGTTGGCAAGTAGTGATGCTAGTTTGCTTCATGAAACCAAGATATTTCTATCTAAGGTTTTTGATATGAAAGATCTTGGAGAAGCATCATTTGTCTTGGGTATTCAAATTCATCGCGATTGAGATCGTAAGTTACTTGGCTTATCACAGAGGGCATACATTGATCGTGTGCTTCAAAGATTTAATATGCAGAATTATAAAGCTAGAGATGTTCCTGTGGTCAAAGGTGATAAATTCAGCATCCAGCAGTGTCCTCAGTCTGATTTAGAGAAGACATCAATGCAGCATGTTCCTTATGCTAGTGTTATTGGAAGCTTAATGTATGCTCAAGTTTGCACTAAACCTGACATAGTTTTTGCTGTGAATGTTCTTGGTCGTTATCTTTCTAATCCTGGGACTGATCATTGAAGTGCAGCCAAGAAAGTGATACGATATTTACAGAGGACAAAGGATTACAAACTTGTATACAAAAAAGTCGAAAATCTTGAAGTTATGGCTTATTCAGATTCTAATTTTGGTGGTTGTGTGGATGACTATAAGTCTACTTCAGGATATATTTTCATGCTTGCAGGAGGGGAAATATCATGGAAAAGTGTCAAACAAACTATGATAGCTTCTTCGACCATGTATGTAGAGTTTATTACTTGTTATGGAGCATCAACTCAGGCAATATGGCTGAAGAATCTTATCTCTAAGCTTTGTGTGGTTGATTCCATCTCAAGACCATTGACAATTTATTGTGATAACAATGCAACAGTGTTCTTCACCAAAAACAATAAGATCAGTAGCAAATCAAAGCATACGGAGATCAAGTATCTCACAGTCAGGGATTTAGTGAAAAAGGGTGACATTGTTATAGAATATATTAATACAAACTCTATGTTAGCTGACCCTCTAATCAAAAGACTTAGACCAATTGTTTTTAAACAACATGTTTCTAATATGGGTGTTTTAGAGTCTTTTGATGTCCTAGGTTAGTGGGAGTATTGATGTATTTAATGTTGCTTATTGATGATCTTTGAATTGATTGATATGTATTATTGAACATGTTCATATTGATATTTGATGTATATATGCGCATATTGATGATCATAAAACAACACGTGTCTCAAAATTTTTTGTTTATTTTGAGGATGACCGTTGTATGTATGATAAGTGATACAATATATGTCTCAAGATTTTGTTTCATCTTGAGTTTGATAGTTGTATAGGTATGTTTCTTTTATATATCTCGAGACTTTGGTGAAACATACAAGCTTCGTTGGAAGTTGTAAGATTTTTCTAGCTTCTTGGAAGCATAAAGTCATAGAAAAATCATAAAGAGGACCAATAGGTAATAACATATTTTGATCACATTTGGATGTTATTCCTACCACACTTCCAAATTATTGATCCATGTGGTATGGTTATAAATAATTGTAATCATGAATATCTTATGTCAATTTGAGATATATAGATTGTCTTGGTTCATTATTTAATAATCATATTGACCAGATTGTTGACTGAAATGTTATTTCTGGATCAAGTGTTTTCTTAAAATAGTGGCCACTTTAAAATAAAATACAGTTTACCTTAAAAATAAAATTGTTTTCGATTTCTTGAAATAAAATTGATAATAATTAATATTGCCCAAGTGGGAGAATGTAAGATTATGGGCTAATATTAATTATTATATTATTTTAGTTTTGAAAAATATGGGTAAATTATGGTCCAGTAAATATTTTGATTAGACTTGTTGTGATCAATTTGGTGTATAACCCAATACATTTCATAATATAATAATTTGATTGGATTTTTAATAGTGTGGGCTCATAAATGTTTATTGGGCTTTTAATGGCAAGGCCCAATAAACCTGTTATAAATATAGAGCTAGGTCTCCTGTTTCAGTACATTATAAACAATATATTTTTTTCATTAAATTTTATTGCTCTTTGGGTACTCAGAAGCAGGAAGATTTAACCATTTACAGATTGATAATCAATCTATTGTAAGGTAACTTTAGATCAGCAACAACAATAGTTCAAACAGGTATGTCTAAAACTCAAAATTTATTATACAGTATTCTATAATGGTTGTGAAAGAATATGTATGTTGGAGTCGAATTTATTTGTCAATATTGAATTTATTCCAACAAAGAATTGCTAGGATTGGATTCTTGTGACTAAGCATTTGTTTTTTTCGGTTTCTTTGAGTTAGAAATTGCACCAAGGATGTTTTTAGTTAATATACCAAAAGAATTTTATTACAATTTTGTCCCAAAAATTTGTTTTATAGAATTTTAAGTAGTTCGTAGTAAAAATAGTACTTCTACATTAGAAATAACATTTAAATATTTTATTTATTATTTAATATTTTGCATAAATAAATTGATTATTAGATATTTTGTATTATTCACCATTTCATCAAATTTTATTATTGAAGTGAATTTTAATACCATTTCTTATATTAGCATATTTGTTTTATCAATAATAAAAGAAATTAGAAAATAATATCAAACTTGATAGAAAAGTTGTACCATTCACTCTTTCATTAAAATTAATCAGGAGAGTGAATTTCAATACCATTTTGTGTATTGGAATATTTGTTTTTTCAACTTTCCTTATCAAAGAAAACATCAAAAATTGAATTTTATATGAAGAATCAACAAGTTTATAAAAAATCGAGGGCATGAGCACTTTAAATCAACTAATTTCATAAACTTTTTCAACAAGTAGCAACTTAGATTTTTTTTCTTTTTTTTAATTCTATCTTTTGGAATAGTTGCATAAATCAATGTTTCCTATATATATTAAAAAAACTTTATTTCATTAAAAAAGAAAACCTAAGGAAAAACTTACCTTCTAACTTGTAAGACCTCCTGCTAAATGTCACTATACTGCTATTATTTATTTAATATATAAAAGCTATATTATTTTATTTTATTTACTTATTGCACAAAAATCAATACCAATCACATCCAACAGGAAACCCTACACAAAAGTTGTACTGAAAACATTTGTGATACGAAAGTGTATAAAATAAATGTAGTGGAAAACTGAAACCCACTGTACAGTATCCTGAATAAAACTCATATTTTATTATCAATACTAGTATCTGAAAATATAATTGATATTGTACATCTCATATGCATGAGTAACATAAGCATGTGAGACAACATGCTATCTACTGAAAACTAAATACATACATACGTACATATATAAAACTGAAAACCTTGGGTAAGAACCCGCTTTAGCTGTATCCCACTCAATAGCCACCTCATGCTCGTAGCTCAACTCCCCAAAACACCAATCTCCAAGAAAGGAAACTGAGAGGGATGAGTGACAAATCACTGAGTAAGCATTTCTTACCTCTACCCTTGGGTATACTCTAAGCTGATACATATCTAGCTAGCTACTAAGCTGATGAACTTAACTACGTTCTCTGATAGTCTAATAGCTTCTTCTCTTATCTTATTCTCTGTTTTCTTTCTTTAATGTTTTCTTACTCTGATTCTATTTCATTGTTAATATGATTACTAGCTTAATAGACTTTACTTTGCTTATAGCTAGTCTGACGGTTTATCTGATAACGTCTACTGCGTTCATTTTGATCTAATAGAATATTCTTATTTAGTTTAACTTACTTTCGAACACTGCCTCATGCTGTGTCGTGTATACATATATGAGTATATGTAAACAACACAAAATGAAGAGACCAAACGGTCTAACTTGACTCACTAAACTCTCTTTCTGATATTCATTATATTTTCTTTTTTACTGCTCTGTTATAGGTTTATTCTGTAAACTTGTTCATTCTATTACAAATATGTAATATTCTATGCAAGCTTTTCTTTCTGGTATTTCATATCTGTTTGTATTACTGGTTATCAGATTATCTGATAATTTCTCTGTTCTGCTTTTTATTTTATCATGTCACATGATTCTCATGTATTTTGAATGTTTACTGTTTTATTATTTCTCACTGATTAATCATATCTGTAACATGTTCTGATGTATATGTCTTGTAAAAATGGCATACTATGAAATATGCTGAAATCATATCTAGGTCTTGGCCTATATACTGAAAATAGCTTTTCAAAAGTTGTTTTATTGAAATACTGCTATTGGATCTGTAGATTCTAAAATAACTGAAAAGCTTATGTAGGCACTCCTGTTGGATACAACTGTTTAATGCTTTTCTATTATTTAATAATAGGCCAAAGGACTATTTCCCGCCCATAGTTTGAGGAAGGGACAAACTGCCACCCCCAAGGTTTCAAAAACCCAATATTTTACCCTTTGAAGGATTTTTTATAATTTTTCTACTAAAATGACTAAACTACCCTTTTAAAAATTAAAATTTTTTTAATAAAATTATAAAATAATTTTTAAATATAAATATTTTCAAAAAAATAAAAATTTAAAAAAAAAATAAAAATTTCAAAATTGAAACAGTTACCGCCACCGATGCCAACGGCGGTGGCCTCCCATAATAAAACTAGGTGGCCATTTCCAGTCACTTGGTTCCAAGAGAAGCCAGATCTGGCCTTCCCGTTCGGTGGAGGCGGTTAGATCGGCCACCTCCAGTTTTGGGGGAGGTGGTCAGATCTAGCTGCCTCTGATAGAATTAAAAGTCAGAAACGACATTAAAGGGTCTACCTTGGCCCCACTAACCATTTTTTGCCTTTATTTAGGGCGGAGGCGGCCAGATCTGACCGCCTTAGCCAAAACTGGAGGCGGCCGATCTGGTCTTCTCCACCTAACGGGGAGGCCAGATCTGGCCTCCCCTAGAACCAGGTGGTCAGAAATGGCCACCTAGTTCTATTATGAGTGGCCACCGACGGCGACGGTGGCTGCTTCAATTTTTAAATTTTAAAAATTTTTTAAACATATTTTTTATTTTTTTAAAATTTTTATATTTATATAAAATTTATTTTATTATTTTATAAAATTTTAATATTAAAAAGACAAAAATGCCCTACATTATTACTATGCAATATTATTTTTAATATTAACTTTGGCTTGCGGGTGGGAGTTTGGGCTTTTGAAACCATAGGGGTGGCAGTTTGTCGCCACCTCAAACTATGGGTGGGAAATAGTTCTTTGGCCTTTAATAATAATATAATATCAATAAATAAGAAAATATTACCAATAATACTCAACAGAAATACCTAAACTGAACTGACATGTTGCAACGGAAAATATGTGATACAAATGTATACATCTATATATACATGCCCAAAATTTTATTATATAACATGAAAAATATTTACAAAATTAGTGTGTGATAAAATATGAATAATCACATGCAAGAAAACTGGAAAAGCATGCAAACCGAAGCATGCTACAAAACTGAAACAAAATCCCAGACTGCAGTCATCTCCTCTTCTTAGCCCCTAAAATACTAACCTGCAAGAGAAAGAAAAGTAGGGAGTGAGCGATATATTCACTCAGTAAGTGTTTTCTATCTCTGACCCTAAACCATTCCTCTTCGGAGGAATGCCACAACATCACATTCTGAAGACATTCATATACACAGGAGGAAAACCAAACTGGTCCCCACGTGTAATCACTTAAATCTTAGCTTTTCATTTTGCTATTCATAACTTTACTGTTCTCGTATTTGTTTTCTGAGATTCACGTATCATTACGTGGCTTTTCATATAATCAAAATATTTACTAATTTTGTTATTCGTGTGTCATTACACGATTATTTCATATTCTGAATGTATACTGTTTCTTACTGAGTTACTGTTTCATTATTGTCTTATCATTCTTTGAATGATGTAGCATCCCAGGTTAGAAAAGCCCTTAGGGGAGAGTTTCGGGGTTAGAAACGAGATTCAGATATAGATTGGCGGTCTAGATAAGTTAAGGGGTGAGTTAGTAAGCTTTCCAAAGCTGTGTGGCTTTCGTATGAATCTTTTTGGAAGGATTCGATCAGGCGAGTGAGCGGAAAATGGATTAAGTCCATTTTCCCCTGTGCACGCCCGTGCATGGCTTAGTATATAAGTGAGCTGAGAGGAAGTTTAGTTCTTTTTCTCACCCACTTTCATTTCAGCCAAGTTTCTCTCTTCCATTTCAGTTCCTCCCAACCTTAGAGAGGAAATCCAGCCAGCGGTTGCTCCCGATCAAGTTAGAGAGCATAGAGATTAGTTCGAAAGGATAGCTTTCAGAGGCAATGGCACGAGGTAAGTGTTCGCTTACTTCTCCTCGCATTTTCCTAGTTTTCTTTGATGAACTTTGATGTTTGGAATGTTGATGAGTTGATGCATGTTTATATGTCATTGCATGTTAATTTGGTTGATGGATTTTCACCATTTGATCCATGCATGTATGATTGATCATGTTGTAGTGAGAGAAAACCAATGCTTCCATGGTGAAATGCTTGATGATTGATGCATGTGGAATTGGTTGCTCAACTTGTGTTATTTGAGATGCTGAGAACATGTGTTTGAAGTGATTTTGTAATTGGTGTTGAGTTGGTTGGTGAATTGTGCAATTTCCGGCAAGTGTTCTTGTTGAAGAACAAGACGCACGACCGTGTGCCCGCCTGGCACGGTCGTGTGCCTTTGTTTTCTAGAACACACGCCCGTGTGCACGTTGTGTGCACGGCCAGAATTATAGACACACGTCTGTGCGTCCCAAGATGCACGACCGTGTGTAAGCATTTTCAGATATTTGCCCAGAAATTTCAGTAGCTTACACGGTCAGGCGCACGACCAGCGCACGGCCCCGTGCGTCCAGGCACACGCCCGTGCACTTACAGATTTTCAGAAAAAGATTATAATTGAGAAAATAAAGCATGAACATCCAGATTAATGACATAAATGCTTCAGATAAGCATGAACTTAGATAATAAAGCTGCATATGCATATCATGGCATGACATGTAGCTTCAGAAAAGATCAAGGGATCTGAATTCAGCAGTATTCAGTATTTAAAACCTGATGTACGGGTGAGAGTATTAAGGTGAATACGAGGGGGCATCTGTGGGATTCAGCTTTCTGACACCAGTCAGAATGTTCAACAGCATTTCAGTTTCAGCCTTCTGACACCAGTCAGATCGTTCAGTAGTATACAGATTCAGCTTTCTAGCTAGTAGCTAGACTGTTCAGCCCACATGGCCAAGATGCCGAATCCCTGTGTTCACCAAGTCTAATCAACACAGCAGGTACCTTCGGGTACATTCATATATTCAGTTATTTAGATGCGTGCATCCATCAGTATTTTCAGTTAACATGGCATGACATACACATCATGACATGAATAAATATGATATTAGTAAATGAATGTGATTCAGATATTCAGTAAATCAGTTTTCAGATTCCAGCAAGCGCATAGATGTATGAATAGGGCCGATACCAGGTATGTTTGTGATTGTTTGTGCTTGCTTTGGTTTTGAGGGAAGTAAGGAGCGCTTACTAGGTGATCTTTATCACTCATCCCCCCTCCTTCTTCCATCCTTTCAGGTATTCGTGTTGTTTCCGAGGAGCAGGTGGTTCGAGGCTGACAGGAGAGGGCCCATACCACGATCTCAATATGTACTTTCAGTTTTGGACCTGTGTGGTCATTTTGTATATGCCTCATGTACTCAGATGTATAGAAACAGTTATATGTATATGAGAAGGCCAGTATGGGCCCTTTGTACAGAACCACATGTATATTTCAGTTATGTATTTCAGAGTATGTATTTCAGCTTCCGTATTTTGCATTCAGGATGTATAGCAAGTTTCAGTTTTATTATTTTCGTAGGATTTTCCGTCGCGGGTACTCGAGTTTTCAGATGATTAATAAAAGCTCCCCACATTATTCAACAGCAGGGTACTCGTGGCGGCAGGTCCTACAAATGATATGCTACTGTATATGTCATGTGAAAATGACATGTTGAAAATATAGCTAGGTCTGGGCCCATATACTGAAAATAGCTTTCTGAAAACTATTTAGTGAAAATTACTGTTGGATCCTGGGATCCCATATCTAAAAATATATATGTAAAACTGATCTGAAAATTATATCTGAAAAATGTGTACCAGAAGGTATTTGCTATGCTGCGTAGATTGATGAATACAGGGATTCGACACCCTAACCATATGAGTTTTCTGTGCAAACACGCGTCATAAACTGTATGGGTCATGTGATGCCTCTGAATCTCATAACTGAATGAGCGTCTCGCACTATAATATACTGCATCTGATCCTCGGATCAAAAAAACTATAATCTACTAACTGAACACCCCGACATATGCCAATACATAGGGCTAATAATGAGCATATAGCTTTTGATGCAACGAGTGTGCTGAAACTCACAAATGCCTCCTCGTATTCACCCTTGAAATCAATATTTTTCTTCTGAAAATATGAATTTGAATCCTCATATCCCTTTCTGAAAACTCTGTATGGCATGTCATGCTATAATGTGTATATGATGCATCATTTATTCTTATTTTAGCTCATTTTACTGTTTTCTATCAAATATATAGCTTTCACTATGCACATTTCTCATTTTATGCTTTATTTTCTCTTTTCTGCCTGACGCACGGGCGTGCATACGCTTGCATGGGACCGTGAGCCAATCATGCGTGTGGTCATGCAAGGTTCTATGATTTTTCTTCATTTTCTCATTTTCTCTTAGTGCATGGTCGTGACATGAACATGCACGGTCGTGACCCTATAATTCTAGGTCATGCACGGGTATGTGAACATGGTCGTGACCATGCAAAATGCAGCATGCACGAGCGTGCTTCACACTCTGCATTAACATGGCAGGTAGGAATCAAGCTTATTCCCATCCAAAAAGCATACCAAACTCAAATTAACCATTTCCCACATACACCATACTTTATATATACATGTTATTGCACCAATAACACAATTTTTCATAATCAATCATCCAACCCATCTGCACATACACATAAAACATACTTATCACTCACATATACATATACATATACATATCCATATCATCATCATCATCATCATTTTCATGGCATCAAGCAAGCAAGAAACATCATAACATGCTGGAATCAAGCAGTCTGATCCAACATATGCATCAAACACATCAAAGAAATAGGGAAAGAGGTAAGAAACACCTACCTCTTGACATGTTTTCTCTCTCAAGCAAAACATGCTCTCAAGCTGGATTGGATGGTCCTAGTTACTGATCTTCCTTCCTAGGGTTACTGGTGTATGAAAATCAATTGGAAACTTTGGGTGAAAATAGCTGAAAAATCGGATAAACTTAACTTAAAACCAAGGCGGCCAAAACATAATGCACGCACAGGCGTGCACCTCAACGTGCACGGGCGTGCATGACTGGAAAAATGTGCTACTAGCATTTTCCCATGCTTGCATGCGAATCCTCTCAATAGGACCCATGCAAAAGCCACCCAACTTAAGAAAACATCTATTTCATCCCAAAACGCTTTCACAACCCTAGAATTCTCATCAATCTCAATCTAACCCCAGATTAGAAGCTTAAAAGAAAAATCTAGCCCTTGGATGTTACAGCCGATATAACAATTACTGAAATACTAAAACTGTATCTGAAAATCATATCTGGAAATTTTGATGTGTAGACTTATAAGTATAGGGATTCGACACCCTGACCATATGAGTTTCCTATGCAAACACGTACTAGAAACTGTCTAGGTCACGTGCTGCCTCTGAATCTGATACTGAAACTAAGCATCTCGTGTCATATATTGATATCTGATCCTCTGATCATAAAACCTTAAGTTGCTAATTGAACACCCTAGCATATGCCGATATATAGTGGCTAGTAATGAGTATATAGCTCTTGATGCTCTTGGCTGTGTTAAAACTCACAGGTGGCCCCTCGTATTCACCTCTCAAATCGATGTCTGGATCATTATGTTTTTCTACTGAAAAACATGTAATTGGATCCTTTGATCCCTTTTCTGAAAATATTGTATGACATGTCATGTCATGTAATGCATATTAAGCATGATATTTTTCATTTCTTTTCTTCTGATTATTTTCTATACCGATATACATATGTTATAGTTATGTTCTGCGTATACTCAATGTTATACTATATCTGTAACTTATTAAGCTCATTAATAAGTTCTGTGTAAACTATTCTAAGTCCTGTTATATTCTGTCAATATATCTGTCAGTTTACTGTATTAGATTTTTCATAACTGTTATTAATTCTACTTTTGGTCCTTTAGGTACAGTTTCGATTTTTGTTCTTGTAGAACCCCAAATACTAAATGGCAAATAACCTAGAGAGGGGTGAATAGGTTATTTAAAAATTTTCTCAAGTTTAAAAACGTTTTCCTATTCTAACAACTCAACCATACAAATATACATATAATCACAATTCAATATAGCTAAGCAAATATTAACACGAATTAAAAAGAGTAAGGGAAAAGAAATGCTTAGCCGATTTAGAGTGGTTCGAAGCTTCTCCACACCTTTTACGTCCACTACTTCAAGCAATCCCGCTTGAAGATTTTCCTTCCACTAACTTTAACCTTGAAGATACAATAGTTTTGATCCAAGGGATTTCGTACTTCATACATTAGTTTTGATATAAGAGATTATATCATTAACTTAGTTTTAACAGAGATTACGCCCTACACTAGTTTCACGAGATTACACCCAAGGGTTTGTGGAAATATTATAGGAATTTACCTCACAAGGCTGATTTACAATAAGCTCTCAAGGTTTCTCTCAAATGGATTTACAAATGTAATTTTGTGAGAGAATTTTGGAGAAGAATTAGAGAATGAAAAAGTAATAGTATTTGGCCTGATTCTCTTTTTTAACCTTTGCATCCTCAAATCAGCTCTAATTTATAGTTGGTGGGAGAATATAACTGTTACTACTGATTTAGGAGTCGTTAGAGACTTTCTGGAAAACTTTACGGGCGTGTTCTTTTCTTGCACGATCGTGTTGCACTTTCTAATGGTTATATTTTTGCTAGCACGAGTGTGTGCGCCTTCATCACACGGGTGTGTGTTATTTTTTCTGCAACACTTCTTAAATTCTAAAAGCTAGCACGGGATACACGCACGATCAACACATAGAAAGCACCCGACCGAATTTTAGCCTTACACACGGGCGTGTGTTTGTGCCACACAGCCGTGTATTCTGTTTTGTCTTAGCTTGACACGGTCTGCACATCACGGGCGTGTGTGTGATTCTGCTTTAACACACGACTGTGTCTTCTTCTTGCACACGATCGTGTGTGCCATTTTGTTTTGACACACGGCTGTGTGTCCTTCTACACACGGTCGTGTGTGTTACTTGTGCATAACACAGGCGTGTGAATTAAGAACACGGTCGTGTATGGCTTCATTTCCTCAGTACATAGGCATGTGCATATATATTCCTGCAAAATAACATTTCAATATGATTTTGGTCATGAACCAAGTTCATGTCAGGGGTAATTTTGTTATTTCATAAATTTTAACATATTTTTGGAATCATCAAAACACTAAGGGTTCAACCGTTCCGGTATATGTATACATACATATACATTTATTGTATTTGTCACTGTTTTACTATTTCTGTTACTGTTTGTATAACTGTATTTGTTGTTGTTTTTCTATTTCCATTTGTTTTCTGATCATAAACTGTTATTTAAGCTGTTTCTAAATTCTATTAAGTTTTTCGTAGGTACAACTGAATTCTCTATGTCTCTTCCTTCTTTATACTTTTTCTTATTCATCATTAGTTGTTTCATGTGTTATTCAACTTAGAATATTCAATTTGTTGCTTTATTACTAAAATTCTACTAAAAGGGAAGGAATGTTCTCATTTTCACTAGGCGCACGGGTGTGCACTATCGGACACACAGGCGTGCAATCTAACCGTGCTAGGTTCTAGAAATTTTTCTGCTTATTCTCATATTTGGCTTACGTACGATCATGACCCTCAGGCACACAGTCATGACCCTCTCTAAAAACTGATTGTGCATGGCTCGCATACACGACCGTGACCTTGCTAAAACCCAGAATACACAGGCATGCATACATGAACGCATAGGCGTGCATCCAGCTCTATTTCGACACTCATGGCTGAAACACGCAAGATCACACCAAAACTTAACCCAAATCTCATCAAACTTCAATCAAACATATTATAGCATACAAACATGCAATATATACTACTAATAATACATTTTCCCCATCATTCAAAGCCAAATCATACTAAAATCTCTTTAAACCCTTAAATACACACACACACACGTATCAAGGGAGCTAAGCATGCTTCTACCTCCAGATTTCTCATCTATTTCATCATTATCATTTCATAAACATACTAATACACTGGAAACATGTTTCTGTAACTGAATTAACCCAACCAAGGAAACATAAACTCATAGAAACAAGTAGAAGGTAAGAAGATACTTACCTAGAGCTGCTAATGACTTTTATCTCTCTATCTCTGACTGAATCTTAGTTGGATTAGCTGCTAAAAGCTGACTGATCTCTCTCTCAATTTGATTAGGGTTAGCTAGAGAGAAAGGAAATGAAAAATGGGTAAGAAACTCTCTGAAACTAACGGAGAAAAAAATCTGACTTTATATACCAGCAGACATGCACGGGCGCGCGGCAAACATGCATGGGCGTGCATGGCGAGAAAGAGATGCACGGGCATATGTCCAGAGACGCACGGTCGTACTCCTTCCACAAGCTGCATGTAAAGCCAACAAAAGGCCATTCTACCCTCCTAACTCACTAAAACTGATTTCTAACTAAGAAATCTCTCTTCTAACCCGATTCAAGGCCTAGAAAGACCATTCTAACCTGAGGATGTTACATAACTTATTATAGACGTATGGATAAAAATTACCTCCTCATCAATCAATATCATTTACATAACAATAACATCCAAATTTTGTCTAAAATTCACTATTTTCCAAATTCGTATAACTTTAACTCTTATCACACAATCAATTTTATTTAGATTCAACTTATGAAGAAGTGAATAACTTATTTCCATAAGATTGCTCAATATATTTTATACCTAATAAGTGTCAAGTACATATAAGAACAATGATGATGTTACTTATCATCTTACATGTTGTCAAAAGAATGTCAATTATTCTAATCGTATCTCCACTATGCATATAGTAAACATGGTAAGACAATCTCTAGTTATTAGTACAAGATCACAAAAAACTAAATTCGGTAGTAACCAATTAAGCCACTCAATACATCCAGTTGGTGAACCTTTCAATATAGATTTATTGGGGCAAATATTTGTTTTCCCCCTTTGACTAATAATGAATTTAACACCCCTCAAATTCATTTATAAAAGACTTATGTTAATATAGAAGTGAAATTCCATTGAATTTATAGAAGACTTGTGTTAATATAGAATTGATGTGTATGAGAAATTGTTAATATATAGGTTGAAGATCCAGATGTAGTGGATATCCTTGATTTAGATGCATATGAATTTGTAAAGAAATTGAGGGTTCATTTATAAAATACTTGTGTTAATGTTGAAGCCAAATTTGATCCAATTGATGCACATGAGAAAAATGTTAATATAGAGGTTGGGGATCTAGATGTAATGAGTTTCCTTGATTTAGATGCATTTAAAATTGTGTCGGAATTGATACACGGAAAGAAGAAAAAGACACCAAATTGGGTTTGTTTTGGGTGTGGTGGTGAAATGGACAATACGAATGAACCCAAATATGAAAAGACAACGCAAGTACTTTGAACTGAGGAGACCTTTCTTAGTACACAACAGAATGAATCTCAAGAATCTTGACAATTACACTATTATATAAGTAAGAGTTTTCACAATATGAATATTGTACTTCCCCGCCCCATCCCGTAAACCATAAAAAATAGGAGCAGGAGACGGATTTGGGCATGACACTGGCCGCCTTAAAGTAGATGGAATAGGCGAAAACTTCACCACATACAACAGGAGTCCCAGGGCATGCCATATAACATAAAACATTTGAATGAACATGATACATGGCTGCTTCCCAATCAAAAAATTCTGAACACTTATTTTATTATTTTACTTAATGACAAAATGCAACATTTTGATGAACGTAATAACTTAAGAAGAGGCTGCCACTTCTCAAACAAAATGTTCAGAGCAATTCATATGAGCAATTGCTATTAATTCATGTAATTTCTCATTTGAATTAACACAAAACCTTCGGAAGAAGGCATGATGAACCTGAAAAAGGCAATTGTCTTTGAAGAAATTTCAAAGACAAGCTTAGCACAACACAGAGAAACAATGTCGTCACTGCCAATTTTCTTCACCATCACAGCAATTCATTCAAAAAGAATAAAGACTCTTTTACACGAGGCATATACAACAATGGATTTGTTTTCCTAATTGAGGATCCTGAGTGCATGGAAGTTGATATATTATACAAAATTGACAAAACTTACCTATGCCTCCTGATTCTTAGCCACAAAAATATACTTCATGGCAATGTTCTGCTCTGTTGTAGACAGGAAATACTGTCACAAGCCAAAAAGTTAATACCCGTATTCTGGGAACAGACCTTGCATATTAGAATGAGATTCTGAAATTTCCATAGCTCTCCATATAACTAAGGTTTACTCTTACTGTAAGCAAATTTTGACCAGAGTTTATACTTCCAGACTCATTGTGGGTGAAAGGTGTTACGCTTGATGGACAATACAGGGATAACTGACAAACTCCCAGGATAAAGCTTATTACAGAGTTGGAAATCATGGTGTCAGTTCAAAATTCGCTTCTAATAGTGAGTAAACCTCAGTGAGTGAAGACACCTTGAAATCTGGTTGTGCATCCAACTTGGCAAAATCAGTGATGCTATACCTCCCCTTTTCATCAAGCAAGCATGTTAATGCTCCAGCTCGTATCCCACAAACAATCTGCAAAAATCCAGGTAGCAGAACACTCAGTTATTCATAATTCCCTGGGCAAGTCAGGAGCATCATAAATTTGATTTGATAATGAAAAAATTATAAAAACATGTTGATAAAATAGGATTTCTAAGATATATCTTTATTTTCCTATTTAATACTACTATGGAAAGCAATTTGGACCCACTCATCTAAATGCATGACACAGACCATTGATAATTTTAAGAAGACCAAAAGCAAATGAAGGACAATCCACTTTGATCACCAATAAGCAAAGACTTACATCATCTTTCAAGCTATCACCAACCATCATGACTTCCGTGGGTTGAACTCCCCATGTTGAGCAAATATGGAGTAATGGAGCTGGATCTGGTTTATAAGGCCGAAACTCCCTGCTTAGTGCAGGAGAAAATGTTACCTGGAGCAATGACAAATAATTTAAAAAATTTATCATTACAATTCAAGGAGGAGAAATTTAGGGGTAATTCAAATGATTAGATCACTTGGAATAGTAAAAGGGACTTCACAGCTAAATGCTCCTCACGCTAAGGACTGGTTTGAATTTGGGTGAGGTGGGGTGGATGATTCAAAACAAAAAATTCAATTAATAAATAATCTAGCCAGGGGAAAAAACAAAACTTTTCACTCACAAGATGTTTGCTACTGATGAGCGAGAAAGAAAAAAACAGCAGAAATAATTTTAGCTGAACAGATACATTGCTGTGCTAATCATATTCATTTATAAATTATAATAGTCAGTTGCAACTTAAATAAAGCTCAAAATAGGGGTTAATGGGGTGAATTTATAAGTATAATCAAATTAGTCTCCAGCAATGCTAGTCATTTGTAACACAGATACTGAAAAGGGAAAGAGCATAATCTACCATTTCTTTCAGTCTGCTAAAACATAAGAAGTTTGAAATCAGTACATTTGAATATGACACTTATAACCTGGCATTAGGAAGTCTACGCACTCCCCACCTCTAGAGATGTTTCATATTGGATGAAAATGTCAATTACTCAGATATACATTTTGGTATCTCTTTAAAAATTCAAGAAACTTTCTACAATGCTGAAGTGGAACTCACAAGGATGGATATCATGTTGGACCAAGTAAAGAACTTTCTGCACAGACTGAAAGCTCCCTCAGAAAATTACTATTTACACTGACTAGGACTTCCCAATATTCTGTGGTAACCCTTTTAATTTAAACACAATAAAAAATGATATCATTCAATCAGGTCTTATTAATAAATTACTATTCACTATCAAAAACTTATACAAAAATCCAATAACAAGCTTAGGAAAAAACTTACCCCAAAACGCTGATGAAAAATGTCAACTGCTTCCTTAATATTGCGGGTTATCAATCCCCTTCTGGAAAAAGGGAAAAAACAGAATTGTCACAACAACTGCTACATGACTTCTAGTCGGCTAATATCATTATCATAAAAGACACCAAAGTAACAGTAAAGAAAAGCCCAAGCAAAGTAAACTACTCAAATTACAAAAAGAGGCCCACAAATTCAAGCAGATACACCATGAAGTTAGACGAATACACAAAATAAACGAAATATTAAAAATCAAACTTGACCTTATTTTCTTTGAATCAAGAAACCTGCAAAGCTGCGCTGCACCTGCACAATCATCAGCCACAAAACAAGCTGAATCAATAACAATATCCGTATAATAAAAAACAAATTATAATTGCACCAAGTGCAAGTACATAACAAAGTGCAGACCTAGAATCTTGCGAAAGTTCACATTACATCCAAAATAGGCAACAATAATATCCCAACATAACAGCACACAAAATCAAGCCTCAAAAACACAAAAAATGGTGCTCTCAATCCCACTTACTAATGCTCATATTCTCACTGTACAACTTGGTTTTTGTAACATTCAATGTAAAGCCCTAGATTTTAATTCAAAATTCCCAGCTATCGATTCTCTTTTGTTTTTGTTTCCACATTTTCCTCCAATTTCTCAGGAACCAAACAGATTAAGAAGCGCAATACTGAAACATTAAAAAAAACAAAAAAAGGAAAATTAAAAATAGAAAAGTAGGCAGACCAGGCATAATTTGGAGGCGATCAAGGCCCTGACGTTCAAAATCGGCGATAATTTGATAGGCTCGGCGCTGCTTATCGGGGCTCCATTTCTCAATATGGTGCAGAATATCGATCCCTGTGGGGTTCTCGGCTTTAACTCGTACATACTGGTCTTCTCCGAGGACGGACTTGTACATTGCGGCGAAGTCGATGACGGGAACCGTTAGGGTTCCATCCATGTCGAAAACGATGCCACGAAGAAGCGGTTTGGAGGCAGTGGACATGGTGGACCTGGCGACGGAGTTAAGGGGCGATCTAGGGAGAAAGAGAAACGGAGTGGAGAGAAGTGAGGGCATGACTGAAGGTAGAAAAGAAACCGACACAAGAGACGCGAAACGAGAGCGAGTGGAGGACGCATCTGTATTTGGAACTTTGTTTGGAAATGGGCAGGAGGAGTCACAGTCAGATCAATACCTGAATTCCCTGCCAAAAATTCAATTGTTGAATAAAATTCAGATTTGGATGGGAAAATAAATTTATAAAATAATTTCATTAGACAATTTCCTTAAATAGATAAAATAAAATTATACTAAGATAAAAATGATATCTGATCAAAAGAATTTTGCATATGGTTAATATTAATTCTATAATTCAGCAAAAATTTTGAGTGATTAGTTAATTTTTTTTAGCTTTGAAAGTTTATCAGGATAAACATGTTCTAATTAAAAAATTAATAAAAAAATAAAATAGAATTTTTTGAAACATAAAAAATTGATTTATTTTTATCATTTTATTCTAGACTACGTCTCAATAGACCTAAAAATTCATTATAAATAAAATGTATTTGTCAAAGTTTTAGACTTATTAGAAAATTAAATACGAGTTTTTATAAGTTTTTAAAATTATAAACGAATCCGAAAAAATTTAATAAATCCGATTTTAATTAAAAATTTTAGACCGAAATAGATAGTCTCAAAGTCTAAGCCTGAAATTCTTTTACAAATCCAAGCTCAATACATCAAACCTAATTTAATAAATCAAATCATCCAGAATAATAACATTTGTGCTGCTTTGCAAAACGTATATTATAGGGATTTTACTTTAAATTAAATATCAAAACCAAAATTATCACTATTTTAAATGACTAAGAGCAGTGTTACCACAATTATATCCTATAAAACTATTTTTCACTCATAGTTTGACGAAATAATATATATTTTACCTGTTAATTTTAAAAAAATTTATTTATCAAAAATCAATTATTATAAATATTATTTTTTTAAAAAATTAATTTAAATAGTCATTTTATTAAATAAAATATATTTCTATTCTTTTTTTTTTTATGAAATTACTCTTATTTTTATACGTAGTTATACATGCATGTTACACATGTTAAAAAATCATTGATTTTTTGCATTCTTACACGTACCATGGTATGTGTATAAAGCGTAATACATAGAACATGACAAAACTACCCCTTACTTATATTAGCTACAGTCGGGACTTTCATTGTGCACAATCCCGCAACCAGTTTTACCACCAACACGTGCATTACAGTTGAGACATTGATTTTTCATCACGTTTAAATTTCAATTCAATCCCATCTTCAACTCTCGTTACTAGATGTGAATATACATATAGCAACAAATTATGCATATTGATGAGAGTTTTCACGCATAATTTAATGAAGTGGCCAACAATGACAATGGACACTTTCGTCGAAAACCTAATGAAGTGATTGAAAATAACTACTTGATTAATTGATGATCAAATTTGGTTATCTTAATAGTGAAAACAACTCTAGAATGGCTAGAACTAATAGTTCAAGTATTTTGGTCGTTTTCAACGATCTCTAATGGTGGAGTTGATTAAATCTTGTCACATTTGTCAAATTTTTAATAGTTAAATATAGTCGTTTCTATTATTGAAGTAGTCAAATCAGACCGTTAATCTAACAATGTGTTTATTTTCAATCATTTGATTAGGTTTTCGACGGTCACTATAAACAATGATGGTGGCCTCTTTTAAAATTTTTATTATTATTTTAATTTATATTAATATTATTTTTTGTAAAATTAATTTTATTATTTTTTATTTATTAAATTTTTTATTCAAAAAGACAAAACTATTTCTTTAACCAATTAAATTTAATAATTAATGGGACTTTGGTCAAAGGTGAATACTTGACTTTTTGAAAATTAATGTGTGGCAGTTGTCATTTAGGTAAACCTTGGGTGGCAACAATTGTTTGACCCCTATAATTCAACCAAATTGTATATTAAATTGTATAATTTGACTACGATCTCATTTGAAACTGATTTAAGCGAAACCACATAGGTCCACGTTCCATTCCGATTAAACCACATAGTTATATCATATTAACAAATTTGAAAAATGAAACGTAAGTATTCATGAAAATTTGTTTTATTAAAATTCTGTGAATGGAAAAAATTGTGACAAAAATAAAAATTGGACGAAAAATTTTAATTTCATAAGGGCTAAAGGACTTATTATAAACAACAACCATCACTTATAACAATAATCACTTAAAATTAAATCAGATTATCAAAAATGATAATCTAATTTATATGACAATTAGATTTAATCATTTCATTAAATGGATATGACAGATTTGATCGTATCTTTTAGTAAAGACTATTAATGATAATCGAAAATATTGTTGAAACTAAAATAAAAATATTTTTTTTGACTATTAATATTTGATAATTATTTATTAAATTTAATTATTAAACTTTGACCAATAAAAAAATATTTAAAATTTAAAAAAGTGATGAAAATAAAACTGTCTTCTAGCCAAACTGGAAGACATTGAGTCCTTTGACCTTTGTTAAAACAGAATGAAATTTCCCACGTGCCTTGCGTCGCATGATTGTCTCTCTATTATCACGTTGTATTGCAAGTTGCCGAAAAATCGCAAAATAAGATCTGCTTTTATTCTTCTCGCAGATACAATAAAATCGTGAAAGTGACTTGTTATAGTATCTTTCACGTGATCTTCGCAACTTTACGTATTTAATTAATTATTTTCGCCGATAATTTTTTTTCTTAATATATTTTATTCAATAAAATATTATTTTATATATAATATATTATTTTTATTTTTTCTGTTAATTTTCTCATTTTTTTCTTCTAAATAAAAAAATAAAATAAAATAGTGCTATGAAATTTTTAGAAGCTTTTTTCAATGAAAGAAGTTCAAAATATTTTTAAAATTTTAATATATCTTAATAATTTTAAAAATATCAGTTATATCTTTAAAAACTCATCAACATAATATTTTAATATTGGTTAAAGTTTTGATATTTTTTAAGATAATAAATTTTTAAACTGCTGAAGATGTCTTGATAATTTGATATTTATATTAAATTTTAATATCAGTTTTGTAATTTTAATAAAGTATAAACAGTTACTTTTAGGAAAATAAAACAGAATTTATTAATAAAATAGATGAGAATTTTGTTTTTTAAAATTTAAAAAATAAAAAGTTGATATTACATTAAACATTGGGTGGGAAACTGTCATTTAGCATTTTATTATATAAAAAAAGAACCTAAGTTCTCCTACCATTATATCATTTTTAGACTTTTATAATAGAGTGATGGTATGTCATCTAAAAGTTACACATCCAATTTACGTACCAATTGACGTAACGTTTTGTGATTGGTTATTGAATTCACACAATAATAATAACTATTTATGTTTTGTCACGTTAATCGATGTGTAAATTTTTTTCTAACCATTTCAAACTCTTATTGCTTTATGACCATTACCATGTTTACTAACTCGTTTTCCATGGAAGATCCTTGCACCACCAACATCATTAACTCAAACCGAAAAATAACATATAAAGACCAAAACAAATCTTTAGCACAAAAATGAAAAAATCGTATACTTAATTTTCCATTTGGAGTTAAATTGAAGACACTTAATAAGGTTTTGAAATCAATTTCTCAAACACTTTGCCACTTGATCTTAGGAACACAATTTTTTGTTCTTCTTGAACAATCTGCTCAATCACAAACTCGTCATTTAGTGTTTTCCTGCACATGATGCCTACTATGGTAAAGGGAGTGAATATTCTCTTTGTACCTTTCTTCGAAAACATGTTGAAGATATGAAGGATCTTGGTACACTTAGATGGGATGTATCAATTGTAAAACTTCAAAATTTCAACATTTTGTTCATTGTTAAGTGAGTTTATCTAGTTAATGGTGTTAGGGGATTAAGGTTGGTGAGCTTCTGGTCTATGAGGTTTTTTTTTTACATATATATATAAAACAAATGCATCAACCTAGAAAAAGGATAGTGATGCTGAAAAGAAGAGAGAGAGAGAGAGAAATAAAAGATGGTGGTGCTGTATTATAAAATTAGGGAAAAAATGAAGTGAAAGATGTAAACACAAATACAAAATAAATAAATTAATAACAACAAAAATACTGTATACAATATTATCTGAAGTGATATACAATTTTGAAAATAACTTTTAAGATGATAATCTCTACCTATAACGTTAAGCAAAATTATTGAATTTTATCTCCCAAAATACAACATCTCAATCTATTGATAAGTGTTGCACAATAACTAGCGCACCTAAGTCGAACTTTTTGAATCAACAATACTTAAAAAACAAAATAACTTTTGAGAGATTTTATAAATTTGAAAGGATAGAAAACAAGTGGTTACATTTTCATTGAAAAAAGAAAAAGTATGTTTTGCTTTTTTAAACAAAACTATTTTTATTTATAGGTATTAATCTATCAATGTGAACATGACTCTTCATATTATATGTGTCTTTTCACATTTAAATAACTGATGTGAATATGACTCTTCACATTATATATGTCTTTTCACATAACTTTTCGTATTATATATGTCTTTTCACAGTTTATATATTTAGGATATTGAGCTAATTAATTTAATCAAATTCAATGAGGTAGTACTAATAATGAAGTAATAGAAGTTGTTGATGGTAGAGAAGATAGTGATGTAACAATTAGAGCTGAATCTTAACCAAGCTAGCTCTTGCTGAAAAGTCAACTTGACTCATTTAAATTTAACTCAATTTTATTTAATTTGAATTTAACTTGAATTTGAGTTAGAAGGTTTCTATACATCTTTGAAATCAAATTGAATTCGAGTGAGAGAGAATTTGACTTGATCTAGCTCACGTGTTAAATAGAAAGTTTGATTCAATTTGAACTTAGCTCCCATGATTCAATTCAAATTGTGTCAAATAATAATTAAAACAATATCATTTTGTTTATTATTAAATAAAACAACGTCGTTTTATTAATGAATCACAAATCTGAATCACAAATCATAGCCACCAATTTAAATTGTAAATCAAATTGAAAAAAAAAATCAAATTAGAGTTGAATTCAAATCACTTTAATTTTGATTCGATGAACTCAAATTGAAATTGCATCAAACTATTATTTATTCGAATTAAACTTAACTAAAATATATTCAAACTCGATTTGATTTAAATTCATCTCTAGTTACAATAACGAAAATATTCAAATAATGATTTTGAAAAGAAATTAAAAGTGTTTTAAGACAAAATGATCTTCCTACCCTTCCACAAAGCAAATTTTATTACGGAAAGAGTGGATGAAGGGTTTTCCTATAATAATATGGACACTATTTTTCTTGAATTTTCTAATTTTTAAATCTGAATTTTCTATTAAATTCGCTAGTTTCAAATTTTATTATTTTGAAAAAATTTCTTAAAATGCAAGCGCTCACCAACAGACTGAACATTTAGTTATTGAATATTTAGTTTCCACACACTTCGGCGATAAATTTTGCTTTTGGCCTTTGTTTCGATTTTAGTCACAGAGATCCACCCTGCAGCCCAAACATTCACAATCAATTTTCTTGTATTTATTTGTTTTGTTTTTTTCGTATAATACAAAAACCAATAAAAAAATTGTATCCAATGTCATCGAAATGACAAGCTTGAAGGACCAACTTGTATCGACGAAACACAACTATCATTGCGGGCGCAGAATGGGTGAAGATTTTTTGGAGATCTCAATAATACAGCATTAAAAAATAATTAAACTTTACTTTTTTCGTTAATGGCCGAAATTAAAGACTCCAAATCCTCAAAAGATAAGTCATTAATCCGAAAGCCCTGCCTGTCCACCCCCGTTTCGTTTTCCGAAATGTTTCTGAAAACTCCCGACGCCGCCATGGAGCTAGACGCTCCAGACGTTCCCGCATCTTCATAAAATTCATTTCCTGTACTAAAAAAGCTTTCCCACCACGACGTACTTTCATTAGTGTCATGGGGATCCAGCGGCTGCTTGCAAAGATCGTATCCTGGTTGAGTGCTGTTTCCAATCTGCATAAAGTTTTTGGACAAGGTCCGAGGTCGAGGTTTTATTACGTTGACACATTCTGATTCTGCGTTTTGAGCTGTTCCTTTGCTATCTTTGTAGCAAGAAATTACAGGCTTTTGGCGGAGGCGCGTGTTCCAGTAGTTCTTCACGTCGTTTGCTGTTCTTCCAGGAAGCCTGCCCGCAATAAGAGTCCATCTATACAAGTATTCCTTGAAAATATAACTACTTCAGAAGAAAGTAATGGGGATTTACTATAAATTTTAATATATTTTGATTTGCTTCTTCTTCACTTGCCTGTTGCCAAGAAGCTTATGAAGCCTGAGAATGAGATCCACTTCATCTGCTGCAAACTTTCCTCTCTTAATATTTGGCTTGAGATAGTTCAGCCACCGCAATCGACAGCTTTTCCGGCATCTATTTAGACCTGAAGTATACAGCCAAATTTCGAGACTTTAGCCTTTTCATAAGGTAAAAAATGCATATGTTAGTAGATAATGAATGAGAATTATTTACCTGCTATTATAGGAACTCGGTACCAATTTCTTTCTCCATAATTCTCAATGCACTTTCTAAGAAGATCATCTTCCTCCTCCGTCCATGCACCCTTCCGAACTCCTAAACACCTGTCCATTTATCCTTCCTATAAACAACAATTTAAGCTAAACTACACCCAATTTTATTGGAATCAGCTTAAACATACATATTAATGTTGCAGAGCCAGGGTCTCCCAGCTTCCTATAAATAGAACCCGTGCGTGCTCTTCATGCATAAAAAGCCTGTACAAATAGTGACGTGTGCATCTTCAATCCACATGGTGACTTGCCGTTAAATCATCATAAACAAAGGTAACTCTTCCTTTCGAGGCAACTAATTACCAGTCCAATGTCCAGCATTCACGTGACCGTCCACTGGGTTATCTATGAAAATTGAGACGAAGTCGCGGGGCCCAAGATGTTCTGCCAGACCAATCACAAAATAGGAAGTACGGAGCATACTGAAGCCCTGGGACCATTTAGAACATTCCGCACCTTAAATTGCAGTCAGTGCGTTGTTTCCATGGTTTAAAATCTTAGTTTCCATGGTTTAAATTGCAGCCAATTTGGCCTTGTGAAAATAGATGATTATAACTCTACTTCAACATTAACGATTCACTTTAACAGATAATGCTAATTTCAAGCAAATTATTATAGTTTAACTAATGCTATGAGAACCATTATAACTCAGTCACCCATTCCATCACTATCCAACTGAATCAATTCAACTCAACTTCTGCATCAATGATTGATATCAAGCAACAGTATACTAAAACTAGTCTTTTGAAGATTCATATATTTCTTGTGTGAGTACTGGTAAAAACTAGTGCATATAAATCATCAAGAGGTGCAGTGTTGTTAGTGTTCGTTTTATGAATATGTTATTATTCGTTTTATGGATCATTGCTGAATGAATTAGTCAAGTGTAAAGATTTGATCATTAAATATGATTTCTCTATTATTTGTTTTGTGTACACATTATTAAATGAATTATTCAAGTATATTGATAATTTTTAGTTAAACACATAATAATTAACTATCAAGAACTTAATCAACCTGAACAAAAAATGCAAACTAAACAAAAAAAATTATCATTGTTTTAAATGCCATAACAAATACATTACAATTAAAAAATATATATATATATATATATTAAAAATTTTTCACACATAGCCATGTTCTAGCAAGCTACTCATATAATAACCTAGCGCCATAAGACACATTTGTCTCCCTTTATTTTGTGTTCACCACTTACTGTGTATTATATATATATAAAAAAAATGAATTTCCATCTTATAAAAAATATTTACATTTGACGATAATAAGAAAATTGAGCTATTCTTCTTATATCAAAGCTAAGTACGAAAACTTGAGAAGAATTAATATTAATGCTTCTAAGTCTCTGAGTGAGATCCAGAAAACTTTTATGTAAAAAAATAAAAAATAAAAAAACACAATGACTTGATCTCACAGAAGTGTCCACCGAGTCTTGACATCTACCCCTAAACAAAATCGCTTTCTTAGGATTAAATCAAGCTAAGATAAAACACTTCTGTTTTCCATTGCTCCTTAATTTATGTGTTGATTTACATATGTAATACTTATTATGCATATTTAACAGCCTTTTCACGAATATGATAAGTTTTAGGCAATTAAATGCAGTCCTAGCTAGTTATACAATTTCTAAATAGGAAAATTCATTTATTAAAATTAATTTTAAACATCCTAAATGAAGCAACTCAATTTTTAGGTGTAAAATAAATATAACTTCAATTTCATGTGTACTGACCTGTATGCCAAGGTAAGTTCGCAGAGTCAACGTGTAGTGCACTGTGCTACGAAAGATGTTAAGATTCACACAAATTGGCCGTGCGTTTTGCATGGTCCATTGTGCAAGTTGGGCACTTTTTTTGCTATCTGGAACTTTATTTTTCGGCGAGACGGAAAAAAATTTAACATATTATTTATGTTGTAGCATAGAAATATAGACAGAAGTATTATTGCATCAGTCAAACACAGTTCATACGTATTTGATTATTGGCCATGTAGGATTAATTTAATCAAAATAAAAAAGATAAATAATTAATCCAACAAATTTATAGGTTTAATATACAAACAAATCATAAAATACTGTAAAAGAGTTTTTACAAAGTTTAGACATATCTATTTATATCAGGGTTGTTATTAATTCAGAATCACTTCATAGAAATTCAATTATCAATCATTAGGGCTATGTATTCTTATTTTTGTGTGCATAAAGAGCAATAATTTTGAGAATGAAAATAATATTATAAAAAATTATACTAAAACAAGAGATTTACCCTTGAATTTATAATAAATTTATTAGACCTGTTTATTATAAGTTTAATAAACAATTTATGAGCCCACACCAATTTTACAATCAAATTATTATAATATGAAGTGTATTGTGCTATATATAAAATTGATCACACCAAATTTGTTGAAAATATTTATTGAACCATAAGTCACCCGTATTTTTCAAAAAACAAAACAAATATAATTAATATTAGCCTACACATATAAAATAATCTTACATTCTCCTACTTGGGTAATATTAATTATTTTTGTTTTTTTTTTTAAGAAAATGAAAACAATTTTATTTCTAGAGCAAACTGAATTTTATGTCAAAGTGACTACTATTTTGAGAAAACACTTGATTTATAAATAATACTTCATTCAACAACCTGAACAATATAATTATTAAATAATAAACCAAAACGATTTATATGTCTCAAATCGACATAAGACATCTATGATTACAATTATTTATAACCATATTACATGGATTAATAATTTGGAAGAGTGGTAAGAATAACATTCAAAAGTAATCAAAATATGTTATTACCTGTCGGTCCTCTTCATAATTTTTCTATAACTTTATGCTCCTAAAGAAGCTAGAAAAATCCTACAGCTTCCAATGAAGCCAATATATTTCTCTAAAATCTCAAGATATGCCAAAAAAACATATCCATACTACTATCATACTTAAGATGAGATAAAATTTTAAAACATGTTGTATTAATATTATGCACACAACGGTCACACTTAAGATAAAACAAAAATCTTGAGACACATGTTGTATTATAATTATCAATATCAATATGAACACGTTTAATAATATATAGCTCAAATTAAACATCATTGGTAAGCAGCAATAGATACATCAATGCTCCTATTAACCTAAAATATTAAAAGATTCTAAAACACCTATATTAGAAATATGTTGTTTAAAAAACAATTGGTCTAAGTCCTTTGGTTAGAGGATCAACTAACATATAGTTTGTATTAATATATTCTACAACAATTTAACATTTTTTTCATTAAGTCTCTGATTGTAAGATACTTGATTTCTATATGCTTTGATTGCCTACTAATCTTGTTGTTTTTGGTGAATAACACAACTGCATTGTTATTACAATAGATTGTCAGTGGTCTAGAGATGGAATCAATCACACAAATATTAGAAATAAAATTCTTTAGTCATATTGCCTGAGTAGATGCTCCATAACAAGCAATGAACTTTACATACATGGTATTACCCTTTCTGCAAGCATGAAAATATATCTTAAAGTAGGCTTAAAGTCATACATAAAACCACCAAAATCTGAATCTAAATAAGCTACTACTTAAAGATTTTCTACTCTTCTATATAAAAGCTTGAAATCTTTTGCCCTTTATAGATATTGCATGACTTTCTAGGCTATCATCTAGTGATCAATCCATGAATTAGAGAGATAACAACCAAAAACATTCACAATAAAAGTTATGTCAAGTCTAGTACAAACTTGAGCATATATCAAGCTTTTAATGACACTAGTATAAGAAACATGTTGTATATACACTTTCTCTAAATCAGACTAAGGACACTATTGAATGTTGAACTCATCGCCCTTAACCACAGGTAGATCTCCAACTCTACAGTTATGCATATTGAATTTTTTAAGCATATGATCAATGTATGCCTTTTAGGATAAGCCAAGTAACTTGCAAACTTGATCATGATAAATCTCAATACCAAGGACAAATGAAGCTTCTCCATGGTCTTTCATAATAATCATAAGAAATTGCTTGACTTCTTTTTCTAGTTGATCTTCTGACAGGAATTTCAGTAATTGACTCATCAACAAGTTGATTTGGAATCTATTTTACAATAGGCTTTTTAGTCATGACTTCATCAGGAATAGTTTCAGACGCTGTAGTATTTTCTTAAATCTGTTGTATGGTATCTATAATAGGATTAGACAAAATACTATTATATCCAACAGTCAACATAATAGAACTAGATAATCCTACTTTAGGATCTAACAAAGGTCGTATATTGATATCATCCACTGTATCCAATTGTAGAGACTTAGCGGTCATTGATTCAACCATCCTAGTATTGTGAGAAGGACAATAAAACCTATGCCCCGTAGATGCTTGGGATAACATGTGAAATACCTATGAATAATCCTAGAATCAAGTTTCTTATTATTGGGATTATAAATCCTAACTTTAATTGGACACTGCCAAACTTAAATATGTCTTATACTAGGTTTTCTCCTTATCTATAGCTCAAAAGGAGTCTATGATGTAACATCTCAGGGTTAGAGTTGTCTTTTAGGCTTTTAATCTGGGGTTAGATTGGGAATTTTGAGAATTCTAGGATTGTGAGTAAGTTTTGAGGTGAAATGAGAGTTTTTCCAGAGTTTGGTGGCTTGTGCATAGATCCGTTTAGGTGGATTTGCATGCGAGCCCGGGAAAATGGTATTTTTATAATTTTCTTGGGATGCATGCCCGTACATGAGAGGTGTACGCCCGTGCATGCGATAAGTTTTAGCTACTTTAATTTTAAGTCGTGTTTATCCATTTCCAAACCCATTTTCACCCAAAGTTTTTCTTTCAATTTCAGAGAACCTCAACCCTAGGAGGGAAGAACAGCTTCCAGAACCGTCCAATCCAGCTTGAGCCTTTGATCTTCTTGAGAGAGAAAGCATGTCAAGAGGTAGGTGCTTCTTACCTCTTTCCCTTGTGTTTCAGTATGTTTGATGCTTGTTTGATGCATGAGATTTGTTTCCAGCATGCTTGTGATGTTCTCCTTGTGTGCTGATGATGATTTGGGATGATTATGATGATGATTAATGCATATATTTATGTTATGTGTGAGAATATGTATGAATATTATGCTTTTGTGATGGATTGGATTTTGATTATGATAATTGAAGTTATGGAAAAGGAAAATATGCTTATATGAAGTGTTTTTTATATGAAGTGTTTTGCATGTGAGAAATGTTTATTTTACATTTGGTATGAGTTTTGGCTGAGAATCGAATTGATTCCAAGCGGTTATAGAAGTGCAGAGCAGGACGTATGCTCGTGCATGCGTAGCACACGCCCGTACGTAATACCTTTTCTGCATGGTCATGGCCGTGTTCACGTGCCCGTGCATGATCTAATTTGCAGAGTCACGACCGTATATAGCTTATGTACGCCCGTGCACCAAGAGAAAATGAAAAAAATGCATGAAATTCCAGAACCAAGCATGATCACATGCATGACTTGCTCACGGTCCTATGCACGTTCATGCACACCTGTACACACAGCACGTATGCTCGTACGTCAGGCAGAAATGAGAAATTAAGCTTAAAATATGAAATGTGCACAGTAAAAGCTATCCAAGTGATAGAAAACAGTAATATGAGCTCAAATAAGAATACATAATGCATCATATACACAGCATAACATGACATACCATACAGAGTTTTTAGAAATGGATCTAAGGATCCGAATTCATATTTTCAATTGAAAAACATAGATTCCAAGGGTGAATACGAGGGGGCACTTGTGAGTTTCAGCACCCGTTGCACAAGGAGCTATATGCTCATTACTAGCCCTATGTATCAGCATGTGTTGGGTTGCTCAGCTAGCAGTTTTAGGTTTCCTGATCTCAGGATCAGATGCAGTCTAGTGCGAGGTGCTCAGTTCAGATCAGTTTAGTTTTTAGGCCTAGGCCTGAGACATCACGTGGCCCATACAGTTTATGACGCGTGTTTGCATAGAAAACTCACATGGTCAGGGTGTTGAATCTCTATATTCATCAGTCTGCACAGCACAGTTTTCAGCATAGCATGTACCCCAGGGTACTCAATTTTCAGCATAGCTTTCAGATAAAGCTTTCATGAGATTTTCAGATATGGGATCCCAGGATCCAACAGAGTTTTCATGAACAATTTTCAGAAAATTATTTTCAGTATATAGGCCCAGGCCTAGTTATGTTTTCAGCATAGCATGCCATCATTATATGACACATCAGCATATCATTCAGAGAATGATAAGACAGTAAGAAACAGTAAATGATCAGAGTATGAAACAACGTGTAAAAGACACGAATAGTAGAATATCAGAACATTAAAAGCCATGTAATGACATGTGAACTTCAGAAAACGGTATCAGAACAGAACAGAACAGTATAGATAATGATCATCAATAAGAGAGATTAGTGAGTCGAATTCGACTGCTCGGATTACTTTTCACTCTAGGTTGTTTACGTATACTCATATACGTATTTTACGATCCGGTATGAGGTAGTATCCGATCAGTAAAGTTGAGAATGTCAGCATGTAGCATCCCAGGTTTTAGAAAGCCCTTAGGGGTAGAGTTCTGGGGTTAGAAATAGAATTCAGTGATAGATTGGGGGCTTAGAAGAGTTCAGGGGTGAGATAGTAGTTTTCCAGAGCTGTGTGGCCTTCGTATGATGTCTTTAGGGAGGTTTTCATCATGCGAAGCGCGGGAAATGAATTTCCTTCATTTTCCTTGGTGCACTCCCGTGCACTTCTCCCTGCACGCCCGTGCAGGTGGGTAGAAAAGAGAGAGAGAAGAGAGTTATTGCATTTCTCACCGTTTTAGCCAAGTTTTCTCTTCTTCTTTCAGCAGCTCCCAGCCCTAGACGCGAGATTCAGCTTCCAGCAGCTCCCTTTCCAGCTAGAGACCAGAGAGATCAGCTTGAGAGATAGTCTTCCAGCAGCCATGTCAAGAGGTAAGTGTTTCTTACTTCTTCAGAGTATTCCCCAGCTTGTTTGATGATTGTCTGATGATATTGGAGATGTATGTGTGCATTTCCAATATTTTGACTAATTATATGTGATGAATATGATGCTTGATATGCTTATTTTCCACCCAATAACATGTTGCTTGTTTGTGGGTGGGTGTTGTGAGAGAAAGCTTGCATTTGCCATGGTGGAATTCGTAGTTTGGGATGACAGATGAAATTGATGATGTATATGTGTTTATTGAAGTGCCTTGGATGTGTATGTTTGATTAATTACAGATTGGTTGAGAAATTGAGTGGTTTCCAGCGAATTCAGACGTGCCATGTCTGAGCAGAACAAGACACACGACCGTGTGCCTGCAAGAGCACGCCCGTGTGCCCTTGTTTCTGCAAGGACACGGTCGTGTGCACGAAGTGCACACGGGCAGGAAATGCAGGGACACGACCGTGTGTCCTGAGGGACACGGTCGTGTGTCCCATCTTTGCATGAAATGGCCCAGAAATTCCAGAAGCACACACGCCCAGACGCACGGCCAGCACACGGTCCCGTGTGCTGGGGTACACGCCCGTGTGCCCTTGCTCAGCACGGCCGTGTGTGCTGCGTGCACGACCGTGTGCCTTCCTTGCACGGTCGTGTGCCTTCCAGATTTTTCTAGAAAAAGGCAGAAATGAATTGTTAAAGGTTTGGTAATCCATCCAAGGCTTAATAATCATCAGATAATCCAGATTTCAGCTAAGAACAGATGCATAAGCATGTATAGCACAGCATGTAGACTGAATGAGGATCCAAGGATCCGAATTCAGTAGATTTCAGCAGTTAGAACCCAATGTATGGGTTTCAGTTTTGGGGTGAACTCGAGGGGGCATCTGTGGGACCCAGCTTTCTGACACCAGTCAGTTAGCTCAGCAGCATATCAGCAGATCAGATTTCAGTTTTCTAGCCAGTAGGTAGAATTTTCAGCCCACTTGGCCAGGATGCCGAATCCCTGTGTTCATCAGCCTGATCAGCACAGCAGGTACCTTCGGGTACATATAGTTTTCCAGATGCATGCATCATCAGTAAATACCCAGATTTCAGTATCATGACATGTCATTCATTTCAATATCGAATTAATAATAAGAATCAGCAGTACAGCAATTAGAATCAGCACCCGCAAGCGTGTAGATGTATGTTTAGGGCCGATCAGGTATGTGTGCCCTTGTTTGTGCTTGCTTGGGTCGAGGGGAGTAGGAAATGCTTACTGAGTGATTTTCATCACTCATCCCTTTCCTTCTTCCTTCCTTTTCAGGTTTTGCTGCTGGCGAGGAGCGGGTGGACTGAGGCTGGCGAGAGGGGACCCCACACACACTTGTTGATGTATTTCTTTTCAGTTTGGACCTGTGAGGTTTTGTATGTATTTTGTACATTTCCAGGTGTAAAGAATGTTGTACAGAAACAATATATATATATATATATTCAGCCAGTTGGGCTCATTGTACATTGCAGATTCAGTTTAAGCTTCCACTTACAGTGTAATTAGCAGCAGAGTTCTTTTCTTTTCGTAGGATTCCCGTCTCGGGTACCCAATTTTCAGTTTATTAAATAAAAAGAAACGGTATTAGTCAGCAGCAGGGGTATTCGGGGCGACGGGTCCTACACAGCATAAGTCTGTTCTGTTTGAGATGAGGTGACAATCCTTCGAGAAGGATTGAGTTTAGGGTCAGAGGATAGGAAGTGCTTACTGAGTGAATGTATCACTCACTCCATACTTTCCTTTCTTTTGCAGGTAAGTGTTAGGGGCTGGGAGGAGGAGTTGGCTGTTATCTGGGATCCATTATGCTTCAGTTTTTTCGCATGCTTCGGTTTGCATGCTTGTACAGTTTTATTTGCATGTTCATGTACATGTTTTAGCACACCCATTCCGCGAATATTTTTAATATAATAAAGTTTTTATTTGGGCATGTATATGTTTATGTATACATTATACCACAGGTTTTTCCGTTGTAGTATTTCAGATCAGCTTAAGCATTTCGGTTGGGTATTATTGACCTTATTTTATTTATTTATTTATTATTATATTATTTAAAGCAGTGAACAGTAATACCCATCTGAGGTGTTTTACATTTGATATATATTTAGAATGAACCGTATTAAGAATGTATAAGAAAGTCTTGATTGTTTCACTCCATAAAAACTCTAGTATATTAGAACTACACATCATACTTCTTATCATATATTTGAGAGTGTGATTACGTTACTTAGTAACACTATTTTGTTCAGGTGTACTAGACATAGTGTATTGAGAAACAATCTCATAGTCTTGTAAAATTTTTGTAAAAGAACTTATCTACCGCCTTGAGTCATCATACTTCCCATAACACTCTTCACCTCGATCATACCTTACTACCTTAATTAGTTTCCCAATTTGTCTTTCTTCTTCAGCCTTGAAGACTTTGAATTTTCCAAGTTCTGTAGATTTGAAAAAAAAAAAAAACTATATCTAGAATAATCATTAATAAAGGTAAGAAAATATATGTTATACAAAATAGTTGAGTATGGTCCACTTATGTATGTATGGATAATTTCTGAAAGATCTTGACTCTAAGTTGAACCATATTTCTTAGTCTTGGTTAATTTATCCCTAATACAGTTTATATAAAACCTAACTCTTGAAAACTCGAATGTGGTAAGATCTTCTCTTTAATCAATTTATCAACCCTTTCTCGAGAAATATGGCCCAATCTGTTGTGTCATGATAATGAAGATTTTTTTTTATTAGAGATTTTTTGACAACAACATTCTCAATATTCAGTAAATATTTAATACTAATAGAAGCCAAACATAACTTATAAAGACTATCAGACAATACACTATTAATAAGCTTAGAATCAACTAATAAATCAACCTTGCCATTTCGAAAAATTAATTCATATCCAAGTTTATCTAACAAAGAAATTGAAATTAAGTTATAAAATGAATTTTCTAAAATTAACTCATGCTATATATCTAAAACCTGTTTAACGGTCCTAATACAACAAACATTCACATTTGCATTATTTCTAACTTTGAGTCTTACCTTCCTTTCAGTCGAATTTTGCGTGTTTATTAGACCTTATATAAAAGTTGTCGCATGAACAGAAGCACCCTTATCAAGCCACTGACTATTTCTAGGAATATCAATAAGGTTAGATTCAAAACAAACTAAGACAACACCTTGATCATTGTTTTTCTTCTTTTCTATCTAGGATTTGAGTTTCATATAATTGACTTTTAAGTAACTTTACTTTTACAAAAATAACACTTTATCCCGATTTTCAGTTGAGGCTGATCGGTTCCTTTTTTCTTGAAGCTAACAATATTTTGGGACCCTAAATAGTCTTTTTCTTACTTTGCCACTTCCCTTTGCTACGACCCTTTGAAGATCCAACAAGATTTGTAATCTTAGCCTTTTTCAATTTTACTTTTCTTTCTTAGTCAAATACTTGGTAATAAGTTCATTAATGCTCAAATTCTCACTTTGCCCATTATAAACAGTTTTAATTTGACTGAACTCTAATGGCAAAGAGTTAAGAGTGTGATAGATAATGAAATTATCGTTAATGGGAATTTCATGAGTCTTTAGTTTAAATTATATACCAACAATCTTTAAAATAAATTCTTGAACTCCCTTTGTATTATCATATATGGCCTCTGATAATTCAATCACCAAGTGTGTAGCTTTAGTATGATTAGACACTTGACACTTCTATCCAATGGCATTAAGAAATTCTTTCATATCATTGGTTTTTGATAGATCACTCAACAAATATTCAACAATAGTCCTCTTCATAGATAAGATATTAAGTCTATTAGACCTTTCCCATTTAGTATACCATTCTTTTTCTACTATAGTACTCTCTTTATTAAGCTTAAGTGGTTCATCATCATGAAGGGACATATTAATATCGGTTATACCTTAAGTAAATTCTATGTCAAACTTCCATTTTTTAAAGCTATTTCCAGTCAAGATCTTTATGGTGACATTGTTATTATTCATTGTAATAATAACTGTTTGAAAAGAAAACCAATGTAACAAATTAGCATTATGGACAATAAAATAATCAATAGCTTTAAACCAAAAAAGCTATTTGGATTCTAGATGCATCACCATTTACTTCCTTTTGGGCAAATAAAATGATATGCTATTAGAATCCTATCAACATTAGTAACTATATGAGGACTAATATGAGCAAATGATTTAAAAGAAAATATCCCTTTTAGGTAAATATACTTTTCAAATCACTGTTTATTTCCCATAAAACAAGAGACTACACATAATTGAATAAAAACAACCACTTTTGGTTGTATTGAATCTACGCATAACCAATGCATTTCTTAATTAACTGTATGTTATCATTAATTTTAATATGTATAATAATTCTTTTAGAAAAAAAATTATATGAATTAAAATTAAAACCACATATTATAACCTGTGGCACCTGCTTTTGTTGCACCAAGCCATAACAGACTCGTTTCTTTTATTTAACTATCTTAAATTTGGTCAAGAGGAACACATAATGAGTTTGTGACATATTATAAAGTTTATGAAGTGGCCACCCGAGGGTTGTCTCAGGAAATTATACGTCGGTGAGGACAGACAATTTATGAATCCCTTGTAGAGGACCCAACCTTCCTCACTTACTTAATGGGTTGGGTTCGAAGAGTAAGGTACGACAACAGAAAGGTGTTAGACACCCATATCATTCGATTTGAAGATCAATATTCATCATAGTGGTCTGTTCATTAGGCGTATTATCAAGTTTAATTAAGTTTCATTTTAATTATCATGCGATGCAGTACATGCAAAAATAAATTATTCACATAATAAAGATAAATGTACAACAAGAAAAATAAAAATAAAGGCCAAAAATAAAAAATAAAATAAAAAAGGAAAAAAATAAAAAAAAAATAAAGGAAAAAAAAATTGCATCCCCTTGAACATACACCATTATATATTTGATTTAATACTAAACAAGCCTAAAACAATAAAGAAATAAATCCTGCAAAACAAATTTGTTAGTTAATCAAATAATGACAAATATATGATATATAGAAAATATAGAATATGGGGTGTAATATAACATATATATAAAAAATTTAATATGCATAATATTTCGATACATTAAAGGATGCATGTATTTAATATACAGAATGCAATATATATAGTATTATTAATATACAGGCACAGTATTATGTATGATGTATTTGTACAATATAAATATTAGATGATGTATGTACTTAATATGCAAAATATGATATATACAACATTATAAATAGTATATATGCACAATATTATGGATACGCTACATAAAATATACATATTATATACATAAGATTGTATTGAATACACAAAAGATACAATACAACAATATTAATAATATAATTATAAAATATTCATAAAATATATAATGTAATATGTAAAACACAGGACACCAAAAATATAAATACAATATATATATATAAAGACACACGCACACGCACACACATAAAAAAAAAAATCAAATATAGATATATATAAATAAACATAAAACATATATAGTATTATGTAAGCGAAATATATTGACTATATGAAAAATATATACAAAACATTAATAATATATATTATAAAATATACATAAAACGTACATAACATAATATATAATGTGCAGAAAACAAATGAATAGATAGTGTATATATATACAACAAATATAATGCACAGCAATTATAATAATATGCACAGAAAATATATATACATAATATAAAATACATAGAAAATTAACATTAAAATATACACAATATAATTTATCTATAAAGAAAATCATTTTACATATACAAATAATTATTCTAGGTACAGTACATGTATTCAAATTTGATATATGTATATTAAATGATGCAGTATATTAACATAATATGTGTATATATATATATATATATATATATCTATAAATGCACAGAACAAACAAAACAAATTGTAAACATATTTTGACGTTTGATATGAGCAAAATGTTAATTTTATATATACATATATAATGCAAACAAGCACATAAAATATTCATGCAATATGTTGTTACAATATATATGCATAAATGTATATATACAGTACATTAATACATTGCACAAAACGAAGAGAGAGAAAAAAATTTTAAAAAAAGCTACACGTACGTAGGGAACAGTTTTACTGTGAGACAGTACAAAACAAAATAAAACCACTCAGGAAAAAAATCACCTGGAGTATGATTGTGCTGCAATTTCTGAGGTGTCAAACTGAATTTCTGTACGGTTTTTTTTCTTACTCTTTTCATTGAACTATCCCTAAAAAAATTTTTTAAAAATAAAAAAAATCCCTCCTCCCACTTTCCTGAAAATCCCATTACTTCATAGCGTCAGAACGCCCTTGGACCAAGGAATTAATTCCCTTTCATCTGGCTGTGATCACGCCAAAAAACTGAGAGAAAAGCCTGCAAGCCTGGAAGGGCTGCAAAAGGAAGGAAAATATCTAAAGTTTAAAACAAAGCTTGCACGGAAACAGAGGAAGGAAATAAATTAAAAAAAAGAAAATCAAGGGAATAAAAGAAAAAAAATGAGAAAAAAAAAAAAAGGCCGAATGAGATATTCAACCAAGTTTGGCATCCTCAAAAATTTAAAAAACCACCTTACCAAAAGATTAAAACACCTTTTATAATATTAATATCAATATAAAATTTAATATAAATAATATTAAAAATTAAATTAAATTAAAAATATTAAAATATTTAAAAAAATATAAAAAACAATTATCACCGTCGACAGCGTCTCTAACAGCGATGATCGCTTCTAATCTCGTTAAGTAATTAAAAACGGTCATCTGGTTTTATTAGCAATTGAATCCGCTACGATGACGAAGACGACCAGATCTGACCATCAATCTGACTATCTCTGTCATTAGAGAAGATCAGAAACAGTCAAAATAATTGATTCTGGTTGTTTTCGACCAATTTTAAATGGAGAAGACGACCAAATTTGACCGCCTCTGTTATCGTGACGATCAGATTTGACCACTAATAGAAACAGGTAACCGTTTTTGACCACCTAACGAGATTAGAGATGATAATGGTTGCTTTTTTAATTTTTTTAATTTTTTATTATTATTTTTAATTTTTTAATTTAATATTATTTTTAATATTATTTATATTATTATTATTATTATAAAATATTTTGGTCTTTTCTACAGTAAAAATGGTAATTTGGCTTTTTAAATATGGGACTTGTCTTTTAGGCAAACCTTGGGTGGCAATCTGTGGTTTGGCCGAAAAAAAAGGAGATAAATGCTGACAGTGCAGAGGAGAAAAAGAAATGAAATCAAAAAGCTCGACAAGGCACCGCAGAGACAGAACTGGCAAGCGGGAAAAGGAAAGCTGACGCGGCAAGGCAGAGAAAAAAATTAGCAAAGCATGCAGGGATAGTCCGCGCACGTGCAGGAGAACGTTCAACGGCACCTGCGCACCTGCCTCTCCCTGGACTCCTTGGGCCGCTGTTCTTCTCTCTACTCCTTTGGGCTTTATTTACTATTTTTTTTTCATTTTTCATGTGCATCCTTTTCTTTTGGGGTTGGGTTTCTTTCTCAGGCCTAGTTTTGTATGCTTCATCATTTTTCTTGGGCAGGTTTCTATGCATCTTCCATGGCTGGGTTTGCATGGGGTTTTCTTCTTCTTTTTTTTTTTTTAATTATTTTTATCTATTTATTTTCTTATTTAAGGCTATGGGTTTTGCTTATTCACTGTCAGCTTGACACCTTGAAAGCTTCAAACAAATATTTAGGTTTTTTTTTTTTTTCTCATCACTGATGATAATCCTATTAGGTCAAAAATAGGTTATTTATATAATCAAATGAAGAATTTTATAAGCTTCAATAAATGTACTACTTCGGTGATAAAGAAATATTTTGACAACTCACAAAATTATCCTATGATATAATAACCTTATCTAAACTAAGATTTTATAATATACAAAACCTCTAACAATCTTTAATCACTAAAAGTTATATCAAAATTCAATAAACAACCATGCATATAAAAAAATATAGCCTCTAATAGTATGAATTTATAATAGGTAAAGCTGAAATAGAATTAGAAAGGCCACAAACACATCCAAGGATCACATAGATTATTAATATTAGCCTTACACGTTGCCAGAACCTTTACATGCACCATTATGCGCTAGAAAAGAAATAACACACGTTGCCACACGTCAAAAAAAGTTGTGCACATGTCACCACGCATAAAAAAAAGTCACACACGTGCCTTCACATGTCTAAAAAGTGTTACATGTTTTTAGGATACTGCTACAAGCAAAAAAGATATCACTCATCAGTCAACATTAACTATTAATTGATCAACATTGTCCGTTGATTGGTTAAATGTTGATTGTTGATTGGTCATACATTGATCAATGACTATTTAGTGGTCAAATATTGATCGTTGACCAATCAACAGTCAAACATTGATTGTTGACTAAGCCAACATATTAGGTTAGATTTGACTTTTTGATCAACGATGACAAGTGATCGATCAACGTTATTGTTGATTGATCAATGTGATTGTTGGTTGATAATAGATTGGGGCACAATTCAGATGGGATAATTTGAATCGATTTCTATTTTAGGAAGATCAAATAACTATTATATAGGTCAAACTCGTTTTCGTAATTGGGGAAAAGACAGTGGCAATTCTATGGGCTTACTAACTAGGCTAAACTCTTTAATAATAAATGGGCTTAGCTTAATTGAAATATTAAGTTTAATTTATATTAATTCCAACAGTCACAAGACTATACAAAAATTAACCGCATGCGCAAAATTTTTTAAACATCTTGTTTGCCAGAAAACAGCAATAAAAATAAGGTAAACATTCGGTTTCCCAAAATGTAAAATTAACAATCCTATAGAATAAAATTTGAAGGCACAAAACAATTGCTACAATCTCAGAATTGAAACCCTAATTTTTTTTTATTCTAAATAAAACAGTACAGATTCTATAATTTGGTAGGATTAATATAATCAAAATCAATAAGATAAACAATTAATACAACAATGTTATAGGTTTAGTATACATGCAAATCAAAGAACACTGTAAAAGGGTTTCTGAAAAATTTAGATACACTTGTTTGTCTCATGATAGTTGTTAATCCAAAATCACTTGATAGAAGATTTATTACTAATCTTTATGGCTATGTCTTCCCATTTTTATGTACCCAAAGAGCAATAGCTTTGGGAATGGAAATAATATTGCAAAAATATTTTGAATTGATAATAGGTTTATTGGGTCATTCCATTCAAATCCTAATAAACAGTTTGAGGCCATAACAATTTTCCACCCAAATTTTTACAATATAAAGTGTATTGCGTTATATATAACATTGATCACATCATGTTCATTTAAAATATTCACTGAACTATAATTTACTCATATTTTTCAAAAAATAAAACAAATATGATTAATATTAGCCCACACATATAAAATAATCTTATAGGCCAAGCAAGTGGCTAGAGTGTACTCCATGATGGTAAGGTCTATTGCCTTTGTTGCAACCGTACCTTGCATTCCATAAGGCCAAAGGACTTATTTTCACCCATAGTTTGAGGCGGGAACAGAATCCCATGTTGTTTTTGGCAGAGAGGCTGCTAGATCTGGTCACCTTTGCCTAAACTAAAGGTGGCTAGATTTGACCATCTCTACCGAACGGAGAGGCTACCTAGAACCAGGTGTTTAGAAACGACTATCTAGCTCCGTTATGACAGCCACTGTCGTCGACACCGATGGCTGTGGTGGTGGTTATTTTATATTTTTTAAATTTTTATATTTAAAAATTATTTTAAGATTTTATTATAAATTTTTATTTTAGAAGGGTATTTTAATAATTTTATTATAAAATTATAAAAAAATGACTCTAAAGATAGGAGACTGGGATTTTGAAATCTGACGGGTGGGATTCTATTACCGCCTCAAACTATAGGTGAGAATAAGTATTTTGGCCATTCCATAAAGTTAAATAGTAAATCAAATCCTTTCATATTCTTGCAACCATGTCCTGGTCCTCTTCCTGCATGAGAAGTAAAATAGTAAATCAAATCCTTTCACATTCAAAACTTCAAATTATACTTAACAGTATAAAATTAACAAAAAAATAGAAGAAGAAATTTAATCATAAATTATACCTCTACGGAATCATGCATGTGATCACTTGTCCCAACATCATTCGTCCGAAACTTGGGGAATATAAGCTTGGGCCCTCTATAGGAGCTGCCCTTCTAGCCAGCAATATTTTACCAAGAATACTGTGACCTTTAAGCAACCTAAATCACAAGAAAAGATACAGAAACCAAGTTACAAAATACAGAAATCTTGTCGCTTGCACTAGAAAACAATGATGAACAAATATGTTCAGAAAAAGATACAGAACGAAATGCCGGCACAACAGCTAAACAAGCAGCTAATATGTGACGGATATGGGATGAAATCATTTGAGAAAACCAATACCAGTTTCATCCTGTCATTACCAATTGGTATGAGCACTACGCTGGAATCTGTCCGCTACGCCGTGAGAACAAGCAACCAGACTTAAGGAAGCCATAAACAATCTGATGAAGAATGTTACTGATAACAGCTTTACCCAAAAACCCAAGTGCTTTTCAATAATAAAATGAAAACGTCTACAGTCCATACCTAATGGCATCAATTTCCACAAGAAAATGACACCTTAGACTACATTAAATTATTGGCAATACTGTACTCAGTAGAAGTCAGCAATTTTAGAATATGCAAGTACGCTTTCATAAACAACAAAGCAAGTGCTGTTAACAAACTCACAACTCTCGTATATCAAACTACAATAACCAACATGTAATTTCCCTAGTAAATCACACTTCACTAATTTACAATAAAACAAGGCTCAAAAAACGAAGGTAAAATATTTGAAGCGCAATCCATGTTAATTAACTATTTATGTGTATAGATGATAAAAATAACACCAAATCTTCTCGATACAAATGAATATTGACAACTTCTGGAAGAGAAATTTAAAAATGACATGGATAGCATCAAATAATTAACATAACCATTCACCTTAATTAACTATGATAGATATGCTCAACAGATCTCTTCAATACACATGATCAAATTTTAGTCTCGTTTTTATAATTTAAAACAATCAGCTATCATTTTAATAGCATAATGCAATTACCTCAAACCTTATGATAAGTTCGTCATCATCAACTCATTATTATTTTAATAACAAAATTTCCATCTTCTAATTAATATTATTGTATATTATCTTTTGTGTGTGTGTGTGCATGTAATAGCCCAAGGGTAGAAATGTCATTTAGGCTAAATTAAGGGGTTAAAGAGAGAGAGTTTGAGAATTTGAGGGGCACACGTCGTGTGCCAGGAGAGAGATGAGATATATTTCTTTTCCCCTAGCTTTTTCCCGCAGTTTTCTCCTTCAGCTTTCCCTCAACTTTTCTCCTTCCTTTTCCAGCGAACCCTAGGGTTGAGACCATCCAGCCAGCTGTCATTGTTCCGGTGAGAGATCCAGGACCATCTAGGGAGAGAGATCCGGACGCCATGGCAAGAGGTAAGTATTTCTTTACCTTTTCACTTAGGTTTCCAGCAAGTTTTCCTGTTTTCCAACTTATTGGATGTTTGCTGTGTGTTGAGCATGTTTTTCCAGCATGATATGATGATGAAAATGATGAGATGTATGATGATTTTGAGATGAATATGCAATGTATGATGTTTACATGCTTGAGTATGCTTTGGATGAGAAATGCATGAGATTTGATGAGTTAAATGAGAAATGTATGAGTTAAATGTGTTTATGGGCATGAGAATATGTTATGTTTGTGTTTAATTGAAAGATGATTGAGTATTGGATGTGTTTGAGTTGGATTTCTGGGTTTCCAGACGTATTCTGTAGATTCTGGGTTGAGCACACGACCGTGCGCTAGAGGGGACACGACCGTGTGGCCTCAAATCTGCATGAAACATGGCCTTGCGTCCTGCCCGTGTGCGTATGAAAATCCACACACACGCCCGTGTGCCCGAAGGGACACGCCCGTGTGTGAGATCCCTATTTGTGCACGCCCGTGTAGGCAAGACACGGGAGGGTGCTGAGGCAGACACACGCCCGTGCAGTGTGATACACGCCCGTGTGCCCAACCATGCACGCCCGTGTATTCGCACCACACGCCCGTGTGGTCAGCCTTTTCCTTGATTTCTTGAGAAATTTTCCAAAATGTTGCACGCCCATCAGCACGAGAGGCTCACGTCCCGTGTGCCTTGACACACGCCCGTGTGGCTTAAGAAAGAAAGAAAAAAGAAATTAAATTTAAATTAAGTTATCCTAAGCTTCCCTAAGCGAAATCTAAGCATGCGAAACACGAGAATAACATGAGAAAACAACATATCATGCATGATTGAGAGACATTGAGCATGACATGCCATTTACAAGATATTTTCAGAAAAGAGATCTACGGATCCAAGAGATGTTTTAAAAGTATATATATATACGATGTTCCAGACATCAGTTAGGGGTGGATACGAGGGGGCACCTGTGAGTTTACACGCCCACTAGAGAGGGAAATCATGGTTCGCTAGAAAGAACATGGTCGTGCACGAGTAGTTTTCTTATAGGTTTGAGCTCACGAGGCCAAGGTGCCGAATCCCTGTGTTCATCAGACTGGCTAGCATAACAGAGTTATTTTCCAGATACAGTACTTTTGATACTATTTTCAGATATACTATATGTATATATATATGAGGATCTTCGGATCAGAGATTTTATAAAAAAGAGTTTTCAGAAAAGAATATGTTTTCAGAAAATCAGGCCCGAGGGGCAAAGTTTTATTACATATGAGTTTTACATGACATCAGAGCATGCATACCATGTCATGTACCATATACATGAGAACATATGAGATAAGAGTAAAGTACAGAGCATAAAACACATGAGAATTCTGAAAACTTAACGATTTAAAGAAAGTAAAGAAATAAGAGATAAGAAAGATTGAGAAATCAGTAAGCTGAGATTCCGAAGTCTGATCTTTGATCAGCCTTTGCTTGATGACCTGTCTGTGTAAGAGATAGGAAATGCTTACTGAGTGATTTTGTCACTCACCCCTTTCCCTTCCTTTCTCTTTTGCAGGTCAGTGAGTTTTGGGGACTGAGATGTGACGATTCAGCTGTGAGGTTTTGGGGGACATGGCTCGGCAGCTAGTTTAAAGATTCGGCTCATTTGCTTTACTAAATCACATCTCATGTATTTATGTTTATGTGTATTATACTATTATGCACTGTATGACTAACATGATTTAATACATGAGTAGCCTGAGATTTTCAGAAAAGTCTTTATGACTTATTTTATTAAAGTTTTTGATATTTTACGCTTTCGTATATCAATGTTTAAAGTATTTTTAAGTAGCAGTTTAAATTCTTTTCCCTCGTAGGGATCTCCGTCACAGGCATAGTTTTATTATTATTATATATATATATATATATATATATATATATATATATATATATATATATTTTATAGCTACGCACAGTAGGCCTGGGGCGGGGGTCACTACAGTGCACGTGTGTGTATATATATATATATATATATATTTGCATATGAATTTATGGATAACAAATTTTTTTTTTTTTTTTTTTTACAGATTATAAATTGAAAATGGCAAAGAAGAGAAATTTACAAATGATGTTTGTTGGTCATTCCTCCTAAGGAGTTTAAGAATCTAAGCCAGTCCAAGAGAGCCATGTTAGATTGACATTTAAAAAGTTTGATTATCAATTAATATTATAATCATTTACCTTTAATTTTCTTTTTGTAGCTCCTCAATAAGAAAAAAGAAAACGAGGACCAACTCTATTGACAGATGTTTGAAATATGTGAGAAGGTGAAAAGGTAATAGTCCAATTTAATGATATGCACCAAGGAGTTGGATCTAAAGCCCATGTGATTATAAGTTTTTTGGGAACTTTAGCATAAAATGCAAATTTGTACCCTTTTAATATTTCAAAGTGGGGGAGAATTCCACAGTCAGAGAAAGAAAAGATGTTTTCAATTGGTAAGATAAGAATACATTCATTACCTATCTGAGTTATCATATTAGTTATTTGAGTACATAAATATGAATTTGAGGACAATATATCTTTTTAAGCAAAGTTTACATATCCTTCCAAAGCCGATAAATGGGTAGTACAATCTTTTAAAAAAAATAAAAAAATTTTAAATATGAGCTAAAAGCAGAGTACTTTGATAAGTACCTAAATGTTGATGACCTTGTTAATAATAGATCAGATTAAATTCTTAGAGATCAATGGATGACACTCATTACATATTGGCATTTCGAATACGGAAATGTATGGTAAGATATTTTATTCATTAAAATTATGACAAAGCCAATTGATTAATGACTAATTTTGATTTTTCTTAAGCAACTTTAATGTCTTAGAGTGTGAGCTAAAAGGTTTCATAGTCATCTAAGTTAAATGATTGTGTAGTTAGGAAATAAGATATGATTTTTGAGCTTTAAAGTTAAAATGATACTAAGTAAAGTTCAAGGAAAACTTAATGATTAAGTTGAGTATGAGTTAAAAGGTTGCTTAAGAGTAAAAGATTAAAGAGCTAAGATCAATAGTTATTATGCTTACTCAGTGCTTATCACCCACTCTCTTTACCTTTATCTTACAAATGCTTAGGGTTAGTAAGTCATGAGATGAGGCATGGGGCAAGTTGCAATGTTGCTAGTTGGCTCAATTCAATATGGAGGTGGCAAGTCATATAGGGATTAGCATTGCTTTAATGTGTTTTTATAAAGCTATTGTAATTAGACAATTATGCTTTAAAGTTTAAACTCTTTAACTCCCACTATCTTAATTAATTTAAACACATAAATACTACATTTAACTCATACAATTCCAAAGTACAAACAAGAAACATCTATTTTTTTTTTATTTTCCTCTATTTTCATGTGGTTTAACTTCAATGAAATCAATATTTTTATGCATAAAGTATGATCTTTAAAATCATTTAGGGAAATTGTTTGCAAGAAAATTTTAATGATTTGAAAATCTAGAAAAATTATGCAGAACACATCAAGCATGGTCATGTATACCATACGCATAATTGTGTATGTCTAATTATAAAATATGCACGATTATGTGACATTTAAGCACGATCCCTTGATTGGAAAAATAATGAATACACGATTGTGTATTACATGCACATAGTCATATATGATCATTAAAACCCAAACAATGCAAAAAACTGTAGTTTAAAATACAAAGAGCAAATTTGACATCAATTCAAAACATCAAAAAATGATTGAAATTCATTCTAAATCAATGATATCAATTTAAAAGTATTGATCAAACTTGTTAAAACACAATTTGCACAAGTTTGACATATTTGAATACATTTATGCAAATTTTTATGGAATTTTAGGGAACCATAAAACATTTTACGCACAAAACCAATTGAAAAAATACAAGATACTCAAACTTGCACATTTTGATCATGGGGTACTAATAATATATGAATTCATGTCATTTGATTGCAAAACTTGAATTTTTTTTACATGAATTCCAACCAATCACATGTTACAATATAAACATACATACACATACAACATACTTGCATCAATTTAATCCAACCACTCAATTACAGCAAGTAATCATATACTCAATTAAACACAATCACAACATATCATTATTCTCATCAGCAACTAAGTATAACAATTAATTAAGTATTTAAACACTTACTTAAGTTAATGAGCACATAGTGCCTTACAAAACCATTTATTATCTTTATTTGCTTCCATTAGCTTCAAGGCTCATCTACACCGACCTTCATTTCTTCTTTTCGATGTAGAAGCATAAGGAAACCTTTTCATCTTCATCATCATTGCTTGAGTCCTCCTCACTCTAACCAATAAAAGCTTTCATCTTAGATTTTTTTTTCTTCATCTGAGGACACTCTTACTAAAAATGTCCTTTCTTCCCCCATAACCCCATTTTTCTTTTTCTTCTTAAAGAGAAACTTGTTAAACTTCTTAGAGAGCATCTTTAAGTCTTCTTCACCCATTATGCATAAGTTCCTTTAAGAGGCTTTTACCATATGCAGCACTAAGTAGTAAAAAATCTATGATTTCTTAGAGCATAATCGTGCATCCTTCAGCCACATGATCGTACATCATTTAAGTTATAGTGCACGATTATGCACCTTAGGGGTACATGACCGTGTGTCCCTCTTGAGTCAGTGTAACTATATAAAGCAAAGTCTTTGCATTTTTAGCCAGTTCACTATTTCTCTTCTTCTTCCCTTAGCTAACCCTAATAAAAGATCAGACAGGGAGATCAATTTGATAGTCAACCAATCCAACTTGAGTCAGTATTTCCTTTCCTCTTTCCTTGTTTCCTTATTTCTTCGGCATGCATTTCACTGTTCTAAGTGTGAGATAAGACAAGAAACATGTTTTGAGCTTAAGCTTTGTGTTTGTATGATAAGATGATAAAAGATTATATATTTGGAGGTAAAAGCATGCTTAATGCATATGTATGTGTCTATGTATTTGTGCATATGTAGTTAAGAGGATTGAAAATGTGTTTGGTTATGATTAGATGCTATGAGATGATGAAGGTCAGTATAAGTAACATGTTTTTGTATGTATGTCTACTAGATTAAGCTTAATTAAATATGAGGTAAGATTTGGTTGAGTTTGGAATGAGTTCTACAAATTCCTTAGGTAGAGTTATAGAAGTAGATTATGATACATGATCGTGTAACCTATAAGCACACGAGCATATAGTCATATTTATGTATGGTCATAGTCATATAGTTCATATACGATTAAGGCCAATGTGGTAGCGTCTTAGGGCATATGATCGTGAGTCTCAAGGTCACGGTTATATGTCTTTTCCAATTCTGCATGGTCATGTCTAGGTTGGTTAGAACTGTGTGGTAAGTTGTATTGCTAGCTCGTACATGTAAGGTGACGATTGTGTGTGTCATGCATATGATCGTGTGTCTTGAAGTGCATGATTGTATGTTAGTCAGAATTAGTAGAATTTTCACAATAAGAACAAATTAAGTAGATTAAGTAGAATAAGGGAAGAAATAGTAAAATTTATAACATAACAAATAATAGAAAGTCATATTTTTTTTAGATACACCAGCCCAAACTCACATAAGTAAGAGAAACTCAACAATAGTTTACAAACAAAGTAAATAAATGATATAATATGATTTGAAATTAGAATAAAAATAGGAACATAAATAATAATGGTTATATAAACATATTGTCTTCCTTATATTAGCCTAATCTCAAGTAAGTGTTTGTATGATTGTGTGTGTGTGGACTACTCTCATTCATATATTTCTACACCTAAAAAATTGCATGTTGGCTATGTATTGAGGTATTTTGTATTGATTATACATACTATGGGAGTGATTATTGATCACCAATCAGAGTCAAGCCCAATAGAGATAGAGTAAATCTTAGCAGAGGAGGTACAGAGACAACAGAGGATAATTGAAGACATTTCCCCTTGTTAGTCTGGTAAGTATTTCTTACCTTATGCTCATTATTGTTAATCAATTAACATGCCACCTAGTTTGATTTTTAGAAGAGTAGTAAAGAGACTTAGGTAGTCCCTAGCATGACAAATAACATTATCAATGTTGAGTTGATAGAGGATGACATAATGATAACTAACTAGATTTTAATAGATTAGAAGACGAGGATATACAAATAATTAAAGCTAGATTGATCATATTGAAAAAAATCAACTTATAGAGCAGAGATGAACAATGAATGATATGATTATATATAATAACTTCCTAAGTAAGCATAGAGTAGGGGTAAATAGCCAAAAGGAGAAAATGTTAGATTTTAGCTAAGCAATAATCTCTTTATTTGTGAGAAGATAGAGTTCAAAATAGATAGATCATGTGTATAGTAGAAGTGAAAAAGATGCCAGCAGTAAGGGAGGGAGAGTCTATAGATGTGTTCTTAAAATTTTTTTAAAGATTTCCTCCAGTGAGAAAAGGAGAATTCAGAGGCATTTTCAAAAAGATTTTTAGAATTTTCTTTATAAAGGCAAAAGATTTTAAATGAGAAGATACCTTTGGTAAAGGTATGGTAGCGAGGAGTTGAAGAGACTCATAAATATTTCTTGGGAGAGTAGAGTTTGAATTAAGAAAGAGATCTTCTAAAATTGTTTAGGAGAAATTTTGGGGATGAAATTTTTATTTGAAAGGGAAATTTGTAACATCTTGAGATTAAAACGATCCTTTTAGGCTAGAAATCAGGGTTAAAAGAGAAATTATATAATAAAAATGGATTTGAGAGGTTTCAAGGGTAGAATTGTCATTTTGAGGATTTATATGGCTTGTGCATAAATCCCATTAGGAGGCTTTTCCTATGTGCAGTACTAGGCAACTAAAAATCTATGATTTCTTTAGAGCACGACTATACATCCTTCAAACTATTGATCGTGTATCTCTTGAGCTATGAAACACGACTGTGTACCTTAGAGGTACATAATCGTTTGTCCCTCTTAAGTTAGTGTAGCTATATAAAGTAAAGTCTTTACATTTTTTAGCCAGTTCACCATTTCTCTTCTTTTTTCTTTAACTAACCCTAACCAAAGATTAGAGCAAGAGATCAGTTTGTTAGTCAGCCAATCCAACTAGGAATCAAGCTAGTTAGAGGAATTGAAGTCCTTAACAGCTTCAGGTAAGTATTTCTTTATCTCTTTTCCTGTTTCCTTATTTCTTTAACATGTATTTCCCTGTTCTGAGTGTGAAATGACATAAGAATTATGTTTTGATCTTAAGCTGTATATCTGTATGATGAAATGATAGAAGATGAGAGATTTGGAGGCAAAAACATGCTTAGTGTAAATATATGTATTTGTGTGTTTGCATATATGTAGTTAACAAGTCTAATAAGTTATTAAATCAAGAGTTTTAGTAAGAAACACACTTAACAAAACTCTAATAATAAGTTAGTTAAATAGAATGTAATTAGAAGAAAGAAAAGAATAAGATTTCATATATGATAACTATTTCATGACATAGTATGCCACAACAGTATTTTTGTAAAGGGATCAAGTGATCCATATGTATGTGTTTTAAAGTGGAAAGATGATGTTTTAGATATGTTTTCGATGAATATAAAGGGGCACTTATGAGTTTGCATACCCGTTAGAAATTGGAAAGCTAGCATTATATACTAGTCATGCATAGTAGTATCATATTTTAATTTTAGTTTAGTATTTAATTTCTGTAGTAGATTTTTATAGCAGATACAGATCCCGTATCAATATAATAGAAACATACATAGTCAGGGTGTTAAATCCTTATATTCATTAGTCTACATAGCATAACAAGTATCTTCAAATATAGAAAGATTTTCAAATTTAGTGATTTTAGTATTTTAAGATCTTCAAAACCTAATAGTTTTTTAGAAAGATATTTTCAAAAAACAAACCCAATGACCTAGATTATGATTTTTAATATGATTTTAGTATACTTTATATCATATCATATATAGCATAAAACTAAACAGAACAAAGAAACTATGATAAATAATAATAAATCAAAGTAGAACTTAATAGACATATTGATAAGTAATAGAAAATTTAGATACAACACTAAAGATATAAGTACATACGAAATATTGATATGTGACAGAATAAGTAATTACACTGAATAAGTCATACATAGAACAACAGAGTAACTAAGAGTCAAATGAAATAGCTTTAAAAAAAAAAAAAAACTCGTGACAAATTAGAAGCACTACTACACGATATACATTATAAGCAGAAACTTTAAAGAAATTAGATAAGATTCAAGATTCATTATAAGCATCAGAGAACACATATACTAAGTTAAGAAATGAATAGATATAAATTCAAAAAGGGAGCTGTATGTGATAAATTATATTAATTTAGCCCATTTTTCACATTGTATTGTATACGTATACCTAAATACGTACACCTAAATATGTACTTATAACATAACATGAAATAAAACACAAGTAGCAAGATAAGGTAGAAAAGAATAAGCTTATAAGACTAGTAATGAACTAAGTTAGGTTTATTAGATAAACAGTAAAGTAAATAAAGTAATAAAGTTATAAATGAGATATATTAGTGGTTAAAATGAGTATTAAAACTTAGAGTTATTGTGGCGCTCGGTTTTTGCCGCGCCACGCCAAGACAGACTTGCCACTCTTGTTTAACCACCCTAGACGTGGTCAAGAGGAACGCATAACGAGTTTGTGGCTCGTTACGGAGTCTATGGAGTCGTCACCCGGGAGTAACCCCGGGAAAGTACACATCGGTGAGGATGGACGATTTATAGATCCCTTGCAAAGGACCCAACTACCCCTCACCTACCCAATAGGTCGGGTTTGGAGAGTCAGGTACAACGATGGGAAGGTGTTAGGCACCCATACCGCCCGGCATGAAAGCCGGCCTCCACTTTTGTGGTTCGTTCATTAAGCGCGTTACCAAGTTTAATTAAATTTCGTATTATCACACGATGAAATATTAAACACACAAACATAATACATTACATGCATTCATGAGAATAATAAAATATGAAAAATAAAATAATTAAAAATTACACCCTTTTTCATACACCCCTATACATTTTTTCTAATCCTAAACAAGTCTAAGAATAATAAAATAACAAATAAATCCTACAAAACAATTTTGTTAGTTGCTCTAATAAAATAAATGAATAAATTCTGTAAGATAAAATTTTGTTAGGAGCATATTATGATTATGAAATAAAAAATAATAATAATAATGATAATAATCAAAACTTTGGTTCAAGTAAGAGCAGCCCACCCAAGGAATAAACAAAATGTAGCCCACCAAAAGAAATAAGCAAAGTGCAGCCCAGCCGGCCCGCCCAAGAGAATAAGCAGCATGCAGCCCAACCAAGAAACCCAATAATATATACACACATGCACAGCAGCCCATCTAAGAAACAAACAAAATGCAGCCGGCCCGCCCAAGAGAATAAGCAGCATGCAGCCCAACCAGAAAACCCAAAATACACACATGCACAGTAAAATAAGCAAATTCCCCCCAGCCGCGATTCGAACCCGGGTAAACAGGAAACTAAGCTTCCCACCTTGCACCACCACGGCAACCAGCCAGATTTATTCTAATTGCATGCAGGAAAATTATATATACAATATGCAGACACACAGCTTAAAATGATAAAACAGCTTTGCTCCAGCAGCGCGATTTGAACCTTTTGGGGGTTGGGGTACATGGCCATCTTTTACCATCAAGGCGACCAGGCCTATCCACTCAGTATGCATGCAGCAAATATATATATATATATATATATATATATATATATATATATATATGTAATACACACGAACGCACACGAATACATGCAGGATCCGAAATATACTCTTACAGAAAAATTACTATACATGTACATACAATACACATGCAAACAGAATTTAGAATACAAAACATTACTGCAATAACAATACAGAGTATACAAAAAATGATATCAATATGAGACATTACAACACACACAAAAAAAAAAATAATAATAACAAAAAGAAGAAAAAACTCACAAAATATATAAAATATAAATATATGATATAAAAAAATACAACATAAAATTCGAAAAAAATTACTCCTCAAGGGCTTATCTAAAAACTGTTGTTTCGAGATTTATCGATGTTGAACCAAGGATCTTAGAGTACACCAATTGATTTTCGAATATGTTAAATTTTTTTTAAATTTTTTTTTTCTCTTTTCTTTTCTTTTTCCGAACTCTTCCTTCCAAAATTTTCCTCCCCCTTTCTCTCAATTTTTCCTCTCAGCCGTTCCCCTGTGAAAATTTTTTCCCCAAAATCTTCCCTCCAAAATTTTCCCAATCCTTCCCCGGACGTCCCCCCTGAAAATTTTCTCCAGCTCCCCTCTATGAAATTTTTTCTCCCAAAAATCTTCCTCTGAATTTTCTCTCCCCCCAAAATCTTCCAGCGCCCTTTTCTAATTTTTCTTCTCTCAATTTCCCAGACGTCCCCAATTTTTCTTCCTAAAACTCCCCCTGCAGATAATTTTTTCTCTTCCTCCTAATTTTCTTTCGCTCCCCCTTTTTCCAAATCAAAGAATGCTTTTATAGCTTGGGAAAATAAAAAGACTGACAGCCGCCCAAGGGAAGGCGTGCAAGAAAACCAAAAGCAGGCCACGCGCACGCACAGCCAGCGTGCGGCGCGCTGGCCTGGACAGGAGAGGGGGAGAGAGCCGCGCACGCAAAAAAGGCAGAGGCATGCAGGGAAGTCAGCGCCCGTGTAAGACACGCGCTGTAGGCCAGGCCTTGGGCCTCAGGCCTGGGCCGCGCGCTGGGCTTCCTTCTTTTTTTTCTTTTCTCCTTTTTTGACTTGGGCTGGCTGCATGGGCTTGGGTTTTTTTTTTTCTTTTGTAATAAAAAAAATACATTTTTTTTTTTATAAAAATAACATAAAATAAACATTTTTTTTTCTTTTACTCATCTATCATCGGCTCAATCATCTCAAAAATTCTAAATCAACATCCAGGTTTTTCATCATCGGGGGTGACCCTGTTGGGGTCAAAATGAGGTGTCTACAGTTATATGGTAAGTTACAAAGTAGAACAGACTTGAAGTCCCAAGGCTATGAATAGACTAAATAGAGTCTACTAGACTATAAATATGATAAGTCGGGGAAAAGTAATTAGAAAGAAGTTAGTTAAGAGATATAATGAGCAAGAGAAAAAGTTTAGAAATATTTTTAGCTAAAAAGTAAGATAAGAAAGAGAACATAAAGCTCTGTAACCAGTTATACGAATAAAATATAATAGAAACCTACCCAAGGGTAGAGATAAAATATACTTATTGAGTAACTCGTCACTTATTTTCTCTTGTCTTCCTTTTTTGTAAGTTAGTGATTATGGGTAGTTGAGCGGAAACATAAGATGGTTAGAAAGTGAGATATAGTTCGAGCGAGTCCTCACCCATGTTCATAATTTTATACATATATGTATATAATTTACTAAGTTTTTAGTAGATATCATATTAGCTTGTATGCTTCGTTTAGTGCTCTTGTATATGATGTATAATATCAAGTATGTTTCAAATATTATTAAATAGATTTAAAGTATTATTTTCTTCATGATACTGTACATGATTTCTGGCATTAGCTTTCACTTGCATTACATGTATTTGCATATGTATTTTAAGGTAGTTTATATATACAACATGTGTAGTATGTTTAATAAATAATACTTGATATATAATGATTTTAGTATGTTGTACAATATTTTTAGTATAACTATTTTATGAACTTTTGCATAATATATGTTTTCAGATAAGTAAGGGTGATACTTTTGCTATACATTAAAGATAACTAATAGAATATTAATACTAAATAATATTAGTAGTAGAAACAGTAATGCATAGCAACGGGTGTCACATACACAAATAAAACAAAACACATTAGAATTAATGCCACTGAAAGCTCTTGAATTTGAGCAACTTATCATCTTATAAGTTGCTGATAATATTCCTCTGATTGAAATTGAAGACAAGACTATTAAAAGACCCATAAAAATAGTAAGAGAATCTCAAACATGTATTGGCTAGCTTATGATGCGAAATAGTGCATAACTAATCACATTTCATGGGCAAGTGAAATGATAGGATTAATATGTGGCTCAAAACATATGGAGTAATAATGATGTCAACTAGCATGTCTTTATCAAGAATATATGGTAATCTTCACGTGGCAAAAACTTATGCAAGAAAATTAGATTGAAGCTCTTGAAGTCTTTCTCGTAGCCCAAGAACTTTTTGTAGTAAGGGGAATGGTAATTGTTGCATGATATTCAGTAGCACATGAAATGTCTTTCCAAGAAAGCTTCTCTTTAATGAATTCTATTAAAGTAACTACAATCAATGACCAAATGCCAAACTAACTCCATCATACCTATCAAGTGAGCAAGGACACGAGTATACTTTTGAACTTGAGGCAATGAGAAGGCCTTTGTCTAACAAGGAATTTATTCAAAATCTTTTACAAGAATTTTCTTATTTCTCATTTGTGACAACAAATAAAAACTATCTTCACATTCCCATGAAATAATTTTGATATTGTAGATATTTTTTTTAAGCTCAATTTGAATAAAAATAAATTCTTGAAATCATCTTTAAATTATGAATCTCTTGATCATCTTAATTTGAATGTAACTTCTTCTAATTAGTCTTATGAATATGAAGGACTTCCTAGAAAAGAAAAATGTTTACTAGAGGTCAAACACCCTAAGACTAAGTGTAATAGGCACACTAGAATATATATGGTTCATTGTACTTGTTCTCTACAGTATACAAAATCACTAATAGCTACACTTTAGATGTGAACCTTCCTACTATCAAGTCAGACCATACTAAAAACCTTGTGCCTTATTTTCTTTACTTTATGTTTTGTTCTTTTACACTTATATTGCAATATAGTAGACATCATATTTTTATCATATTCTAATCGTTGTTATCATAATCTAAGTTAAATTGTAGCAAGTATCATTGTCATCCTTCCCCTAATATTACAAGTTGGCTGCTGAAGACTTCAATATTCTTACACTTGAAAAAAGAAAATGCAAAACTTAAATACAAACATTAAGAGCCACTCTTTTTGATGAAATTGTTTTACAATTAGTCAAGTAGAAAAGCAGACATGTCTCAAATTCACAATCATGAGCCACATAAACTAATTAAATGTCAATTTTTGGGTGCCTAGAAATGATGTGATGAGTGCCATTTTCAGATGTGATGTCTTTTGTTGTGTAAATGTTGAAGGATAGGAGAGTTGACATTGGATTAGTTGCTGGATATTCTCCCTCACAGGTACAAGAAAGAATGACTTTGGGGATTTGTCGTTTTGACTAAAGATTTTCTGAATTTTATATTTGTATTTAAAATTATCAATAAATGTTGAATTTGGGATTTGTTTGTTTGTCATGTACTTCAATGAAAGAGCGAAATAGTGTATTCTAAGCTCTTTTATTTTGTACCTGGATTCAATACAAATTTATTACATGAAATATAAGGAAATTCTGAGCTTGTAGTAGTGGGCAGTTAAGATTTGATTTTGAAAGTTTATCGGTGCGTTTGGTTCAAGTAATTTTTATTATTAAAATTAAAACATTATTATAAAACTAAATTATTTAAAAGATTATTAGATGTAAATTATTATTTTTTTGATCAACTTGATATATATAAATAATTATTAAAAATTATAAGATATAAATAGGATTGTGTTATGTTAAACTAATATATGTATTTTTTAAAATATTTTTTATGTTAATAATAATATATTAAGATTTTTCTCGTGTTGTCAAATTATAAAATTAACTAATTAAATGATTTTTTTAATTATCACCTTTTGGTTAATATGTTTTTTATAAAATATTTTTCATATTACTTATTATTTTCATTGAAAATAAGGGCGTTCTTGTCCAAAAAAATTTAGTAAGTTAAAATTATAACAATTAAGATTATTATAACAATTTTAGACCATCTAATTTGTTGACGATGGTGATTGTTGCTTTAAAGTTTTTTTTCAAAATTTTAAAATTTATATATATTATAATTATTTTTAAAATATATTTTTATTAATTTTTAATATTATTTTATATTTTTATTATAAATTTTATTTTTCATTAAAAATATCTTGATAATTTCAAATTCACATAAGCGGATAGAAAATGTTTCACAAATAGGTGTGAATTTAAAAAAAATAATAGGTGAAACTTTGTCTATAGAAAGCCCTTCGGATTAAATCTTTTCAACTTACTACAAAGGTAAAACAACTATAAAAAAAAATTACCACCTCTATTGATATACACATAATGAATATACAAAACTCTAAGATGATTGACTTTAATGCACCCATTCTAACATAGGAAACGTGAAACTTAAACATTTTTAACTGTTGGCATAATATCCTCAACATACTAATTCAGTTTCATATATTCAGAGAATTACATTCCATCTCGAACTCATCTTTATTAGATGATAATCAGTTTCACCTAATTATTCATTTTAATAAGAATTCGAATACCATATCTCTTATCCTATAAATTATAGTCTCTCCTGCATGCAAGGATCTGCTCTCCTGCCCGTACACTTCTATTTATATAATAACTCTTCTTATCGTTGCTTAAGTGGCTCGAACTTTTAACCTTCGAAAGTTCTCCCTCATGGCGGCATCATTGGCCTGCTCTACCGACCAACTCTCCCAACTAACCTCACTGTTCGGCCCCAACGCCACCAATGCCAACGCCGCCGCCTCTTTTATCTGCGACCACTTTTTAACCATCGACACCAAATTCAAAGATGCAGCCTATGCCATCGATTCTACTTACCTCCTCTTCTCTGCCTACTTAGTCTTCTCCATGCAGCTCGGCTTCGCCATGCTTTGTGCCGGGTCAGTCCGCGCCAAAAACACCATGAACATTATGTTAACCAACGTCCTCGACGCCGCCACCGGTGGCCTCTTTTACTATATGTTCGGCTTCGCCTTAGCTTTTGGTACTCCTTCCAACGGCTTCATCGGCCGCCACAACTTTGCTCTAAAGTCTATTCCATCTGTGAACTTTGACTACAGTAATTTTCTTTATCAATGGGCTTTTGCAATCGCCGCTGCTGGGATCACCAGTGGGTCCATTGCTGAACGGACTCAGTTTGTTGCTTATTTGATTTACTCCTCTTTCTTGACCGGATTTGTATACCCGGTTGTGTCTCATTGGTTCTGGTCGGCGGATGGGTGGGCTAGTGCAACGAACCTCGACGATCTTTTGTTCGGATCTGGTGTTATCGATTTCGCCGGGTCAGGTGTGGTCCATTTGGTGGGTGGTATGGCTGGCCTTTGGGGTGCAATCATTGAAGGTCCAAGAATCGGAAGGTTTGACCACTCGGGGCGGTCAGTTGCTTTACGTGGCCACAGTGCTTCACTTGTTGTTCTTGGAACGTTCATGCTCTGGTTCGGTTGGTATGGGTTCAACCCGGGTTCTTTTAATAAGATTTTTAGCGCATACGAATCAGGTTCTTATTATGGGCAATGGAGTGCTGTTGGAAGAACCGCCGTTACGACAACATTAGCCGGTTGCACCGCGGCTTTAACTACCCTTTTCGGTAAAAGAATATTGTCCGGTCACTGGAACGTTACCGACGTTTGCAACGGTCTGCTGGGAGGTTTCGCCGCCATTACTGCCGGGTGTTCAGTAGTGGAGCCATGGGCGGCTATCATTTGTGGGTTTGTGGCGGCTATGGTGCTGATTGGGTGCAACAAACTCGCGGAGAAGTTTAAATTCGACGATCCATTGGAGGCCGCACAGTTGCATGGGGGGTGCGGCGCTTGGGGGGTGATATTCACTGCATTGTTCGCTACTGACAAGTACGTGAATGAAGTTTACCCGGGTAAAGCGGGTAGGCCATACGGGTTGTTCATGGGAGGCGGTGGAAGGCTTTTGGGCGCCCATGTGATTCAGATCTTAGTGATTGTAGGGTGGGTCAGCGCCACAATGGGGCCGCTGTTCTTTGTGCTCCACAAACTGAAGCTGTTGAGGGTCTCGGCGGAGGATGAAATGGCGGGCATGGATCTGACCCGGCATGGGGGGTTTGCTTATATTTACCATGATGATGATGATGATCCCCATAACAATGGGATAAAGTTGAGAAAGATTGAACCTTCATGGGCGGCAGCAACGCCGATTTCAGTTTAGAGGAATTGAATTTTCTTTCTGGGTAGTTTTTTTCTTTTTTACTTTTCTTTGGTTTAATATTTTAATGGTGTAAGATTAAATATTTTTTGTTTCTCGGTGATTTGTTTGCCCCGTTTTTGAATTGTTTTGTTGGTTAGTATAAGGGGTTAAATGCACTCATGGTTACTGAACTATTCACTAATTTCATTCGCGGTCACTTTTGTTTAAATCGTTGTACAAAAATCACTAAATTTTGGATTTTGTTTTCCATTAAGTCACTCTACTGTTCATCCATCAAAATATTTAACGGTTGTTGATATGAATGCTGATGTGGACATTTTGCTGACGTGACATCTAATCTCGTCCATATCAGCAGCCACGTCAGCATTGAAACAGTGGATGCTGACATGACATCCTGTCAGCGTCCATATCAGTTTTGTGTTAGTTTCTGTTGCAGTGACCTCACAGCAAATAAACTCAAAATTCAGTGACCACGGTTGCAATTAGTAAAAACTTCAATGACCTTGAGTGCATTAACCTCTCATATAACTTTTTTTTTTCCCTTCTAGTTTGTTAAAGTGTTGGACTGTCAATTTTCTCACCCTACAGAAGATACTTCATTTTTCTTCTCATCTACTTTATTAGCGATTAAATAAAATTTAAAAAAGATGCAAACTATAAATTTTTAAAATAAAAAAAAAATGAGAACACTAAAAAAAAGTATTTATACAAATAAATTAGCAACTTTTGAAAGCAGCTACAAGGTAAAACTGTAAAATAAAGTTTTAAATTAGGGTTGGATTCAAACTGAATATGTTCAGGTTCGTTTTTAAGTTCGGTTTGAGTGAGCCCGAAACGAACTGTACGAATCCGAATATGAACACGAACACGAACCAGAACAGTAATTTTAAAAATCAGTGAATATGAATCCGAACCCGAATTATATCAACCGAACACAAACACGAACCTGAACTTAAATTAAAAACTTTTTAATTATATTTTATTAATTATTTATATTAATTATAATTTTTAATAAATATAAATACGAATTATACGAACCAAATACAAGCTAAATACGAATTGAATTATATGAACCAAACATGAATACGAACTTTGTTATAAAACTATTCAGCGAACACGAACCTAAACAGTACGAACGAGCCCGAAAATGAATATATGTCTATTCGTGTTTGATTCAGCTCGAATCTAACCCTATTTCAAATAAAAACACAAACTCATATATAAATATAAGAAAAACAAAGTTTCAATGTCTAACAAAAAAACTAAATCACAATCAATTCATAATCATTATCACTCATCAGTTATGAAGAAAATAGAGAGAGAAAGTGAAAAATATTTATTATTTGTTTGATCAAAAAAATTAGTATGTTCTTATGGCTGTTATTATTTGGCTTCTCAATTCATAGACTCATCAATCTAAATGTGATTAGATAAAAAAAAAAAAAGAAAAGAAAGTAGAGTGAGAGAATTGACAGTCCAACACTTTAACAAACTGAAAGAGAAAAAAAAAAGTTATAAGAGAAGTTAATACACTCAAGGTCATTAAAGTTTTCACAAATTTCAACCGTGGTCACTGAATTTTGAGTTTATTTGCTGTAAGGTCACTGCAACAGAAACTAACACAAAACTGACATGGATGTTGATAGGATGTCATGTCAGCATCCACTGTTTCAATACTGACGTGGCTGCTGACATGGACAATGACTAGATGCCACATCAGCAAAATGTCCACGTCAACAACTGTTAAATATTTTGATGGATGAACAGTAGAGTGATTTAACGGAAAACAAAATCCAAAGTTTCGTGATTTTTGTGCAACGTTTTAAACAAAAGTGACCGCGAATGAAATTAGTGAATAAGTCAATGACCATGAGTGCATTTAACCCTTAGTATAAAAGATAAACAATAGTGGTGACATTTGACAGGAAAAAGAAGTAAAAACCAAATCATTCAAATTAATTCATGATATAAATGGTTAGTCGAAATGACAAATAACTGAGAAATCTTTCCCTTTTCAATATTAAACACCGATAAAACAAACAAAATAGATAATTAAGTAAATGATAAAATCACAACAGAAACACAATTAAAAGAACATCAAATTTTATATGAAAACTCTTCAGTTTAAAAAAAAAAATCAAGGGATTAAAATCTACTTAGAAACTCTACTAATTATTAAAAAAATTATATCATAAACTTCTCTAATTACCAACTATAGATAAATACATCAATATACATATAAAATATTATATTTTTGAATAAAAAATTTAATAATAATTATCGTCTAAACCGGTGGAAACCAAACTACAAGAGAAGGTGAAAAAATCTCACCAAAAACTTGTCCTCCAAAATATATGAACGAAAATCAGTCTTGGAGAACTCTTAAGCATGATCCAACTATCCAAAATTTGGGTATATGAGTCTTTAAACAGTCTAAAAATTTTAGCTCAATCTGATGATATTTTGCCGTACGAACATTCACTTGATCAAAACTAGACAAAATTTCTTTCTCACTTCTGCTCTTCACGTTTCTTTGCCTTTCTTTTGTATGTCTCACTTAAACCAATGGTTGCTTCCCTTCATTTTCTAGTTCAACCTAAGACACACAATTTAAGGAGCCAAAACAAACCCTCATAAATTGCAAAAATAACTAATATACCATAACACAAAAGGTGAGCTTTAAAATAGTATACTTTTTGTCTACTATTACAAGGCACCATCTCTAAGTGGAACAAACAAATACTTAAGCCATCTTTCATATAGGAGGGAAACTCACCAAACAAATCTCCCTCTTGTGACTATATAATGAGCTCATCATATTGGCAACTGTGCAACAAATGTTATGCTTATCTTTTGGAAGGGACTTGGTCATCATGTCAAAACCATTCTCATCGATATAAATTTTCATTAACTCTGGTTGCTTTAAATCCAACACATCATGGATCCAATGGTACTTCACCTTAATATGCTTTGGTCTAAAGTGAAAAGTGTGATTCTTACTCAAGTGAATCGTATTTTGATTATCACAATATAAAATATGGCTTTTTTGCTCAAACCCAAGCTCATACAATAATCTTTTAACCTACAGTACTTCCTTGTAAGCTTCAATACTTGCAATGAACTCAACTTCTATTGTAAAAAGTGCAACACATTTTGGAATTATCATGCCATTACTCCACTTACAAAAGTCATTAAATACCTTGAAATAGACTTCCTATTGTTAATATCTCTAGCCATGTTTGTATTTATGTACCCAACCAATAAAGGCGTGTCACCAACAAAGTAGAGGCATAACTAAGATATACCTTAAAGATACCTAAGAATCTACTTCACAACATTTTGATGTTTTTTCCTAAGATTAGAGAGAAATCGACTTACAACACTAACTATATGTGTTATGTCCGGCCATGTGTATACCATGACATACGTCAAACTTCCCACTATTGATACATTAGGAATTGTCTTCATGGCTTCTTTATCTTTCTTATTGGATGAACTTTGTTTGAAACTTAATCTAAAATGACTAGCAAGAAAGGTGTTAACTTCTTTAGATTGACCCATATGAAACTCTCTAATGCTTTTTCCACATAATATTTTTGTGACAAGCATAACTTATTTACCCTTCGATCATGAACAATAGTTATGCCAAGTATCTTTTTGGGCTGACCCCAAGTCTTTCATAGCAAAGGCTTCTCCTAACTCTTTTTTTAACCTATCAATCTTAGACACTTTATGGCCAAAAATTAGCATAACATCAACATAGAGAAATAAAATCATTAAATCATCATCAGTAAATCTTTTGATGAAAACACAATGATCTAAAGTCGTCTTTTGGTAGCCATGATCCATCATAAACGATTCAAACTTCTTATACCAGTGCCATAGGGCTTATTTCAAAGCTTTTTTTCAACCTACAAATAAGGTCTTTTTTTCCTTGCACTTTAAAGTCTTCTGGTTGCTCCATGCAAATCTCTTCCTCCTAGTTAGCATAAAGGAAAGTTATCTTCACATCTATCTACTGAATTTCTAAATCCATGCTACCCACAAGTCTTAACGTAACTCTAATGGATGACATATTCACCATAGGAGAAAATATCTTACTAAAATCAATACCCTTTTTCTGACTAAATCCCTTCACAACTAGTCTTGCCTTGTATCTAGGTTTAGAATTAGTTCTTTCATTCTTTAGCCTAAAATCCTATTTTTTTTCAAGGCTTTCTTACCCTTAGGCAATTTTACCAAATCGTAAGTGTGATTCTCATACAGTGATTTCATCTTTTCTTTCATAACTTTTAACTACTGTTTTTTTTTTACCATGTGCGAAGACCTCTTCAAAACATTTAGGTTCTCCCTCATCTATCAATATTACATATTCATTTAGAAGATATCTACTTGAAAGTTATCTATTATGTTAGATCTTAATCTTAATTGTATCTGCAAGTTCTAAAGTTCTTGCAACCTCTTGATTATTTAGCTCAACTATCTCATCACTAGTTGTAGAAGCATCCATGTCTGTTATATCATCTGGAACATTACTGTCACCATCATTTGAATTCTGTAACAAGAGGGACTAAATCTAAGTCAATATGATTTTCTTGTAACTTTTGCTTATTTATCAACTTGTCAAAATCTTTGATGGTGTAGTTTTCAAAGAACACAATGTCATGGCTTCTTTTTATCTTTTTCTTTATTGGATCAAGAAACCTGTAACCAAAGTCATCATTCCCATTGTAAACAAAAATGCATTGTCTAGACTAGAAATCAAGCTTTAACCTCTCGTCTTAAGGTATATGAACAAAAGTACAACAACCAAACATCCTCAAATGCTTGTAGGAAACTTCTTTTCTACTCAAAACTCTTTGTAGCACATCATATTGGAAAGGAATACAAGGAGATAAATTAATTAAATAAGTTGCTATATTTAAAGCCTCATTTTAATAAAAGTTAAGCAATTTTCTAGGTAATAGCAAATGTCTAACTCTTTCCACAAGATTTTTATTCATCTTTTCTGTCAAACCATTAAGTAGAGGAGTTTTAGAAGGAGTCTTTTGGTGTCGAATGTCAAGTGTTCTACAATACTCATCAAATGAACCCAAATATTCACCTTTATTGTTGATTCAAATACACTTCAACTTCTTTCTTGTTTCTCTTTTAACATTCATATGAAACTGTTTAAAGAAATCTATTACCTCATCTTTGGTCTTCAAAGTGTAAACCCAAACCTTTCTAGAATGGTCATCAATAAAAGTGACAAAGTATAGAGCACCACCAAGTGTTCTAGTCTTCATAAGACCTCATAAATTCAAGAGCACTAACTCAAGGATCCTAAAGACCCTATGCGGTGGAGTAGTTTTAATTGCAACGTTGCTCTACTTTTCTATCAAACAATTAATACAAAAATTTAATGATGAGTTTTTTATTCCTAGAAGATACTCTTTTTTTTATTAAAATATTTATCCCTTTTTGACTTATGTGACTAAGTCATTTGTGCCATATATTCACGGTTTTATCATCCTTGCTACATTAGTAACACCTTCAAAATATCTAGCTTGCATCATATATAAACTATACACATTTCTCTCTTGGGCTATAATCAAAGCTCATTTTTTCAATTTCTATTAAACATTACCAAAGGTATTAACATATCCCTTATCATCAAGTCTCCTAATAGAGATCAAATTTAACCTGATATTAAGGACATGTTTCATATTTTTCAACAACAATTTAATTTTATTATAAGTCTGGACATAAACATCTTTAACACTAATAACTTGAACCATTCTATCGTTTTCCATATGTGTAACACCACAAGCACTAGTAGTGTAAGAGGAGAAAAGCTCTCTCTGAGAAGTGACACATGTGGAGAAACTGTATTAACTGCCCAATCGAATTTCTCACTAGTGAAGTTGATCTCATCTCCTTTATAAAGGAGAACAAACTCTTCTAAAACTATATTGACTCTGATTGTATTGTCTTCCTTCTTATTGTCTATTTACTACTTTTGTCCTTATTCTTTCTTCAATTTCATGCAGTACCTTTTGATGTGGCTGTTTATTCCATAATGGTAGCGTTCAATGTTCTTTCTAGGTCTAGACTGACTTCTCGACTTACCTCAATATCCCGTGCCTTTACTGTTTTTTCTTCTCTTACTTTATGTAACAAAGACTTCTATATGAGATGAAAAACCAATTGTCTTCCTTTTTGTCTTTTCATTCATCATGCTACATTTCACTAAACTCATAGGCACAACATCCTTATGAGCTTATAACTGAGACTTTTAAAGTCTCCCAACTATCAAGAAGAGTACTAAAAAGTAATAATACCTGTACTTCATCTTTAAAGATGATCTTCATATAAGCTAGTTGATTTATAATTCCCTACATCTTATTCAAGTGATCAGTATTAGGATAACT